>CM051390.1:5083984-5681163 GCA_028015245.1 Cardamine occulta
ACTTAGAAATCTACGGTTAAAAAATAATCTCCGAGACAAATCTACGGCTAAACAAAAAATCTACCAAACCAAAAAATCTGTCATAACGTAGAACCGAAGATTTATTTCATAGAGTTTTCCTTCCGCAGTGGCAAAGTAGTAAATACTTTTTTTTCTTTTTAAAAATCGGAAAAAATGCTGATGTGGTATTAATTAGTAATGACATTTCTGTAATTATTGTTTCCTAACACATGGTCTTAAGGGTATTTTTGTAATCAAAATGAACTAATCTAGTACCAATCTTTTCTATGCTAAATTAGTCATTAAATCTAAATCTAATATTATTCTAGTCATTTTCCCGTTATTTAAATCTTGACTCATGAGACTTCTTTCATACCACAACACACATACACTAAAAAGTTATGTATAATTATACTTCGGGAGATTATGGAAAATATATCTAACCAATTATCTGTTGCATATTATTGGTTTTGGTGACAATAATATTGTTAAACTTTTAACAAATGTGATTCTAGACACCAAAACTTGATTTCAAAATATTGCACCAAAGTGAAATTTAGCTATTTCAATACCAAAACAGAATTACAATTTTTTTTTTTTTTTGGCCAAAACAAGATTCATACTGTAATTTTGTTATTATATTACGTAATGTTTTGCGTGAACTCGTGATTTCTCTAAATTGAAGTAAATAAAATATAAATTTACATAAATTATGGCACATGTACCTTGGCATAAACTTATTTTATTTAGTAATTATGAATTTTGTAAAGGTGTTTTAATTTTGTCAAATCTGGATTAAAAAACTGCATACAAATTCTACATTTTTATGCATCGATCCAAATTTTGTTTTTATATGCAAATTGAATCTACATCCAAAGGTAACATTCATATAAAAATATACTAAATTGGACAACCAAAAAACATATAGTACATTTGCATTTATATGTTTCATCCGTACGTGGAAAGAAACGGGCCTATATGTATGTAACTAATGTCATAATAACACATGTGAAGCTACAAACAAAAATACGTTTAATTATCCTTATCTAGAGTCGGCATCAATAATGTTAGGATCTATAGATTAGTATCGTGTAATATGACTAGGTGGATGGCTCTTTTAACCTCACCGATGATTTTTTTCTTCCCTCTCACTTTCGCCCTTATCTCTGCCTCGAACTCATGGTCGTTCACCGTGGTATGAACCGATGTGGGCTCTATACAAAGCTCCTTAAGAACCTGAAGAATGTTAAGCAACAAACCATCTCGGTACTCACATCTCATCTCTAACAAAACATCACTCTCTATGATGGAAACTTCCACCTCTTCTTCTGATGTTTTTCTCTTACAAGTACGCGTCCGCTTATGTTGTTGTTGGTGAGTATTAGTAGTTTCAAGCTCATTGACTCTCTTTCGAAGATGGTTTACGTACTCAATGGTGTCTCCAAGGATTGAGACTTTATCCATCTTAGTCACAAATGGAACCATTGATCTTAATGTTATGAATTTCTCGTTTAGCTTTTCTCTTCTACGTCGCTCTGCCACTACATGGGTTAGCTCTTCCCGCGGTAACCTCTTATCTTTAGTGTTGACGTGGAGAAAAGGAACTCTCAAGATCATGTGTTTGAGCATCCATTGCGACGACGACGACGACGAAGCTTTCTCTTTGACATTCTCAACTCTCCACGTGGCAAAGGATGATTGGACGTACGGTGTGGAAACTGAATCTGAAAGAAGACTTGTTGGTATTGACATGAGAAGTGTTGATACTGTCTGAGAATAGTTTGCTCCCTCCTCTTCCACTATATTCATCATGTCCATGTGTGTGTCTATTTATATATATACAAATGAAGATTTTTAGATATAGCAAAAAATTTAAGAACACAATATAAGTAACTTAGGGTATACATATATATATATATATACCTAACGTGTGAGTTGATTCTATAGGAAAATCAGAACGTAGATTTTGATTGGAGACGTCGTCATCATCAGGAGAGCCAAGCCTTATGTCTTCTGACATTGTCATTTCTTCTTCTACTTCTACTTCTTCGTCTTCGTCTTCTTCATGCACTTCATAGGTGGAGTGTTCAGAGAGAACAGGCTTTAGGTTTGACTTGGAATGGTCATGGAAGAAACTCTTTATATGCTCAATAAACTCTAAATCTTCTTTTACCTTCACACACAATACATAACAAATCATGCATCCAGGATCCATCTCCTAAATTAATTTTACCTCCCATATTTTAACATTATTATATCTAAAGAAATATAGGCTATATTTACTTTTTTTGTTTATTATTTCATTAACCGTACCTTGTTCGTTGTGCCCAATTCCACAACGCCATCAAGCATGGGAATGCAAACCACTGTCTGTTTTATTATTACAACACAATTCTCAAAGATGTAAAATGAATGTAATATATAATACTATACATATCTATACTAAACAAGTGCTAAGTTGCTAACTAATAAAGATAACGTTTAATTACCTGAATTTTGGCACTCTAAGCATTGAGGAACCGACGTAGAAGGAGTATTCCACAAAATAAGAAAAGAAATTAATTAATTTGGACGGTAATATATGTATATAAAAGGTAGAAGTATATAGATTGTATAGTGTAGTGTATACATAAATAGGTAGAAGTAGATGCATAGTATATAGTGGTGAATGTTTATAAGAATTTACCTTAGCGAGAATAGCCCTAGAAAAGATTTTACTGTCAACCTCATTTGCACCATTTAGCCATACGTGCTTCCTCCTCGCATAAGCTTTTCCTGGCATCCTACAAATTACTACTTCCAAAATTTATATTTGATTTTTTTACCACATAGAGGAAAACATTAATTATACCCATAATTAACCATTTTGTTATGCATTTATGTAATATCCATTCATACTTCTACTTTAGATAATCAATCAACAACAATAAGAATTTTCAACGGTCCAATTATGTTCATCAAAATGTAGTGTGTGTTAGTTTCATTAACTCCCCCATTTCTTTCTTATTCTAGTAACTCTACCTTCTCAGTTTCTCTTTAATGTCTCCACAATATTTGTGATATTCGCATTTAACACACTATACTATTTTTGTCTTCACTTAGAGAAGAAACAAAGAAAGAACAAAATAAGAAACTTGAGTATAGAGAAAGAGTTGTGTACCCTGAAGGAGGAGGGAAAGAGAAAGAGACACACATTAGATAAAACCATTCAGTCTCTGTCAAATCCTCCGGTGACAATGCCGTGCATACCCTTGCTTCCGTTGTTGATTCTCCGGCCAAGAGTGTCTCGTAAAGCTCCCTCAGCTGTTGGCTCCTCTCGAGCGCCGCTTCTTCCGCTGTCACCTCGGCCGGCTGAGTTGTCTTCCTTGTCTTGATTGATCCGTTGTAGTATCCATTCCCCCACACCAAAACCCTAATTCATTTAATAACTTATTTTCGTTACATAATAAGGATATAAATTAATATTATAGTTGTATTGTGAGAGATGAATGAAATAGAGAAAAAGGACCGTTGTTGAGGACAAAATTGCCAGAAGAGACTATAAGTCCATTCTACAGATTGAACCACCGCCTTAAGAAGCCCTTGAAGCTCCTTTCTCTCAACTCCGGCCACATTCTCTGCCGGAATAATACTTGATTCATCCATCTTCCTGGAGATACAAAACTTCTTTCTCTTTCTCTCTAAAACTATTATAACTTTGAAGGGTTGTTAATATGTAAAGAGTAAGAAACTCTCATAAGCTATTTGGTTTTATGGTGATTTAAAATGGTAGGGCCACGGATTTTGAAAGATACATGTATACTTACCATCTTAATGCTTTTGTAACATGTTGACATAAGTGAAATAATAATGTAAATACTTCCAGGTATGTATATATAAACGAATGACCAAAACTCAGGATGTAGTAAAAGTTGACTTTTTGATTTTGGACTGGTTGGTTCACCAGCCGTTGGATGAGATGAAAATATCTATGTATCTTATTTGTAGACGTATCTGTCCACTGATTGGACAAATAAAAAATGGATAAATCAAAATGAAAAAAGGCATGTTTTTTAATATGTTATGGAATCTGATTGGTCTGAAAGCATAACATATTGTAGTAGATAAAATAGCTAGCTGACAAACAGGAAGAAACAGACTTTGGTTTGACTTGTGTTACTGCTGCAAAGTGCAAAGAAATTTTGATCATTTACATTTTTCGTTTATTTAGAAAATTTACAGCAAAAATATGTATGGATAAAAGGTTCACCAACGATTTTAAAAAGTAAGACTTTTTGGACTAACATTCTTATTTTTCTTGGGATGAAAATAGTAATTTGAAATAAAAAAAATGGGGAATGGTAGAATTATTGACCTGACCGGTAAGTGAAGAATATGATAAAGTAGTTTGGTGTAATAAAGGAGGAGAATGAGATCTTTCACAATTTTTTTTTTGACAGCTGATGTTTGTCAATTTGAGTTTTTAATTATTGATGTTAATTGCTAGCCAAGTAGCCACCATGTGTTTCCATTTTAATAATGTCTTTTTTTTTTTAATAATGTCTTATAAAATCGTATATATAAATATAGATAGATACTATTACGTACACATATAGTACATACAATTGGAATTGGGTATGGATATGGTTTATGTACACCTGGTTAATTAGACAAAATCAACATTAAATATTTTCTGGCTTTTTTGTCGACAAAAATAAATGTTGTTTGGCTTTTGCTTCTCTGCTTCTTACTTTTTCTTTTGAATTAGTCTTTTAACCAATTATGTTTTTTTTTTCTGACGGCCACATGCATGGAGTGAAATCTTGTTGCTTTTCTTCTGCTTCTGCATCTTACTTTTTCTTTAAAACGTGTGTTATTTCTTAATTCTTACGTTGTATATGGAGTATTTCATATTGGAAATGATTCAAATTTCATATAAAAATTAATGCTTAGTACAGAAACGAGAGATTGGTTATTAATTTATTATATATTAGATTCATTTAGAGGTAAAACCAAGCTTTTCCATTACTCAAATCGTACTTACACTACAAGAAAACAACCAGAATAAGACAGAAATATCCGTCACAAATCTGTCGGAATACGTAAATTTCGATGGATTTCCGACGGCAACAACCGTCTGATCTAACTCGTCAGAAATAAAAACCGCGTCAGAAATCCGTCAAAATTTCTGACGGATTTCCGACCGATAACCGACGGATTTAATAATAATTTTTATTATTTAATATATAATTTAATTTTCAATCTGAAAAGAATAAAATAAAATGAAAATTGAAAATAAAATATTTAAAATCCAAACAAAATAAAACAATATTCATAATACTTAGTTTTTAACAAAATAAAACACAAATAAACTTCAAATATAAAAACTAAGGTCGATCTTGCTGGAATCGAGCCATGAATGCCCTCATTTCTGCCATCTGATCTTTGATTTCTTTCATGTCGCTCGGGCTTCTTCGAGTGTATCAACCTTGGTCGTCAAAGATTCAAGTGCAGCAGTTTTCTCCGCGATTTCTGCTCTAATATCCGAAGCTTCAGAAAATCTCGATTAAGTAGTAGCTGAATCTTGTGGAAGACAAAAATGCAACCTTTTACTTTCGGAGTAGCCTGCGAATCAAAGTAAATGTAAAAACTGTATAAATTGATTTAAAATTCATAAGTTAAATAAAAATAATTAAAAGTACTAACCTCAAACACCATTGTGTTTATTGTATCAAATGAAACTTCTGTGAAGGTAGGAGTTCCATCATCGTTGAGCGGTTAAGATTGTAGAAACTCATTACCAAGCCGCTCCACGTTATCGATGATCTCCCTAGCAAGCCCATCTTTTACTTCTTTGGTATTCTTGTTGGTGTGAAAATCCTTGAGTAGCGTAAGATTAGATGGTTCGACACGATCTCTTTGCCTCTGTAAAAACAAAGATTATAAATCAAATAGGACTAAATAAATATTATGAAATCAAAAACTTACAATTTGTTTCCGACTAGTTTTTTTGCTTGTTGCTCCCAAATTATGCGACGATGGACCTTTTCCTTGGCGGTCGATGTTCCTGTTGGTTGAATGTTTTGCAGAGTCCATCTTGGTTGAGTCCTTCTGCCAATGCTGTATGAACCCATTCCATAGCTCCGGGTGTGCAAGCAATTCCTTTGGAATGTCATTATGGTTCCACTTATTCTTCCACTCGTACATCTTCCGGGAGTACATCTGGGCACATTTCTGATGGAAAGCATTTCTAATGTGAGACGTGAGCTGAGGGTCCCAAGTGAATTCTGGCTGCAAAAGTGTATAAAAATTAAAAATAAAATATGTAAATGAAAATGAAAGAAAAATATAAAACAATAAACTTTACCGCAAATTGACGAAACCATCTCTCTTGATCATCCAACGGCATACCTGCGTACGTCGGGTACATATGTTGTACCATACCATTAAGCATCCAGTTGATGGCCTTTGTTATCCCACTATCTGAATCTTCAAACCTTTAATAAAATTTAATAAATTAGTTAAGTACCAAAACAAATTATATAAATAATATTTTTAAAAAATTTAAATATTTACCAAATCCCATGCGGTTGAATTCGAGTTAAAGCATTCCCGTCCCTGTGATTGGTTGAAGAAGAAGAAGTAGAAGCAGCAAGTGATTGGATTTCCGGAACCTTAGCCGAGTGGGGTTGACTCGAAGACCGTCTAGGACGAGAACGACCCCCTGAAGATTGAACATATGCACCATAGTTCCTTTCCAAAAAAAAAAATTAATTAGTAAAAAATTATGTAAAATTAATAACACAACATATATTAGACAAAATATTAAATTTTAATCAATATTAAATTAGTTATCAATCTTAATACAATTTTCAAAACTCCCTAAAAATCAATATTTAAAAAAAACAACCAAAAATTTCTTAAAATTTCATTAAAATTCTTAAATCTTCATTACACTTCCTAAAAATCCATTAAAATTCTTAAATCTCCATTTCTTAAATCTCCATTTCTTAAATATCCATAAAAATACTTTAGATAAATATCTAGCAACCTTAACTCTAAATCCTAAATTTCAATTCCACCAATAAAATCAAATAAATCTACAAATTCCAAATCAAAACCCTAAATCTAACATCACAAATCCTAAATCTAATAACCCAAATAGTTATTAAACCAAATTCTAAATCTATCAAATCCGAAATCTAAATTCAATCAAATCCAAAATCTAACAAATCCGAAATTATCAAATCCGAAATCTAACAAATCTTAAGTTATCAAATCCGAATTCTAATCCAAAATCCAAAATCCAAAATTACTAATCTATCAAATCCAAAATCTAACAAATCAATTCTTACATCTAACCAACCATAACATAAATCCTTAAAAGAAGTTTAAGAAACTTACAAATTAGAAGGATTTTGAGCCATTTGGAATGAGATATGAAGAAATGGTGAAGAAATGGGAGGGGAAAGTGAATCTCAAGGTCTGAGTTTTTTTTTTTGGGAATTTTCGTCACTTGGGTCGCGGAGAAGATGAAGTGGTCGCGGACCTAAAGAGATATTTCTGACGCGTCTTTTGGAAATAAAGAGAAAATGCGTGCCTTAATTTTCGCATATCCGTCAGAAATCCGTCTGAAATTTCTGACAGATTTATGACGGATACGTGAAAATTTAGGCCACACGGGAAATAAAAAGTATTCCACGGGTAAATTTCAGCTATCCGTCGGAATTCCCTCGGAAATTTCCGAGGGATTTCTGACGGATACGCGAAAAGTTGCATGTCTTGTCATTCGTCAGTCAAATCTTAACAAACGACATGTGGTTCCCTTTAACCGTCGGAAATCCATCATAAAATTCCAAGGGATTTCCGATGGTTTAAGGGTTTCGAGGGTTTTTTCAATTTATTTCAATTGAGATATATGTGGTGTATGAAATATTTATGATTTCAAGTATAAATTATTAATAATCATTATTTTTTGTTGAAAATAGTCAAAAAAAATAAATGTTAGTTAGTGTGGTTAAACATGTACACTTATATTATATGTGTTTTAACTAACATATATATGCAAACTATGACATAATTTGAAAACATCTATTATACCTAAATTATCAATAAGTTTATATTTTCTTATTATGTAATTTAACTATTCATATTGTCTATTTGAGCTATGTTATGTAAACTGCAAAAAATATCCATCACACCCTAAAACCGTTGGAAATCCGTCAGAAATTTCCGAGGGATTTCCGACGGAATTGGTTTTTTTGTTTTTTATATAAATATTTGTAGTTTATTATTTAAATATTATATTCTGTTTAGAATAATTTTTATAGTATTGAAATATTATAGTATTGCTTTTAACAAAAACAAAATGACATTTTTCATAAGTAAGTGATAATTAACCCTTATTTTTCATAAAATCGTCAGAAATCGGTCGGAAATTTCTAAAGGATTTCCGACGGAATTGGTTTTTTTTTATATATACATAAAAATTTGTAGTATAGTATTTAAATATTATATTCTGCTTAGAATAATTATTATAGTATTGAAATATTATAGTATTTGAAACGACCCATCCCGAAAACTCTACACCGGGACCGGTTTACTAACTTAGAAACAGGCAAAAACAGCAAAATTAAATTTTTTTCTAACAACTTAATTAATAATTTATTTATTAAATTCATCAATTAAATAAATAAATCAATTCTAAAAACTTAATTAATAATTTATTTATTAAATTCACCAATTAAATAAATAAATCAATTCTAACAACTTAGACATCTTATTCATTAAATTCACCAATTTAATAATAAATCCAGTCTAACAATTTAGCGGAAGCAAAGCATCATACGACAACGTCTAACAATCAACATAAATAAAATAGCATAAATCACCCAGACTCTGATCATGTCATCCGTCCCCACAGCCTTGGTCCCACGAGCTCCAGTAAAAATCAATCTTTACCTGCATCACATAACGAGATGCCTCAGTATAAAAGATACTGAATGAGGCATAAAACTACAGGGGCTAACATCTTTGTCAGCTAGACCAAATAAACATGCAACACATGTACACCACAAAATAACCACGCAATCACCAAACAACGCTATCACCAGATTATACTATGCTATCGCCAATTTCTAACATGTAAGCACTCACCTCGAAACTTTCAGAATATGTCCGGGGTAAAGTTTGACGACTTCTGAACTTCTAGAAATTCCTAAATACCTATTTTCCAAAAATACCCGAGACATAAAAATATTAATATCTACTAAAATAATATTAAAATATTATTAATTAATATTAAAATAATAAAACTAAATTAAACCCTAAACTAAATCGTGACTTCTCCTTCGATGAATGTGGCCGGCGATCACCACCACCAACATGCCGTCCCATCCTTTCCAACCCACACGTGCTCCCACACGTCACGGCCAAGAAACCCAACACCCAAGTCATGCGAACTCCAAGCACCACCGATCACAATCGCAATCGGCCACGCCACCAAAGCACGCGATCGATCACACCACCGAATCACCATGAGCACCGCCCACCACACTAAACAACCTCCAATCAACATCTCATCACAACGATACCTCACGTGAAACTCCACCACAAGGAAACGACAAAATGAACAACTAGAACAAGAAGAGAATCTTACCGCGACTCAGCTCCCTCTCTCACGGCACCACCGGCGTCTCTCTCTCTCTCTCCACAAAGCTCTTCCCTTTCAACTTAGGAGGCGGCTAGGTTTTCTTCAACACACGGAGGAGGCGATACATACGCAGTATACATATATGTGTATCCAAGTTTTATTATTAGAGCGAACAGTCCTCCAATTTCTGCCACTTTCGCAATTAATCCCAAAACTTTCAATCCGATCAAATGTGACCTATCCGAAAAACTTCCAATTCGATTAAATCAACCCTTAACTTTTGAATTCAACGATTACACCCCCAAAAACTTTCTGATTTATCAGAACCAACCCCAACCCAGGTTTGCGGATGTTACATAATTGCTTTTAACAAAAACAAAATGATATTTTTCATAAGTATGTGATAATTAACCCAAGTATGTGATAATTAATATATATAATTTAGTTTCATTATACACAAAATTTTAAAATACAACATGGTTTACTCAATTTCACACCAAATTGATCGACTAGAACACCACTTCCAATTATTGGATCATACCAATCGCACATAAAAACAGTGCATCTCAAGTCTAACATCTCAAATCGCACATAACAAGGGTAACGCACTTCTAAAATTTATCTCAGAATGCCGTAGTACACTAAACCATGTCGGAAACAACTGACCACTTGTTATTCCTTCAAAAACCTAATTAAGAAATTATTAACAAATAATTAAGTATCTTTTTTAATTTAATAAACAAAAGTTAAATTAATTACCATTGTTAATCTAATTACTTACGTAAAATTACAACCAAGACATAAAATCCTTCTCCTTATGGACATGAAGTTCTTCTTCTTACTTTGTCAGATAAAAGCCCCGTATTAATCTCATGTAAATCCTATAAGAAAACCAAAAATGTAAGGAAATTAATCTACAAATTTAAGACAACAAAAAATTACAAAATAAATGATATATAATTGACATAAGTATTTGTGTTTTACCTTTCATATTCCACAATATCCTCACAATTTGTTAGGATATACATCTGCAAGTGTGTAAGCTCCTGATGTGAAAGTTTGTGCCTCTTTCCTTTACCACTTGTTCGACCAACTTGGGAAAATAACTCGGGTACATACACAGAATAAATTGCTCGCTCACCTCTATTATCATGGCGAGCTGGACGTCTACTCTTTGTGCGAACTTCTGATGAAAACTAATATTCAGCAAAGTGTGAGGCTTCTTCATTAAGACTTTGTACTACAATAGATCCTTCAACTTTCCTTAAATTTTTAATTTTCTTCTTCAGATGGAACATATACCATTCAAAATGATATATCCAACGGTATTGAACAGGACCCCCTAGTGGTGCTTCTCGTGGAAGATGTATTGGAAGATGTTCCATAACATCAAAGAAAAACGGCAGAAAGATCTTCTCAAGATTACAAAGAATCAACAGGATATTTTCTTGTAAATGTTGGATTACGTCAACTCTAAGTGTTCTCGTGCATAAATCCCGAAAGAAAGCACCAACAGCTGCATATAAAATATTTTAAATATTAAGCTAAAATAAATATATACAATCTATCTTTAAAAAGTAGAACATAATGAAATATACCTGCAATGACTGGGTGGACATCTTTACAAAGAAGATTGGCAAATGCAAATGGAATGAGCCGCTGCATCACAACATGACAATCATGACTCTTCATCCCAGTAAATTTTTCTTCTCCATAGATTATATGCATAACCATCAGTGAATTTGACTTCATTTTGAATCCAATCAAAAAATGCTTGTTTCTTATGAGCTTCCAACCGATACCCAGGAAAAGGATATTTACCATTTGGAAAAACTTCAAGATAATCCTGATCGCAATACAATGGCAAGTCTAATCTAGACTTTATATTATCTTTCGTTTTCCCTTGGACATTTAAAATAGTGTTCATGAGGTTGTCAAAAAAGTTCTTCTCAACGTGCATAAAATTTAAATTATGTCTCAACAAATGGTCTTTCCAATAAGGCAAATCTCAAAAAATACTCTTCTTGTGCCAGTTATGAACAACACCGACACCGTCAATGGGATCATGCCCATTACCCCCACATTTTGGTGTCTGCTCAGCACCAAAATCCCTTAACTGCTCCAATATACTTGTCCTGTCGATCTCACAAGGTGGACCATCAAATACTTGTTTACCCTACGTAAACAATGTCCTAGACCGACGATACAGATGATCACTTGGTAGAAACCTTCTATGGCAATCAAGCCAAGATGTTTTTCTTCCGTGCGTCAATTGGAATGCATCTGTGTTATCTTGGCAATACAGGCAGGATAATCTTCCATGAGTTGTCCATCCAGACAATATCTCATATGCTAGGAAATCGCTAATGGTCCACATTAGAACCGCACACATCATAAGATTATGCTTGCAAGAAACATCATATGCTTCGACGCCGTGGTTCCAAAGCATTTATAACTCATAGATCAATGGTTGGAAGAATACATCTAGAGATCTCTTTGGATGCTCTGGGCCTGGAACAAGTATGGAGAGGAACAAAAACTTTCTACGTATGCACATAGATGGAGGCAAATTATATGGTGTCACAATAACAGGCCACAACGAATATTGTCTTTCATGTTTCCCAAATGGGTTAAAACCATCTGTACATAACCCAAGGTACACATTTCTTCGCTCATACGCAAAATCCGGATACAATGATTGAAAATGCTTCCACGCTTTTGCGTCTGAAGGATGTGAAATCTCTCCATCTTGGCGATGCTCTCCATGCCATCTCATTGGCTCTGCCGTGCGCTGAGATTGATATAACCTCTTCAATATTTCTGTTAACGGTAAATACCACATCCGTTTAAATGCAATTGGAACTCTACCCCCAATTTCCCGAAATTGAGGTTTACAATAAAATTGACATCTTTGACGGTTTTCATCTTCTCTCCAATATATCATACAGTTGTCGATGCACACATCAATCACCTGATACGGCAAACCAAGACCAGCTATAAGTTTTTGTACCTCATAGTATGATGCTAGTGAAAAATTATCTTCAGGCAAGATATCTTTCACAAAATCTATTATCGCATCTACACACTCCTTCGCTAAATTAAAGTCTGTCTTAATAGTCATCATTCTACTAGCAGATGATAATGGTGAATGACCTTCTCTACAACCGTTATATAGTGGTTGTTTTGATGCGTCTAACATATCAAAAAACCTTTGCGCTTCTAAATTAGGTTCTTCAACTCTATCTCTATCTTCACTGCCTGACTGCATATCCTCTCTAATTGCATATCCTCTCTAATTGCATCATTCACCATCTCAACAGTTCCTACACTGACATCTACTTCCGTTCTATCTCCTACACTATCAACAACATATGGTTCGCTAGTACTACCATAATCACCATAATCATAATTTTTTTTCCCCGTATAAATACCAAACTTTGTATCCCGGCATAAAACCATTGTTATACAAGTGATGCCAAACTAACTCTACTTTAATATTATGCGAATTCCGACAAATTGAACAGGGACATTTCAACTTACCACTTTTTTTGTCTGTGGTTGATTTCCAGCCACATCCATGAATTCGCATATCCCTCGTGCATAATCGTCATTCAATAAGTTCTACTCTTGATCATTCATTTCTTCATCCATCCATGATCAAAAATAATTTGAAGAAGACATATTTTGTAAAGAATTGTATTGTGAATGAATGAAGGGATGTAAACATATATATAAGAGCGACTACCGTCAGAATTCCATTGGAATTCTGTCGAAAATATAAATATCGCAACGGCTACCCCAACGGCTATACTAACGTTTGTATTTTCCGATGAATTTTCGACGGGTTTGTAATCGACCCTTGGAAATCCATCGTAAGCCAACGGCTATAACAACGCTAGCAACGACGGTAACACCAATGTTCTTAAATTGTGACGGATTTCCGATGGCTTATTACAACTCCGTCGGAAATCCGTCATAAATTTTTGATGGAATGTGTTTCCGACAGATTGGCGTTCTCGGTAACCCGTCGGAGATCTGTCATAATTCTGTCGCAATATTCCGACGGATCAAAGCTCAGTCGAAAATTCTGTCTGAATCCGGTAAGCTTTCTTGTAGTGTTAATGTAACAATCTGAATGTTTCGTTTGCTTTGAGAATGACATTGATCGAAGCAAGAGTTATTAATTCTTTGGAATACAAGTTATACAACCATATGATCTTTAGAGGACCCTGGTTTGTGAGAGTAAGCTATTTACAAAAATGGATCACATAATTGAAGAGAATAATGGATCATAAAGTGTGAGGGAAATATACTGTGGAAGGATATATATTCAAGATTTGTTGTTTCATCTTTTGTCATTACTAAAAATTATATTTTAAACATGGTATGCATATTCTTTTTTTATAATATATATAAAGATTTTACCCACAAAAAATACCATGTTTCATTTTCTTCATCGGCTTACAAAATTTTAATTTTGAAATAGATGTTGTACTTTTTTTTTCTTTGGGGTCAAACTAGACATTGTACTTTTTATTCAAATCAAGCAATACAAAGTACAAACCAGCTTCTTGTTTACTCTTTAACCTCTTCTTCTTATATATGATTTTGTTTTCTTGAATTAAACAATCTCAATTTTAAATATTTTTGTATCTTTGTTTTTTTCTTTTGCACATATGGGTGGAAAGAAAAATATTAATAAGAAATTTACCAATAAAATTATACAATTTCTTAAACTGATATTAGAGTTGAACAAGACAGTTTGATAGAACATAGATCACAAATATTAAGATTTGACTATTTTCTTATCAAAAAAAAACAAAAATGAAGCTTGAGACGAAGCATTAGCAATACACAAAAGAAATCCATGAATAATAACAACCATACGCCTTTCAACCCATCTTTATCTTCAACGATCATAAGTACAAGCTTTGGTCGGCGAGAATGAAGACCAGTTTAATCTTTTGTGACTTATGTGAATGTCATATAATGGAAATTAGAGTTCTAAAAAATTTGAGGAAGAAATTAGAGTTCTACCATAGCCAGAGGAAATTACAACCATGTCGAGTTCTCAACCTAATATTACAACTTTGAAAAAGATGTCAAAGTGAAAGACATGATAGCTCCCAAGTTGTCGCAACACAATTACACAACTAATACAAATTCCTTGAATTCACATTATATACCATATTTGAAAATACGATTTAAGGATTGTAACTCTCAGTTCTTTTTTCCTTTTTTGGGAATACAACCAATTCACTTTCAGAAACAAATTTTAGTGGATAAGTTGCTCATATGTATAATATGCTTGTGGAAAATTGTGGAGATGCATGTATAATCTAGGCTATCTAGAATGTACCAAACATTTCTTAAGATTTACAAGAACCCATTGAAGTGTAATATTGAAGAATATAAGTTGTACTTTCCCCCAAGACATAAAATCTTTGTTTCCTCGACTTAAATTACTACAATGGAAATATGGAATGCATACCCAATGAAATGTATGCCTTCAAACTTTTCACCAACTAATCTCGTTGAACTCGACATGATAGATATCGAGCTTGAGAAGATATGGAAAGGTCCTCACAAGTAAGGTTTTATATTTATATATCAAGTTCCTTAACATGGTACTTTAGTTGATGGAATCATTCCTCAAGATGTATAAATATTGTTAACCTGCCTTGAAATGTTTTGTACAACCACTTATACATCTCAAGAGCATGAGTGTATATCGAGATCCAAAAAACTGAAAGAAATCTCGAGGAACTATTTCTAGTCGATTTCCAAAGTTTAGAGATGCTTCCTTCTTCTATTTTGGAAACTCAAGAAAATAAAAAACTTTGGACATGGAAGAAATGTAGAAAGCTTAAGGTTCTTTCGACGAACATCAACTTTGCTTAAAACTAAGTGGCCATTGCTTCTCTTGAAGAACTATAAACTTGTCTGATAACACTTTCATGAGACTTCCACACTCATTAAGTCTCATATAGAGATCGCAACATTCATCAACTTTCAGAATATAGTGACAACATTCACATTGAGTATATCTTTTTTTTTTCACAGTATATATTTTGAAGATTTGAAACTTTCTTAGCTTGGAAAAAAAAAATAGAGAACAAAACAAATGGTGGTTACTAGTAACTGTCTCAGATCATTTACACCAACCAATCAAATTAAAAAAAAAAAAAGTTGAGATTTTGTAATCGAAGAAGGTGAAGTTAACATTTAACAATGGCTCCAGTTAAAAAAATCAGACAAGAAAGCAACATTAATAGATGCAGCTGCTTGGATGTTCAATGTCATTACTTCTGTTGGAATCATCATTGTTAATAAAGCTTTAACGGCTACTTATGGTTTTAACTTTGGTAAAATTCTAACAAACCTATTTATATGATCTCTCATCACTAGCTACTACTACTTTAACTCTCTAATGATTCATCTACATTGCAGCTACAACCTTAACTGGACTACATTTCGCTTGGACGACACTAATGACACTTGTTTTAAGATGTTACAGAATTTTTCGATTGTTGGTATGAATATTAGTCTTATGTGGAACTCTTGTTGTTGATTCTTCTAATGGTGTTTTTATCTTCTTTCTTTTTTTGCTTTGTTAGATTGCAAAGCTCAGTATGATTCTTGTATCTTGCTTGTTGGAAGTTGTACTCGATACGATTCGTTACTCGAGAGATACTATACTTAGTATAGAACTTGTTCTTGTTGGTGTATGCACTGTTAAGATTCGGTACTCGAGAGATACTAAACTTAGTAAAATTAGCAGATTCTAACTTTTGTCACGGAACGAAAACTTAGGTTACATGTACAGGTTATTAGCATTGTTTTCTCAATTGTAACTAATACTTAAGATTAAGAATCGACTTAGTATTAGACAATACGCAGAGAAAGCTGAAAATTCAAACAAATAGACTATTTAAGGAAATTGGAAGGATCAAGAAGGGATGATAACAAAAGTAAAAGGTCACAAAAACCCCAACAAGCGTCACACAAAAAGGTCCTAGTCCGAAAATAAAAACAGGTCCTTATGAAGCATCCAATACAGAAGTAAGTAGCACATTGACTCTTGCTTAACGCTTTTTTGACACACCAACAGTCTTTCCTCTACGACCAGTGGTCTTGGTGTGTTGTCCTCTGACTCTGAGACCCCAGTAATGCCTCAGACCACGGTGGTTTCTGTCCATGAAAGAAACATTAGCACCATGTAATAAATTCAAGTGAGAATAAGGATTCAGAATCATCTGTTGGTTTTTATTTACCTGATCTTCTTGAGACGTTCAAGATCATCTCTCAGCTTCATGTCCAATGCATTGGAGACGACTTGAGAATACTTTCCGTCTTTGTAATCCTTTTGCCTGTTCAAGAACCAGTCTGGTATCTTGAACTGACGTGGGTTTGCAACGATTGTCATGAGGTTGTCAAGCTCAGCAGCAGATAACTCACCAGCCCTGTAAACATATACATCGTGTAAGATAACAGTCTCACATAAAGCAAAAACAATTTCAAAGTATCTTGCGCAATAATATGATATAAACAGACTAAAAGAATCAGGTAAAGACAACAATCTCCCGTAAAACAACACGGTTTGCAAAGTATTATAAGCAATTAAATACTCCAAACACAACTGAATCGGACTAAGAGAACTTCAACTAAACCTTCTAACAAGTTTGTTATTCTAATTACAGATGTTTACACTACCCTACATGTGTGGCAAAGTAAGAAAAAAGAGCTAAAGTTCTCATTTGATTAACATTTACAGACGGATGTGACAAAGAACCTGAGACCATATTCATATTGGTAAACAATAATCTCAAATAACATGAAAATCTATGATATAATCCTACAGAACAATGGTAAGATACACTGAGCTAAGCTCTTCCCTTGAATTAACATTTATTTATAAAACTTGAAACCGTATTCATATCAATATGATTAAACAGAAATCTCAAACTACTAAAATCTATGAACTACACATAACTCAGAGCTAAACTGAGCAAGCTAATTAACACTCAAGAATCTATAACAAACCATTACTAATCAACATTTAAGATGTCTCAATTAACAACACGTACAAAAGTAAACAAAAGCACAAACCTTTTGTTCATGTCGACATCAGCCTTTTTGCAGACAATGTTAGCAAATCTCCTCCCAATACCTTTGATAGAGGTAAGAGCAAACATAATCTTCTGTTTACCATCAACATTAGTATTCAACACACGAAGAATGTGCTGAAACTCTTCATTTGCAACCAGAGACTACACAACCAATAAACAAAAATTCAATCACAAATCAGCAATTTCACAAAAACTAAAACAAAAACAAAAACTTTCTCAACTTTCTCTCGATTACATTGTAAATCAGAACATAAGAACTCCAAATTTCCAGAAATTAACACAATTTAAGATTGATTTAGCTCAGTGTTCCTAGTTTCGGTAGTCGAATTGAATAGATACATCTAAAGACTGGATTTTTATTGCAGATCGATAGAATTGAGATTGAAATCTGAAAACCCTAATTACCATTTTGATTTGCAGAGATGATGTGTGTGAGAAGAAGCCGTCTTCAAGCAGTAAACGATCTCTACAGAGTGAAGAACACAAAAGAGGTCTGCTAGGGTTTTTCAATGATTTATATATATATATTTCTCATTAGTAGGGTTATCGTAATTCTGAAACGCTCAAAGACCATTATACCCTTTATGAAAAATATTTTTTTTACTTTTTTTTTTTAGCATCGAATAATTTTGATGGTAGAGTTATTGTTGTTGTTAAACGACACTTATGGAAATAGTCGATTATAGATTATATAAATTACCAAAATCATCCAAAAACCATAATTTTAATTTTAAAACTACAAATCATAAAGCATAGAAATATTAATTCTTCAATCCTAATCTTAAATCTCTTTAAAACCAAAATCTATTTATTGTTTTATTTTTAGTACGAATCAAATGCCTACCCCTAATTTTACTTTTGGAAATTCAAATATTTGGTTTTAAAAATATGTAACAATATATTTGTTATCAAAAATACCATCAGTTTTTGGTTTTCCAGGAAATTCTTTGTTTTCCAATATAGATCATTTATTCTGGAGAATTCCTGAAATTTTTAAGGACAATAGTTTTCTGTGGATTTTGTGGTATATCTGGAAAACGAGAAATGATAAGGTTTTCAATAATATCGATAGAAACCCGCAGGATATTTTAAAATTAGCGGAAACCGAATGTTTAGCTTGGGAGTCGGCACCAGTTAAGGATAAGGATGAGACTAATCAAATCTCTCAGGGTACTGATGTTATACCTTTGCCTCAAATTTCAGCCTTCCAAGGGTTTCGCTGTCATGTAGATGGCTCGTGGAAAGAGATAGATAATTTTTCTAGATTTGGGTGGTTCTGCTTTAAAGATGACGTGGAGGGAACAACTATGGGGGCATGTAACACTCGCAGGTGCCTCTCCCCATTGCACGCCGAGCTAGAAGCTCTTATCTGGGCTATGACAAGTATGATCGCACAACAAAAAACAGAAGTAGCTTTCTCAACAGATTCGTCCGAGTTGGTGAAGATGGTGTCTACACCGGTGGAATGGCCTGCTTTTTCAGCACACCTTGAAGAACTTGTGAGAATCAAAAATTTATTTTTATTTTTCTCGCTTTCTTTAATTTCTCGTAATTTAAATTCAAAAGCGGACAAACTAGTACGTAGTACGAGACATTATCCGCATTTTGTTATTTATGTAAACTCTATTCCACCGGTTTGGATTTCTAAACCGTTTTAATAAATTTATAAATATTGACAAAAAAAAATATGTAACAATATAAAAATACATGAAAATAGGCCAAAACTAAACCAAAATACATTAAACCAAAATAAATGATAATAGGCCGAATTTACCCAATAAAGCAAAAAAAAACAATGGATCTAAATAAAATTTGAAAATTTTCAGATTTACAAAATCCCTCATTTTTAATTTCACACGCTCTAAATTATTTTGAATTTCAAATTTACATTAAAATATGTATTTCTCCTTATTTAATCATTTACCTTTCTCTGTTATTTTTAATCACACTAACAATTCTGGTAGTTGTTTATCTCAAAAAATACGTTAACTAGTGGCAACATCAGCGCATAATTATCGGACTCTGAATCTCTAAAATCTCAAGAATGGAAATCCAAGTAACAACTAAAAACTTTGTCGATTTAATATTTTCTGTTAGAAATAATTAGATTAGCACTAATAATTTTTGCATTCATTCAAATTGTGCTTGAGATCGATGGAAGGCTGGTTTATGTTATAAGTTTACCACATAATCGGACAAATGTTTTCAAATTCTTTGAACAAAACTAAACAATCTATGCCTTTTTGTATAATTTTTTTAAATAACAAAATAGTTATTTTAAATTATCACATTAAAATGTATAATTTTATTAAACAGTTTCTATAAAGATACACAGTATAGAGAAATAATAAAATATAAAAATGAAACTTTATTGTTGAAAAATGTTTCTTTTTTTTGCATTTTTGTCTATAATTTTATTTGTTAAACTCATATAGTCTGACTTTTTCAACCATAACTATCTCAAATGGTCAACAAATCAAACCCATATTAATTTTTCTTATGTCATGGTAGACTAAGTGTGTGTCATCTTCAACCAATATATAAAGTATTAACATTAATAAACACTATAATAAAATTTTCAACTTATTTTAGAAAGGTTTATCGGAGAAATTTTTGTTCAAACAAATGACCATTTATGTCAGAACACTATGATATCTTAAAGAATTTTCACTTTTTTTTTGTTAAGTTCACCTCTAGTGATCTTAAACAGATTTTTAGATTAAAAGAGGATCTCCCACTCATGAATTTCTAGTCATCTCTTTCTACAATATTTGAGAATGTTTTTCAAACCTGAAAATTAGTTGAGCTTAAAATAGTAGTAGCCTATGGTTTACTCGTGTTCTTGTAGTAAGATATAAATTAATAACACTTAGAAAAAAATTTGGATGGTGAAAGTAAATGTTGAATAGTTTTTTTAAATAGTGAAATCAGTTATCAGTTTTTATCAGTATCAAACTTTGAAAAACAATTCACTTAAAAATTGTAATGTCAAAAGGTTGGTTCAAATAAATCTATTTATAATTACATTGGTCTTAGATTAACCACACACAAAAAAAGAAGATAAATATATGATTTTAAAAGATTAAAAAATTACTGTCACACTAAAAGAATGAAAAATAAATAAGATCAAAATATCCAAAAGAAAAACTATTACTATCAAATTTGGTAAAACAAGACACAACTACATATAATAAGGTAAAAACAATCAATTTAATTCTAATTGTTATCACTTTTTACTGTAAAACCTCTCACTTGACTCAAATAAGAGAAAATCAAAATTTATAACCAATAATAAAAATCAGATAAATTATTTAGAAACAAAATTATGTATATTTTATATACTTAACTAACATATTCAACATAAATATAAATCTAAAATATATCAGCGCGTAGTTTTCTCCTAAATATCTAGAACGAATGTCAAAATTTTGGAGTTGAGCTTGATATCTTGTTTGATCATGTTCATGAGCTCTGGTGAAATAGTAATTTCTTGCTGATTTTGGAATTTGACAACATGGTCGAGCATTCCCCATCCAATATATATATATATATATATATATATATATATATATATATATATGTCTCATCTTCACTAACACCATTACTTTATCATGAGTATATTAATTTTGACAGTAGCTATATTAAAGAAAAATTGCAGCTATGTGACACATGGACAGAGAAGAGAAAGACATATGTATAATTTAAAATTTTAACCCACAAACGTATTTACCCTTTCGTCGTGGATTCACTTCATCTTACATTTCCTCCTCTGTTTTTAAGTATCCGCGTTACAGCCTGGATAATATTTACAAGCAAATTAATGTAACATTAATGTGACATTTGATTTTAAAAAAATTGCAAAATTTATGTGTTGTTGAGTATATATTTTGATCCTTAAAAATCTTATGATTAGGGATGTTTAATTTGATTTTTCAAAATTTCTCCACATTATTTGCATAGGTTGGGCTATATCGGTGATGTTGTAGTTTGAATGACTATGTTATGTACCGTCGTAAATAGCATAGAAGAGGCATCGAACCCTTGATCTCACTAAATATGGATGTGCATTATAACTATTTTGTCAATGTTAAATATGCTATCTGGTGTAAAAATCAAAGGTATTTATATTTTGGGTGGTGCAGCTGCCCCAATTTCTTATAACGTGGATCCGTCCATGGGCTAGGAGGTTTTAGTGATATAGTGATTGTACAAAGATAAAATCCCTAAAACCTGCAAGTATTTTCTAAGAGCATGTACATCAACTAGAGACTCACATGAGTCTTTGAACAATAAAATAATAATAGTTTTTGTATATTTTTATTATTTATTTAAAATTTTATTGTTTAAAAAAATACTCAACCAATCAACAAATGACAAATAGACAAAATAGTGTTTTGGGCATCTCTCATGCGTCTCTCATTTGGGAGATGAGAGACACTTCTCCCTTTTTTATTCCTTTTATTATTATTTTTCTATTATTTTAATACAAAGTCTCTAATTCTATGTAAGATACTATATTGGGAATGCTCTAAAGCTCTACTAGTAAGTGTTCTCTTTTGCCTATATACCTAAGAAACATCTCTTCTTATAAGCTAGGGGTTTAAACTTACTTATTTTGTTAGAATCAAGTATTACCATGAGTGCCTTATCCACACCGTAAAAGATTTCATAGCACATATATGTGATCCAAAAATTAATGTGATAATTGGTTTAAAAAATAATAAACGTTATAATTTATCCACATTATTTGCATAAGACTCAAAACTTGATTACCTAATACAATTTTTTTTATGATTCATGTTCATCTAGAATTTGACGGTGTATTAATGTTCTCCGTTAAAATAGTTGCATGTTTGAGATAATTTAATTTTTTTCCAAATAGATAAAATAACTCATCAAGAATTACCTGTTTAAATATTTTATGTTTTTTAACATATGATAGTAAATATATATATATATATACATATATAAAGAAGCATTATTTTCGAATTTTTTTTTTAAATTTTAGAAGTTATAAATTATTTATTATTATGCATATTTTAAAATTATATTTTCGTTTAACTAATAACTTGATGTATGCAAATTTAAATAAAGTTGAAAAATAGTTTTGTGAAGAATTTATTTCCAAATATATCTTTTTTAAATATAAAAAAATATTGTGGATTTGTTTGGTTACATAGATAGTAGGGTGAGATTTTTAATAAAATTGGAGAGAGTTTTATGTTGAAAGATCGATATAGCTCAGACAAATAAAATTTCTACGTAAAATTTATGCTGCTTTTATTAGAAAATTAAAAATCTAAATTATAAGTAAAATATAAATTTTGATCCATACTTAATCTGTATCTTTTATATCGGATAAATTACCTTTTCTAATTAACAACAACATTAAATCTCTTTTTTTATTTTTTTTATTTCAGATATATAGTAGACAGTTTTTTTTTTTAATCACACCAAAATAAAAAAATGATTTTCATTCTTGTACAAGTAAAAGGAATTCTAAACGTGTTTGTTCACATGTATAAATAAATAATAAATAATAACAAAGGAGTTAACGTAAGTTATATTGGCCACCTTTTCACTCTTACTTTGAGAAAAGCGAACGAAACCTAGTTTTCTCATCATCATCACCATCATGACGTTGTTTAAAACTCGACGTTCACAAATCCCAGGCTCACGCTTCGACCCTACAGATCAGGAGCTCATCCGCATCCTTGGCCGGAAAAGTTGTAGTTACATAACCGATCTGCATGTGTACGAGAAAGAACCATGGCTTCTTCAACATGTAAGACACTTTAGATCTGTAAAGAACCAATGGTTTTACTTCGTTAGAAGAACAAAACCTCCAGGGATAAAGAAAGACGACTCAAAAAAAACGAGCCGAACGGTGGCTGGTTTTACGTGGAAGGGGAATACTACGACTTCGATACTGGATGAAAACGAAGTCACTATCGGATATAACAAAAGTCTAACGTTCTTAGTCAATAGCAAATCGAGTGGTTGGGTGATGCACGAGTTTACTTTGGATAAAAAAGAATTTCAAGAAGTGGTTCTATGTAGAATCTGTTTTAATCCGGGTAATGACAATGACAAAGCTAAGTATGCTCCAAGACTTGAGCCTATAGTGATTGGACAGCCACAGCCACAGCCACCGCGTGAAGAAGTTGCCAATGAAGAAATTCCGGAAAAGATTCATCAAGGCGTGGAGCAACAACAACAACTATGGACTAGGTCTTGTCCTAGAGATGTTGTCTCATACCCAACTGCTCAACAACATCAACAGCTTATGAACGGAGGTAGAGAGCAATATCAAGACTTTGGTTCTTTTGGTCAGTTCGTCGGAGGTCAGTGGTATTATCAAAATATGCTTCAAGGCATGCCGGAGAATCAAGAGTTTGGTACTTATGCTCAATATTGGAGAGGAGCTTTGGCTCAAAATTATCTCCCATCGGTTACTATAGAGACTCATCAAGGCGTGGAGCAGCAACAAAAACTATGGACTGGGTCTTGTCCTAGTGAGGTTGTCTCATACTCAACTGGTCAATATCAACAGCTTCTGAATGGAGGTATGGAGCAATAACAAGACTTTGGTTATTTTGGTAAAATTTTAGGAGCTGATCAGCCAGGCTTTGGCTCTTATGCTCAATGTTGTGGAGGAGATTTGGCTCAAAATCATCAAGGCATAGAACCGCAACAACATGACAATGTTGTAAGACTGCGAAATCTGAGATTGAACATCACGAACAAAAAGACAAATATGCGGAGGCGAGATATGATATCTTTCCTTAATTCAATAAATCTCGGTTTGATGAGATTTTGAATCCCAGGATACAACCGTGTTGAGACTATAATTGCGACACCCGATTATAAAATCTACGAACTAGATCTACGATATACTCTCGAGACTTAGTTTTAAGAAAATAGAATAATAAGATTGCTGGAAGCTTTTGTTTTTGTTATTCGATCTGGTGATTTGAGAGAATGAGGCGAGACTTTAACTTATAGGGAAGAGTTGCTTGATCCCCAAGGAAGAGATAAGTTATACGAGATTCGCTTTGATATGCAAGAATAATATTTCGTGAATATTCCACCTTGTTCCGCAAGGATAAGGATTAGAAAAAATTATAAAAATATTTTTGACTGAATCTAGAATCTTCTAGATTTATCCGAATTTATGCAAAAAAATATTTATGGAAAATTAACTAAATTATTAATAGAAATTTATCCCAAAAATAATCTTTTGTGGCCCAAAGGCCCCACATTCACCAAGACCCAAGCCCAACACAGCGGCGGCGAGTGTGTATGATTTTGCATAATGGTCCTCCATCTCTCACTTTTTATCCAATGATATGTAGTCAAAATTACAAATTTTATAAACTCTTCAAGCTAACCACTTTGAACTTTATTTTTTATTCAAATTAACTTCGATTTTGACATGTAACTACACTATCTTATAGTGCTCATTACAAGAATTCTAAATACCCTAAAATCCTGTCACTTCAGTTCCAAAAATTTGGCTTAAGATATTTTTGTCAAAATTGAGTTCCAACAAATGTATGAGGGCTCCATTGTTTGTATTCCAACAACATAGAACCGCAACAACATGACAATAGTTTGGCTCATCAATACGTGGAGCATCAAGACTTTGGTTATTTTACTGAATTTTCAGGAGGAGATTTGACTCAATACCATATCTCAATGGTTTGTATGGAGACTCAAAAATACATAGAACCGCAACTACAAGGCAATAGTCATTTCAGTCACAATGTTGTCGAAAACGAAACAACTGAGCCCCCAAACTTGACTCAAGAACAGAACCAACCGCTTGGAGAATTGGATGAGACTGATGAATTCGTGAATTAGGAATGGTCTCTAGAGCTTGAAGATATGGCTAACTTTGGGAATAAGAAATGGAGAAAACTGCTTGGAGAAAACACACCAGAAGACGAAGCTGAGTTAAAGGCTGATCTTGGAAACTGCAAAACCACCGCTTCTCTCATTAATTACTTCTGTCCAATTAAGTTTAATATTACATTTATCTTTTTGTTTCTGCAATGATTTATTCAGTCATTAGCACGTTCTCAAGATTAGTTTGCCATGAAGAAGAACACTGTAACGGTTTTTCCTCTGTCTTTCATTTAGCTTCGACTAATTTTCGTGTTATGTTTCCTTAACAACAAAATTGTTAGAAGATTTATTCTGATGCTGTGACACTTTTGATATACTCAAAAATTCGATCTATAATAATTTGTTTGGTTTGGTTAGAAAATAAATTAATTATTAGATCAAGTGTGTCAAAGAATCTAATAAAAATAAAATACAGAATACACTAACATGTAAAAAACTCAAAAACAAAGACTTGTCTGGAAAGTCAATAACTCTGTTCAGTCATATTTTAATGTTTCTAGAGATAAAAGTATTTGTCTATTGCTATTATGTAGTTCTCTCTTCTTCTATATATGCACGTCTTGTTTTTGGCATACATATACACAACTCCAAAGTCAACAAAAATTTGCGTAGAAAATTTCATCATCATGGAAACTCTAAGAGAGGATGCTCCTTCAAGCTACTTGATGAAGCTGTTGGGTTTCTCTGAGGTTAGATTAAGTCATCAACCTTATGAATCTGCTGCTTTCAATGCTTCTGGACATAAATGCTATAGTCAACCAAATCTAAGCTCTCGGCCCATATATACATGTTGTTCGGTGTGATTTATCATTGAAATAATGATATCAGGAGATTGATACTTCACCCGGCTGGAAAAGAAGAGGAAGATGGAAAATACCATGTTTCGATTTACGCGAGGATTGAAGACATAGCTGCTTCTGAGATGCTTATGAACAATTGGGAGATTAACGTAGAACTCAAGTTCTTCATCGACAATCACAACGTCAATAAATACTCTACTTTCCAAGGTATGAACATGTATATAAATACACTTTTATGTAAAATCTAGCAGAAAACTTATTTCCAAATCAAGATTAATATTCTATAAAACGATATATTGTGATAGATTTTGGCGGTTTAGTCCAATTTCTCATAGCAAAGAAGAACTTACTTGGTCATCAGAATTAGTCATTATGTTTATGGTGTGTGTGTATGTGTAGATGGAACTGTGAAACGTTACAATAAGGAGAAAAAAGAGTGAGGATTTGCAAAAATGGTTCCTCTTTCGAAGTTTAATGACCCAAAAAATGGGTACATCGATGGAGATGTTTGTATTGTTGGGGTGGAGATCTTTGTTATAAGGCCTATAGAGAAGGTAGAGAGAGTTATTTTCACACATAACCCACCAAACAACAAATTCACATGGAAAATCTCCGATTTTTCGAAACTAAACAAGAAATATCATAACTCGAATGAGTTTGTGGTGGGAGAAAGAAAATGGTGAGTTTTTATTCATTAATACAATGTTTGGTCGCTAGTTATATGGATCTATTCTATTTGATGGTATTGTGTATTTTAAGGAGAATAAGTATTATTAGTCCAAAGGGAGACAAAGAGAAAAGAGCACTTTCAGTCTATGTTGAAGCCATGACATATATTCCAAACGCCATCGTTTCTAGCACTTATGCAAAGATCAAGATTCGTAACCGCGTTGAGAAAATTGGTACACATCAAACTATCTTCAGAAAAATCGATACAATCATCATTAAAGACTGACTCATACTTTGTTTCTATGTGTGATGTTTTGATTTTGTTGGCATATTTATTCGAGAGAGAGTAAAGACGGATATGGGAAATCTGACTTAATATCTGTGGAGGATCTAAATGATGAATCAAAAGGATACCTTGTTGAAGATACCATTGTTCTTGAAGCTTCTTTGCTTTGTGTCACTGAGACTAAGTTCATCGACTCCATCTAAAGACTCTTATTATCACTCTTTATGCATACATATTTGTTTTGTTAGCAAATAAAAGTCTCCTTTGGTATTTCTTATTTGTTTTCATATTGTTGTGTGTAATGTCATGTGCTTGAATATTGATTGTGAATCAAGTAAAAGGAATGGTAATGGACCTTCGGGTGTCTTGGTTGTTGTAGAATACTGTCTAGGGTGCTTTTCTTGTTGTTTGGATATGATTAAGGAAATGTGGCTAATGAAAGTGATATGTGGATTGATAATGAGACATAGTGAAATTGTAATGTGGATAAGATTGTGCAATTAGATTGTACCTTGTCATTTGACGCTCTAAATAATAGACAATAGGGTCCGAGTCAAAGCAATAGAAGATAGGAACACAATGGTTTAATTGGAAGATTGAAACTGACTTTCACATATATATATATATATATATATTATATAAATGTATTACAAACTTGGAATCATCATCTCAATTCCTACAATTAGTTAAAGTGGCAAAGGTGGAGACTTCTGATGAGAATCAACTGGTTGACCAGAGTAAACCGGCAAGGACTAGGTCAAAGATCGAGTCGAGATGTGCCTTTGTTTCTCGTAAATTAATGGGATTGTATCCCCACGTCTTCACGTTCTTTAGTAGTTAGTTTCTTTCTTTGTGTATTTAAGCATAGTCAATTATATATATAATCAAATACGAAGACAAAAGTATTGAAGCTTGAATCTTGTGTTATTAATGCTTTTGAGACATCTATCAATTTGTTCCTAAACTTAGGGAGAAAGACGTGTTCTTCTTGTTACTAAACTCACATAGTTACTACAAGATCATGTTAATTTACCAACCTTCTTTTTGATAAGTAGTTTACTAATCCAAAAAGTTTTTTTTTTAAAACAAAACAAATGACCTCCTATGATCATCTCCACACATGGTTTCACTCTTCTTTCACTCGTGGCTTTTTCAACCTCCAAACCTACTTCTTCCTTCTTTGATTAGCATTGGAGCTACACAGTAGATTTTTTTGGTTGATCAACAATTTCTTTGTCTCTCCAATAAGCGCTTTTTCTTATTCTCTAACAAAGAGACGAAATAAGTATTGGTAAAGTGAAATTAGCCACTAATTAGGTTTGGTTCTTTATTCTTTAATGAAAGTCAGGTTTTTGTTTCCCTTGTCAAAGAGATATTCTAATGAAGAAGACTAAGTCTCGGATTCGGGGTTAAGTGATAATTTCTTCTTCGATTTAAACTTTACGGGGTTTACTTCATAATCGGTACTTGATCCGCATAATATATCAAGCATCCAATATCCCAAAGTAATATATTCCTCTCATTTACTCTTCTCATTCTCTACAAAAGAGACACGATAGGTATCGGTCAAGTGAAATTAGCCACTAATTAGGTTCGATTCTTTATTCTCTAAAGAAATTCAGGTTTTTTTCCCTTGCCAAAGAGAAATTCTAGTGAAGAAGACTAAGTCTCGGTCTAGGGGTTAAGTGATAATTTATTCTTCGGTTTGAGTTTTACAGGTTTCACTTCATAATCGGTCTTAGATAATCTATATTACTTAATATGATACAAATTTTGCTCTTCTAATATTAAGCATTCAGTATCCCAAATTTTTGCTTATTATTCAACTCAATGCAATGTTTACAAATACGAGAAGATTAAAAAGTTTCAAAGCTATCTTCAACTAATTGCAAGAAAACCTTTGAAACTTCATTTAAACTTGAACCGTCTCTGATCAAATCACGACATAAACCGTTCAGTAGGCCTTTTAGTCTCATGTCTTAACTTTACCACCAAACATCCCAATACATTAAAGGGTAAAAGAAACAAAGGGGTGTGTGTGTATAAAAATTTAAAAATACTCAATAAGTTAGGTCCATCCCGTCACAACCCAATCCGTCTTATTAGTTATTACAATACCCTAATCGGCCCAAGATCTTTATGCCATTTCCTAAACAATCACCGGGAATAGCCACCACTGGCTTGGATTACCAATAAAACATAAGGAATCGCCAAACTTATAACTTTAAAATTTTGACGGAATATATTCTGCATATTTTAAGGACGAGATTCATAACAGGTGGTGGAAAACATAACTACTTCAAGAATATATAATAGTAAAGTTTCAAAAACAAAAGAATATAACCAAACGATTGAACGAGAAGTGGAGGATCAAATTTTGTCAAAGAAGGCAAAACTTCACGAATTATTTAAAGTAATTAATTATAGACAGGACTGGAATCTTTTTTTGGGTCAAAATCTAAGGAGAATCTTTGCTTTCAACCAGACGTTGATTCTTACTTAATTTGGTATTCCATAATTTTATATTGTATATCTAAGTTTTCGGAGAGTCGACATACCCTAAGTAAATCATATTGAACCAAGAATTATATATGTAGAAGCTAAACCGAACATAAACAAGAAAACTGATAGAGAGAAACCGTAAAAAATAATCTAAATTATTAAGATATTTATTGGTAGAAATATCATGGACGTAATCGATATCGATTTAGAATAAAAATGGCCACCGCTTTTAAAATGTTGCCAATGAAATTGAGAGATTATGTATTTTTTGATAAGTATTTGCTGAAACTTCTAAAAGTCTTCAAAACTCTTTAAAGTACTCTTTGGAATTGTCATTATCTAATTATGATATCATTTAAGATTTTATTTCGGCCCAACTGGTTCCATAATGCAAATGCTATTAACTATCCTGATTTGTACATTTGCGGTCAAATAATGCACCTTATATTTCTTATGATTATCATCTTCTAACCATATTTTCTAGCTTCAAAAAGTGTAACACGAGGATTTTTAGGGAGAGGTTACCCATATTTCTAATACTCTTCTCATCTTTCTAGTTCTATTTTCGTCCAAATACACCATATACTTGATCCACAGGTCTCCACAAATTGAATAATAACATATAATATAATGGGTTTTTTTTTGGAATACTAATCTCTCCAAATCCAAAATGATGTAATATTAATTTTGTCGTAAGCGTCACTCGAACCGACAACTTCTAAACTTCATAACCAAGTGGTGATATCCCAGTGACTTGAGGTTGGGTATGTGCCTGTTTTGAGACCCAGGTTCGAATCCACTTGGCCACCCATCTCACAGCGAAGCTGTGCAAAAAGGAAGTTGGACCTAAGGAGGATTAATCTGGGCCTAAGACCCGGAGGAATTTCCAAATTATCAAAAAAAAAAAAAAAAAAAAAAAATTTAAAACTTCATCTAGAATCTTTACCCGTTGAGTTAACAACACTTGGTTCTAATCTAGTGGTTTGTGTTAGCAATATTGTTGTACCACCTAAATTCAAAGCCCCTAGAATATATATTATTGACAAATGTCCATAAATACCTCTTTCAACACCTCTCTCATTCACCATGCAATTTGTCTTTCCTTCTGACCAAGACTTCTCTCCTACAATAACAAAAAAAAAAAGACTATTTTTTCCCTAAAGATTCTCTGCAACTTTCTTGGTAAGCTGCTTCTTCTTCTTCCCAAGTTTAATCATTTAGTGAAACTGAGACTTCTTGATCTATCAATCGATTGAAATTGTATAATATATGGACACCGTTCTGCATGGTGTGTGGTGGTTCCAAAAGTAACAAAAATCTTTACATATGTATTTTCGTTATATTAGAACCACACAACACTTTCTTTAAAGTTGTCTGACTACGTCTTTATTCGGAGCCAAAATCTAAGTAACAAACTTAAAAGAACAGAGTTTTTTTTTTTCAAGAACAGAGTACTTCTAATTCAAGAAACAAAGAATTTGATTTTTTTTATTTTTCTCTTTTCCAAAAAAGAAAACGATGGCGATAGGAATCTTTGGATTGATCCCAAGCTCATCACCATACGAGCTAAGGAAAGTTTTACAAGCACTTTCAACAAAATGGGGAGACGTAGTTGAAGATCTTGAGAGTCTTGTAGTGAAGCCAATGAAAGGAGCGATGACGAACGAAGTGTTCATGGTGAGTTGGCCAAGAAAAGAAACTAATCTCCGATGTAGGAAACTTCTTGTTCGCATCTATGGCGAAGGCGTTGAGCTTTTCTTTAACAGAGATGATGAGATTCGAACTTTTGAGTATGTTGCTCGCCATGGTCACGGACCTACGCTTCTTGGCCGCTTTGCTGGCGGTAGAGTCGAAGAGTTTATTCATGCTCGGGTAAATTATTATTATTCTTTCATTTTTATTTACTTTTTTCTAATGAATATTCTATTTTTTTGACCACTCACACGATTTCCGTGTGTATAGAATCGTTCGGTCCTACTTTTTAGTTTGGTGTCGATTTCGGTTTGGATTTTTGGGTTATTTAATTGTCCGGTTTAAAAAATTTAAAAATCAGATGAAATTGAATAGGTATGGCCGTATGGGCAATATTTCGGACCGTATTCGGTCTGGTTTTATTTTTTCTCGGATTCGAATAATTTAGGTAAAAAGGTTTAGTATCCGTTCGCGTTGTATGACTATTCATTTCGGTTTTAGTTTGGATAGGTGTTGGATTCGGTTCGGTTTTCAAAAAAGAAAAAAAAACTAAAAATTTGTTCAATTTTGCAAAAGAAAATTGTTTGGCAAATATAACTAAAGATTTTCGGATATTTAGACTATTTCTGATATTTTTGGATACAAAATGATAACTAAATATAAGTTATATAACTAATATTTTTGAATATATAATTTTATTTCAGATTTTTGGGTATATTGTTTGGTTTTAGGTTCAGTTTGGATTTGGTTCGGGTAATTCGGATAGACACATTTAGAATCCGTTTGGTTTTGGAACCGGATTTTCCGGTTTGGTTATTCGGTTTTGGATTCTCGAGGGCTAAAATTGAATACAAGTCGGTTTTTGTTTGATATAGTTCTTGTTCGGTATTGATTCATTTTTTAGAATTTTTTTTGACAGATTTTCAAGCTTTTCTCCGTTTATTTTTCTTTTCTTGTTCGGTTTGATTTGTTTCGGTATGTTTCGGATAAGAAAATTTGAAACCGAATCAGTTTATAATATACTTTCTTTGGTTTAATTTTTGATAGTTAAACTAGATTGAGCAAACCTTATTGCTCACATAATTGGTAGTTTTACCTTTACATGTGGGCGTTAAACAGGAAAAGAACCACCGGTTTAGCTCTACACTGATTGTGTTACAGGGATTAGAAGTTGTCCATTTTTTTTTTGGTCCATTTTAAAAGTCCTACCATTGAACAAAATTCTTGTGTTAATCTCTTTCCATTATAAAACTTACAATATTAATCCTTGCATTTGTAATTTTTGTTCCAGACACTATCAGCACCCGATCTTCGTGATCCGAATATATCAGCTTTGGTTGCATCTAAGTTAAGAAAATTTCACAGCATAAACATTCCAGGAGATAGAACTGTACTCATCTGGGACAGGATGAGGTAAAGAAACTGTAAAACTATAAATATTTTTCCTAATAAAATGTTTTGTTCTGATGAAAGTAATATCCACTGAAACATGAAATTACAGGACTTGGGTAGGACAAGCCAAGAATCTATGTTCAACTGAACATTCAAAAGAGTTTGGTCTAGACAACATTGAAGATGAAATCAACTTGTTAGAACAAGAAGTAAACCAACAAGAGATTGGGTTTTGTCACAATGATTTGCAGTATGGTAACATCATGATTGATGAAGACACCAATGCCATTACTATCATTGTAAGTCTTACTAATAGCCAGAAAATTTCATAACCTTTTTTCTCTTTTTTCAGAATGGGGATAAAAAGTTTAAAACCCATTTTTACTATACGATTAACTCGAGGTAAAACAATATCATCATGCATTCATCGATGAATATAAATTGTTTTAGTTTCTCTGTTCTAATCGTTTATGGAGCTTGTGTGAACAGGATTATGAGTATGCAAGTTGTAATCCAATAGCTTATGACATAGCAAATCATTTCTGTGAGATGATGGCAAATTATAATTCTGAGACTCCTCATATCTTGAGCTACACTCTATATCCTGGTACAGTAATTAATCAAGAAATGGTGTTTATAATTAATCCATAATCAAGAAGTGACTTTTTTTTTGGAATTCATTGTTTGTGAATTGCAGGAGAAGAAGAAAGGAGGAGATTCATCTGCAACTACCTCACCTCTTCAGGTGAAGAGGCAAGAGAAGCAGACATAAGCCAGCTTTTGGAAGATACTGAGAAGTATTCATTGGCAAGCCATCTCTTTTGGGGTTTATGGGGAATCATCTCAGTAAGTTTAATTCTCTCTTTCTTTGGATCAGATCATAGTATAGCTCAAGATGAAAATAACAACATCAACAATGTCAGAAGCTTATGGTTGTGTGTGAATGTGATTGTACAGGGCTATGTGAACAAGATTGAGTTCAATTATATTGAGTATTCAAGGCAGAGATTCAAGCAGTATTGGCTTCGAAAGCCCCAGCTTTTGTCTTTTTACTCATCTCCTGAATAATGCTATCTACTTTTCCCGATAAAACACTATATGATGGATCTATAATATAACTATGCCAAAGCTAAAAACTATGTGTAATTCTTGTTTTCTTGATGCTATGTAATGAGTAAAAGTTATAAATATCCAGCACTATAATATTTCCACAAAAGAGAGAACAGTTTCATACGTTTTTTACGTGGAACCACAATTTATTTTCGAGGTATGGAGATTTAAGAATCAAGGGCTGCCATATATAGAGTGATGACTTTGGCGTCTGGTGTTGCATTCTTATATATATGATCCTGTCTATGTTGAAAGTCAAGCCTCACACATATATGATCCTAGTGGACTTTGCAAAGGAGAAGAAAACTAGAGAAGGCTGACAATAAGTAAACTTGAAAAAGTCTTGAACAGTTATTTTGCAAGTGACTAGAACAATAGCTTGACAATTGGACAATGCAAGAAACATGAAATAGATGAAATCTTTAGTCATTAACTGATAAATAGAAACGTAACGAAGATGATGATGATTGACTAGCAGTTAGATGAAATCTTTAGTTATCATCTCTTTGTTTCCTTTTGCGCGGTTGGTTGATTTGCACTAAACTTGGGAGATAAGAAGAAGAGCACACAAGTGGGGGAGAAGGAATTTGCGGAATATATCCGAAATTTCCAGGAAGCCCGTCATAGACATTGGGAGCTTCTCCCAGACTCATAGATTTAAAGTAGCCATCAACTCCAATGATAAAAGCTGTGTGGTACCTAGGGGTCTCGGTGTGTCTATATCTATCTACATCGAAAACCACAGCGACTTTCTCTTGCTCGTCAATGAAGAAGCTCCCAAAGTTATAGTCAAACAAAACAGCAACAAAATCAGTGAGTATTGGTCTCATATCCACTTTCAAAAACTTGCTCCAGGACACATCATTAAACTCAATCTTGGTAGTAACCCAAATCTCCAATGTTTCAAGTGAATAATCCACCTCCTTCTGATATAGCATTGCGAGCTGTTCTTCTCTAACACATGAGAAGGTCACAGTATCTTGATAAATAGAGTGAAGCGGAAAAGGCAGACGCGGTCCAAATTTCTCGGTTGTATAATCAAAACAAAGTAAGAAATCATACACCTCTTCTAGATCTATCCATTCATCTCCCCCTCCACCAGATCCTATTTCCACTGGATTAAAAAAGTCAGGTCCTATCTTCTCATGAGCCACAAAATAACTACTTCTCTTCAAAGACAGCGTTGATAGAATTCTACTTCCCAGTCAGGTTTAACGTCTAGAACCCTCCATGAATTAGAACTAAAATCGTAGATTTCAAACTCGAAAACGTGTTTACCGACGCAATCATCCACAAACCTCAAGATTTTGTGGTTACCGTTGTTGTCGTATCCGAGAGCATACCTGTCTAAGCTGTGGAAACTTGTTCTGGGTGCAATCCACCTTGTTTGCCCTAAATAAGGATTCCATACAACGAGCTTCGAGTTGTCCTTGGCGACGCATAACAATAAGCCATCGCAGTGAAAAACTTTGGATATCTCGACTCGATTAAGTAAAGCTACCTGGTTTATAGATAGATCAACCAAGTCTTCTTCCTTGCTGAGATGGAATCTGAATGAAAAAACCTTAGAATCCATCGTCATGAACCCTAAAAAATGCTGCCTTACTGCATCTTTACCCAAAATCCATTCACTAGATAAAGAGTTCCATAATTTGCAAGTGGACCGCACTGCTCTAAGGGCTGATATTGGAACCTTGGTAAGTATCTTCTCCCCTACCAGTTTCGGTGGAAGATGGCATATCCTCTTAGTCATTCTTCTTCGTAGGGTCGAAGATAATTGAATCTCGGAAGAGAAAAGAGCCTCGTGAAGAAATCCTCAAGGGCGAAACATTATGTATACGACGAGTGGTTGGTGACTCCATTTATGCACTCACTGACCAGATGCTATCTCCAATCTCACTTTTTCTCATCGGTCAAAATCTGCGGTTCTTTAAGTTTATTCACTGTGTTTACGTTAGGGTTTTCGTGTGACCAAACCCTCGGAAGGAGGCAGAGTTTAACAATGTTAGGGTAAATTACATATTATTATTCTTTCATTTTTATTTATTTATTTATGATTATTCTATTTTTTCTGACTACTCACACGATTTGGATGGTTCGGTCTTACTTTTAACTTTTTAAGTATCGATTTGGGTTTTTGGTATTTAATTGTTCGGTTTAAGAAATTTATTAACCGGATTGGAACATGAAATGACACAAGCCAAGAATATATATGTTCAACTGAACATTCAAAAGAGTTTGGTCTAGACAACATTGAAGATGAAATCAAGAGAAGAAGACATAAAACAGCTCTTGGAAGATACTGAGAAATATACATTGGCAAGCCATCTCTTTTGGGGCTTATGAGGAATCATCTCTGTAAGCTAATTCTCTCTTTCTTTCGATGAAAACAGTAACAGAAATAATCTCAGAAGCTAATGATTGTGTGAATGTGATTTGTGCAGGGCTATATATGTGAACAAGATTGAGTTCGACTATATCGAGTATTCAAGGCAGAGATTCAAACAGTATTGGCTCCGAAAGCCTCAGCTTTTATCTTAAGTAATGCTATCTACTTTTAAATACTTCTCGCCAAAAAACGCCATATAAAAACGATGATGTATAATATAACTAATTAACTATGCCAAAACTAAAAACTGTGTTTCTCTTGTTTTCTGATACTATGTAATGAGTAAAAGATATAAAAATATCCAGCACTATATTATTTCCACAAAAAAAGTTTCATACTTTTACACGCAATGGTAATTTATTTTCGAGAAGAAAAAAAACATGTCATAAATGTACATTTAAGAGTTAAGAGCTGCCATGGAATGGACAGTATCAATGACTGAGTCAATAAGGTCATGAGACTTACTTGTACCTGCAAGCTTCAGATGTTTTGTTGCTTCAGCTCTATCGAAATAGAATGCACCAGAGACAAGCTTCTCTTTAGGCTGCAACGCTAACCAAACGATTGTGTCTGCTCCTTCTTCACTTGTTCTAAGCTTACCAGAGAACCTGATTCACAAGTTTTAAACTTTCTTTACCACAAAAAGATGTATGCGTTTAGCACAAAAGATTGTTTTCTTTAGCGTAACTTTCTTACGATTCATTGAAGCTCGGTAAACTCTTGGCGATACCTGGTGTCTCAGCCCAACCAGGGTGCATTGAGTAGAATCCTATTCCTTTGTTCTTGTACTTATCACCCCATTTTTCTGTCAGAGCCACCTAATCATTTTTGATACAAACGAACTCAGATAACCGAAAAGAAAAGAAGACATTTTGACTGTTAGATTCTGATTTTACAGACCTGGATTCTTTTGTTCCGTGCGTACTGTTCCACTCCATCGAATTTTTCACCACTAAACTGCAGAAACAATCATATGCAGCTTGAGTTATAATCTGACATAAGAGTGATATAAACAGTTCCAAAGAGGTTAAGCAAAAATGAAGATAATCAATTCTTGAAGATTGATTACCTGAAGATCTGTTGTAAGTGGCGAAGTATACATTCCACCAGAGGCAACTGTGATGACTTTCGCGTCTGGTGTTGCTTTCTCCAACAGTGGAAGCATCAGCTCGGTCATTGTGTATGTTCCAAGTACATTCACCGCAAAATTTAACTCGAAGCTGACATGACAGACAAACATAAGGTTAAAAATCAAAATAAAATGATATTGGAAATGTTCAAGAAAGATAACTAAGACTAACCCTTCAGGTGTAATAGTACGTTTGTTCTCAAGCAAACCAGCATTGTTAACCTGAAAAGCGAAAATCAGAATCAAACAAGTTCTAAGTAGTTAAGTTGTATAGGGTAATGTTTTCTTTAAGTAATAGAAAAAGAGACAATATACCAGCACATGAACTGGAACATCCTTGGAAGCAAAACTCGAAGCAAAGGACTTTATTTCGTTAACCGAAGACAAATCACAAACCTAAGAAAGAAGCAAAGCTAAAAAGGTTTGATATCCAAATTGCATAGAAAGAGTATGGAACTTGCAAAAACAAATTTCAAAGAAGAAAGTAACATACTTCCAAATACACATTTTGGTTTCCTGTTGAGCTTTGAATCTTAGAAAGAGCCTCTTGTCCTCTTTCCTTGTTCCGGCACACCATGTAAACAGTCGCCCCACTAGAAACAAACAAAACTTAAGAATTGGATTTGTATCCAACGGATCACACCAACCAAGAAACAACACTATGGACAATATAGATTTGGCAACACTCTTCCCGCGAGATCTCTTTCGAGAAAACGACAATATTCAACGTTGAGTCTGGCACAAGTATTTCAATCGGTTCAAACTTGTTTTAGTCTTGAATAGAGACCAAGACAACCAAAATTCTTCACTCAAGGAGGTACATGTAACAACACAAAAAGAAAGTGACTAGCTAATATACTTGGTGACAATTTGTTTCCTAATTCCATCAATTCCATAACTAAGAAACCTTACCGTGAAGCAAGACCCTCTGCTGCAGCATAACCAATACCAGAATTAGCTCCAGTAACCACACAATTCTTTCCTTCTATTTGTATCTGCATATCTTCAGGTTTAAACTTCTTTGAATGCTCTCTACACAAAACACCACAAGTACAATATCACTTCTCTATAACCGGGATCGCTCAAGGACTCAATTCTCATAGTGAAAGCAAATGTTGAATCAAAAGACTGAATCTTTCCACGAATTCTGATAGCTTCATTTATGTTAATCCACAGGTTCACAAAGAACATAAGACAGCATTAAGATTCAAATGATTTGGTCTAGTATAATCCATAAAAAACTTATCTTTTCATTTCCACATGTTTCAGTTCTCATAGTGAAAGCAAATGTTGAATCAAAAGACTGAATCTTTCCACGAATGCTGATTGCTTCACTTATGTTAATCCACAGGCTAACATAAGACAGCATTAAGATTCAAATGATTTGGTCTAGTATAATCCATAAAAAATTTATTTTTTCATTTCCACATGTTTCAGTTCTCATAGTGAAAGCAAATGTTGAATCAAAAGACTGAATCTTTCCACGAATGCTGATAGCTTCACTTATGTTAATCCACAGGCTAACATAATACAGCATTAAGATTCAAATGATTTGGTCTAGCATAATCCATAAAAATTCCATCTTTTCATTTCCACAGGTATCAATTATCATAGAGATGAATCAAAGATTGAATCTTTTTACAAATTTTGATATCTTCAGTTATGTTAATCAACAGGCTCACAAAGAACACCAGACAGCATGAATCATATAAGTCTCAGCAAACAATATTCAAATGATTTGGTCTAAATAAAAATTCTATCTTTTCATTTCCACAGGTATCAATTCTCATGTGGAAGCAAATGATCGAATCAAAAGATTGAATCTTTCTACGAATTCTGATATCTTCAGTTATGTTAAACAACAGACGCACAAGTCACAACGAACACGAAACAGTATGAATCATAAATAAGTCTCTAAATCCATAAAAATTCCAACTTTTCATTTCCACAGCACTGAAAAATGAAGAAACAAAGCAAATTCTACTTACAAGTAACCATTCTTGGTGAAATTCATATAGCCATAAACCCCAAAAGCGGTTGATCTCCATGTCTACAGATCAAAATCAGACAAAAGTAGTCATTTTTAATTCCGACACGACAAAAACTAACAAGCGATGGTGATGAATGATTACAAAAACGTACCTTTAAGAGAAACATTTTCGTGAGTTTGTGGAGAATGAGATGTTAGATTAGCAATGGTGTGAAGTTATAAGTCATGCGACGACGTTTCGAATCCTTAAGTCAAGTCGTTCATTGAGAATAGAAAACTTCCGGTAGAGGTTGTGCCACGTAGAAGAAAGCCTCACCGTGAGGTTGTGCCACGTAGAAGAAAGCCTCACCGTGACATTGACTATTGATGACGTAGCATTTTAGTTTTCCAGAAAGTTTTTCATTTTTTTTTTTGAGAATTTGCATATTACTCCCTCCAAAAGAGAGTGATTCTAGAGTTAATTTTTTTTTTTAAAGAATGTTAATTTTAGATTTTCAATGTGGGGTTTAAAACGAAAAATCTAATTTGCCCTCTATTGAAAATTAAAATTCTTTGAATTTAAGTCAACATTATCTCATTAGTGGCATATTAAATAGAGACAAATTTGTATAATTAAAAAATTTCTTAATTTATGTGAAAATGTCATAATGACATTCTTTTAAAAAACAGAAGGAGTATCATTTTGCTGTTTTCATTTTTCAGTTTTGGTGAAAATTTTGATTTGCAAATTAAGTTTATTTTGGATGTAGACCACATTTTAGTCCCTACCAAAAAATATGTTCAAAATAAATAAAACTGTAAATTTTAAATGTATTTTAGAACATTAATTGTATTCATAAAACATGAATAGTTTTCACATATTATTTTGAAAATGTGTATTTTCTATTTGAATAATGACATAAAAACTGGGGAAAATGCTCATTTAATTTTTTAAGAATTTGAAATTGGCAGATTTATTCTCCAACTATTGTATGCGCATAATAAATCTCCAATTCTAGATTGACTTCGTAAAATTAGACTTCACTAATGTTAACATTAAACAAAAGTTAGAGATTATTAACCATCGTTAAGTTTGAGTTGGATATCATCTTTTTCATCAGTTCCCCCCTTCCCATTTTCCCCCAAACTGAAAACCTTCAAAATTCTTATAGAGCATTGGCGAATTCCGACATCAATATCATGAAATCCACCATGAAGAACATCAATCCTAGCCCCTAAACGATATTTGTATGTGATCCTTTTTTTATTGCTCTTTCTGGATTTTAATAACTATAAATGAAAAATTGATAGAATTATAACTTCTTGAGTGTAGGATAAGGTAAGTTCTAATTTTACATATGTGATATATCATGGTTTTTATGGGTTTTCAACCATGATATAAGTCTTGTTTTTAGAGTCTTTTCTGTATTCTTCGAATCTTTTCGAGTCTTTGCAGGTTTATGTACGTTTTTGACTCATTTAGAGATTTTGGAGTACTTTGGAGCAAACCGAGAAGTTGTGCCGAAGAAACGAATTCAGAGAGCAATTATGGTGTTGGTGTCGGTCGACACCGGCCGCAGACACAGATTTCAGACGAGTCTTTGGAGATTTTTGGAGAATTGCAAAAATGCCCCAGAGTTTTTTCTTATTTGCAATTTAGTAATTTTCGTGTTTTAAGATATAAATAGGATTTTTAGGTCATTTTTTAGACCTATGCTTTAGATTATGCTTGATTCTACACTTCAGCTACCTTTGGAGAGTTTATGAGAGAGGATTTCCAAACTCTTTATTTCTTCTCTTTATTCTTTTTATGCTTTCAATTCTATTCATGATGTTGTTTCATTCACTATGTCTGAGTAGTTTGCTTGTTAGGATTAGGGATTTTCAAAGGTTTATGACGAATTGCTAGTTTCTTAGATTGTTAGGATTCAATCAATAGAGTTCTTCATCTAGATTGTGTTTATTGCTTATTCTAGCTTCGCGACATAGAATCTGATATTAGATTGATTAGTTGACATGAAAGTGTAATTAATTATTTGAACTATCTTAGATTAGCAAAATAACTATTCGCAAAAAAATTTGGTTTATATAGTTTGTGAATAATCAAACTTGATCATTAATGTTTGTCTAAATTGAGGAATTTAGCAAAAAAATATGGAATTCTAGATTTAGACATAGATAATTTCCACAACGAAAGCTGGTTGATTTTACCTTTGTGTTTCGAGTTCGTGAAAGGTTCTGAATAATAATCCTGACAATTTATTTGTTCCGCAATTTTGAAATACCTGAGAAATTTCCTAAGCCTAGCACTTTCTCCAATTGTTTTACAACTCGATTTAATTGCCTCGCTATTTTTAATTACAATTTCTCTTGTTTAGTTTGATTCATAAACTGAGAATCTATTGTGTGAGCATGAGTTCTATATAGAATTCGACCCCTAAATACTGCATCGGTCTCTTAATTTGAGAAAGTAGCTCTAGGATATATTTGAGCATATCAATATGAATTTGGAATTATCGATTTTACAAAATCAAGAACATGGTTCTTATTGTTTTTGTATTTTTGCATTTTGTTGCTAGAGAATGTAAGAGATTACTTAGTTTAGCACAAGATATTTTGGTTATGTTACAATTATGAGAAGGTAATCTTTTGTTAACGTTAATGCACCAGAGTTATATGCTCCAGCCATTGTGAATACAACTTCCACAATTAATCTTGATTTTTTTATCATGTAGTTATATGCTTAGTTGTAAAAATGAATTTTGATATATTACATCGAATTCATCGAATTTAATGGTTGCTCGATCTAAACTCATTTATATGGTTTTTTCTTTTGGTTTCAAAATGAATTTAGTTCATATCGTTTACTATAAAAATAAACTATATCTATATATATACATAATAAAGATGAAATATAATGATGTAGTAATATATTGAAGAAATAAGAGAAGAGGCACCAAGTCTGATTACCTTTTAACCGGAAGCTTGGGTCTTTTTCCTGTCATGGTTTTCAGATTGTAAATTTCTGATTTTCTTTTTCGCAGTTGATTTAGGGTTTGTTTTTTGGAGAAAGGCTTATGGGATTTTGGGGAGTTTTTTTAATTTGGAGAAAAAAATGGAAAAGAATCCCGATGGAGAAGATGATATATCAACTGATATTAGAATAAACGATCTCTAGTTACTGTTAACGTTGACATTAGTAAGGTCTAATTTTTCAAAGTTAAACTAGAGTTGAAGATTTATTTTGCATACAATAGTTGGATAATAAATCTGCCAATTTCAAATACTTGAAAAATTAAATAAGCATTTTCCCATGAAAAATGACCACCATCCTCTTGAGCAGTCATTCATGGACTACAATGCATCATCGAATGTCGAATTTGTATGTCCTGTTTGAGTTCTTAATTTTTTGCTTCTTTGACATTGTTGTCAAAGCAGGAACATGAATCACACCATTCTACCTCCGAACGTTCGAGCACTTCTTAGACCACTCTAATAACAAATTCATTAAAACTTGAAAATTTTTAAATGAATATCTTAAAATCATTAAAGGTACCTGAAAAAAAAACTTTATTAAAAAAATGCACGAGATAATATTTTGACATTAAATTTTCTGTTTGTTTTATTTTATTTTATGGGTAATTGGATGATATGCAAATAAAGCAAACAATCATCATAAGATCATAAAGAAAATAACCAAAATTACATAAGAAAGAGAAAAATCAAACTAAATTTGGTATGCTAACGTAAGTGGGAGATATGAAAACAACCTGCCATATAAACGTAAAATTTTATTATGAATTTCATACAAATTAAAAAGATTGTCTTTTATCACAAAAGCAAATAAGAAACATGTAATAAATATAACATAGAAGAAGAAAACCATATTATTCACCATACAATTTCAGAAATCTCTTGGTGGAATCAGACTCCCAACAACTTACCAAAGCAATCAAATCAAAGGAGAAGATCTCAGAGATATATGGAATACTAATCGACATCGCTTCTTTTTCTTTAAGCTTTGAAACTCTGTCTTTTAAGTTTATCCCGAAAAACATTAATGAGATAGATGATGGGCTGGCCAAAAAGGCTTTAATGTTGTTTGTAAACGGTTAAGCCTATTTAATAAAATATTTGAGTGACAAAAAAAATAAAATTCACCATACAATTTATCACATTTCTATCTACTTTATTTTTTACCATACAATTTATCACATTTCTATCTAATCTATTTTTAATCAATTAAATTTTAATAGATTTTTTGTAGCTTTGTGTATGTATATATGATTAAAAAATAATTTTTGTTTCTTTAAGAAATTAATATTTAAATATAATATTGTAGGTTATTTCTCTATATTAAATAGATGAATAAAAAGATATAAAAATTAGAAACAAAATATACAATAAATGCCACATTCTTGATCCTTGCACTTTAGAGCTGTCTCGGTTTTCCATGTTCTGTTATTTTTGTTCTCTAGCCAATTTGGATGGTTTCTCTAAGAGCAACCACAATGGTTACCCATGGTGGGTGTCTTAAGAGTTTTTTATTATTATATTTAATATTAAACTAAGATAAGACTCTTCACTACTAAATTGTCACTCCATTGCACATACTAGGGTGTCTTAAGATTTTTAAAATAAATAATAGTTGTAAATGTGTTTTTATTTTAGTTTTAATATATAATATAATAAATGTTGGGTTACATTTATGAAACACTAAAATTAAATTAGTTATAAACAACAAAAATTTATTACATTAAAAATGTTTTAACATATATTAAAATATGAAAATTAAAAATACAAACATAAATATAGATAAGAAAAATAGACAAAATTAATTAAAAATAATTAATTTTTGTAATGTGTTTTTTTAGTTTTAATATATAGTATAATAAATGTCGGGTTAAAGTAATAAAAAAAAAACTATATAAGTTATAAATAACATAAATATATTACATTGAAAACGTTGAAACATATATTACAATATGAAAATGAAAAATACAAACATAAATATAGAAAAGAAAAAGGAAAAAAAGAAAAACGTAGAATGATAGGAACATATAAAAACATTATGAAGAACGTAATTAACTCGGACCTAATTTTGAGCGTTGCGAAAATAGTTCCAGATATGCTCAATCAAATCATGTTGGAATTGGTGATGTACTGTTGTATCACAAATTTCATGGCGAACGGACATCATATTGGCAAAACTGGAATGCATATTTGGCGAATACGAAAAATCCACATGTGAAGTCTGGCTTCCTTCTCCTTGGTAGAATTCTGATACATTGGTTAGACTGTATGAATCTCGTTCGTCTTCCACAATTATATTGTGCAATATGATACATGCTCTCATTATCTTTCCTATTTTTGTCTTATTCCAACTAAGAGCGGGATTTTTGAAAATCGCAAATCGAGCTTGCAAGACTCCAAAAGCACGCTCGACATCTTTTCGGGCGGATTCTTGAAATTGAGCAAATAATTTTGCTTTCTGACCTTTTGGAAGTGGGATTGATTGGATGAAAGTTGCCCACTTTGGATATATACCATCAGTGAGATAGTATGCCTTATTGTATTGTCGGCCATTGATATAGTAACTTACTTGTGGAGCTCGGCCTTCTAATATGTCATCAAAAACCGGTGAGCGGTCAAGAACATTTATATCATTTAAAGTACCTGGAGCTCCAAAAAATGCGTGCCAAATCCATAGATCTTGTGAAGCCACAACCTCTAAAACGATTGTAGGTTTGCCTGTACCCCGAGAAAACTGTCCTCTCCAAGCAGTTGGACAATTCTTCCACTCCCAATGCATGCAGTCAATGCTTCCAACCATCTCGGGGAATCCGCGTGCCTCTCCTTGATTGAGTAATCGTTGGAGATCCTCTGGTGTGGGCCTTCGTAGGTAGGTATCTTCAAAGAAGTAAATAATTCCGTCCACAAAATTTTCTAAGCATTTAAGTGCGGTGCTTTCACCGAGGCGGAGGTATTCATCGACGGCATCAGCTGCAGAACCATACGCCAGCATACGAATGGCTGCGGTACACTTTTGTAGTGCAGACAGACCCAATCTTCCCGTAGCATCTTGTTTTTGTTGAAAGTATGGCATTTGAGATAGTGATTCAAGAATACGTAAGAACAACGCTTTGTTCATTCTGAAACGACGACGGAACATACTTTCAGAGTAAGTTGGATTCGGAGAGAAATAATCATTCCCGTCCTCTTTCAATAAACGCTCTTTTAGGCCGTGAATTACTTTCTTCGGAATGATGACCATACTTATGTATGGTTTGTTGAAAAAGATTCTCCAATTGTTGATCAAAAGCTTCATCAAATTGATCATAATAAGAAGTTTCATCTAATTCATCATACTCATCATCAAAATTAGAAGATGACATGTTGATAAAGTGAGAAAAAAATTTAGAAGGAAGCAAGAAGCGTTAGAAAATTTTGGGTGGAAGAAAAGGAAGACAAAACAAGCATGTAATATTTTTTTCCAATTTACATGGAAGAAAAACAAGACAAAAGAAGCATGTAATATTTTTTTCCCTTTTGGTTTCAGAAACAACCGGCTTTATAGAAGAGAGCAAAGGAAGATGGAAATGAAGTGTTGATATTAGTTAGTCATATATACAGATTGAGTGAAGATACAAACAAAGTACATAAACAAACAAAGCAAAATAATTGTATTCATATTATTCTGTAATTTGCCCACTTGATCGAATTATTGGCCCCAATGTTGTCACGTCCCAACTTGACCAAAGCTGTCAGGGACTTGACAAAACCAAAGAAAAATTCACGTGAATGCAACCTGCAAAAAGACAACACAACACATCCCAATTTGGCCAAAGCTGGCTGGGACTAGCTAAAACCAAAACAAATTCACGTGAATGCACATGGAAAAAGAGATCATATCACCTCCCAACTTTACCAAAGCTGGCCGGGACTTGCTAACAGCAAAAGCAAAATTCCCGTGAAGGCAACCTGCAAAAAAACAAAGACAAAGGAACTAATAAAGTCATTTTATTACTTGAAACTGAAGTGAACCACATAAAAAAAAAGTTAAGAAGCTATTGAAAACATCAAACACGTTTTAAAAGTGAAGCAACAAACTCCTTCACTTATTACAACCAAGGAAAAACTGAATGAAACTCTCACAAAACTGAAGCAAACAAACTGTTACAGTTATTACAAACAATGAAAAAATGAAATCAACACTAAAAAACTGAAGCAAACAAACTGCTTCACTTATTACGGATGCATGAAGAAGAATCTATCCATACAGATCAGCCAGTAGCTTGTTACAAACAATTTGTTCTGTCTCAGAAAGCTCTGGCTTGGCAAGGAGTGCAGCTAAAACTCGCTTATTGCCTGCCTTATCTCTACAAGCAATGTTTGTTTTCCTTCAGCTCACACATCATCTGAAACTGTGGCTGGGGAGTATCTTCACTTTGTGAGGTAGACACAGTTTTTTTCCCTTTTCGTTTGGCTGCCTTATTACCAGGAGGGCGAGGAGAGGCTTCTTCCTCAGCACGAGATGCTGTGTTGGAGCTTGATGAGTAATCGCCACCTGCAGATAGCTTTGTCCTTTTCGAGATTTCATTACCTCCAAAGGAACATAACCATTTCTGTTCAATCCTAAGCTGTCTCCATGCATGGTCTAGTTTGAAAGGCCTTTTTAGATCGCCTTCAAACCACTTGTGAGCCTCTGCGAGAACATCATCTTCAGATTGCCCACTAGCTCTCCTACTTGAAGCTTGCCTGTAGCATCCTGCAAACTTGTTGCAGTCAGCATTGATTTTTTTTCCACCTCTGCTTACACTTGTCACTATCTCTCTCTGGTTTGCCCACTACATCTTCACTTGCTGCATAATAGTCAGCTATTCTTGTCCAAAAGCCACCACTTGTTTGGTAAGTGGAGACAACTGGATCTTTGCTAGTGTTTAACCAAGCACTGATCAGCACAAGATCTTCAGTGATAGACCATCTTTTTCTACTTTGGTTTGAAGTCTGAGGTTGTGCATCGCTACATTGAGAACTTGGCTCATGGAATTGGGAAGAGGTCATCTGGATAGAAGGAGAAAAACCAATGTTTATAAAGTTTGTCTGAAAGTGATAAGTATATGGGTCGTTAGGATCCATAACCTAAACTGCAAAAGATGGGGAAATGAGGAAATTTAGGGTGTTTGGTATGTTGCTAGAGAAGATCTATACTCAGATCTTAGCTAAAGGTTTTTGTTTTATAGGCAATTTTAGAGTCTTCCGTTTACAGGAAAACAAATAAAAGATTTAGTTTCTTGGTCAAAGAAATATTTGAGTATCTCTTTGAAGGTATAGTAGTCTTCACTGCAAATAAACTGACAGTATAGTATTATCTCTTTGACTACTTTTTTATGGGGAATAGATCTTTTTTCTTTTACTCAGCAACACCACAGACTTCAGCTTTAACACAATAGGGAGAGTATAGTTTTTCTTTTTATTGTTTTTCATCATAACTTAACTATACATTATATATAACATGAGTAATAGAGAACATAAAAACCAAAGACACATTTAAAGTTTAGCAAAACTACTTGCTCAAACAGCCCACTGAAATCCTAATATGTTCATCTAAACTACTTCCTCACATCAATCTTTATGTCAAAAGATGCATAATTTTGTTCACAGTAAATTTTTAGGGACAGAAAGGTTCACGCACCTTGGCCAATTCTTCAGTTTCTAATGGCACCAGCTGGTCTACATCAACAAGAGTCCTGCAGCCGAAAGATTAACTAGGTAATGAGATTATTCATTGCTTGAATACACAATGGTTATACATAAAAGACACAAAAAAATTCACTGTGACCTACTAACCTACGGATCTCAGCAAGATCATCTGCTAGCTCCTGCCTTAAATAGTAGTACACAAACAACTTGGAAGCAATAACATCAACAGTTCTCCTGTTTTCCCTTTTCAGGCGACCAATGGTAGCTGACGAATATTCTTTGGCCTGCAAGATACGAAAGCAAATGATAAGATATGAGTAGCAAAATATGAATCATCTATGTCGAAATAAGTGGGATAAACAAAACTAGGGAGATATGAAAGCTCACCTCCTTGTACTTTTTCTGATCAATGAGATAAAGAAGAACAATGAAGTAGCAGTAAATCTCGAGCTCATCTTGTAAATGCGTAGAAGGACCTAGGGAAGTCGAGGAAGCTGTATCAACTTCCAACCCATTTTGATCAGTCTGAACAAAGAATACAAATTCCCTCGTCAGTTTATATAAAATAAAACCCAAAAAAAGTAATTAAGGAAAAAAGGCTATTCTCATACAAGTAACCACCAGCCACATTTTCAGTTTCTCAGCACATACCAATGGCATATAAGACTTCATCTACCACGAAATGCACAAAAAAGAGGCATCAAGCAGATAAAAACGTATCAGGTTAAGAACAAAAAACGTGAAATCCAAACTTATCTCAGACCAAATCTCTGTTATAACATGAATATTACAATGGAAAATTTCCCAAGAATACATAAAATGCTGTGAAATAAGAGACCATATCCTATGTGTTAAATCCTTTTGAGCATCCAACAAAAACACAAATCATTCCTCTAAGCTTGTGAACATAATGCAGGGGAGAAAAATACAGATATGAACTCATATCTGATGGGAGCCTTTGAGCGGGGGATAAAGATAAATCGACTTTAGCTAATTGTTGCAGCAGAATATAAGAAACCAAACAAACAAAAAAATCCCAAATCAAAAGGTTAATGCGTAATAAGTAAGAACTACTAATAATCGAAAACCAAAAACAAAAACTTTACAACATATTCCTTCTTTGTTTCTTTGATCTAGAGTTATCCACAGATACAATCATACAAGGTTCACAAACATTTATTCTTCAGTTCTGCTAGTCAGAAAAATCATTGTGCTCGTATCTTGGAATTCAAATCTTCATACAACCGTCACACTATGAATATTGACTACAAATCAAACCGGAGGAGAAAGTTTTAGGCGATACATACCTTAACAAACGAAGACAGACGAGTATGAGCCTCTGATCTAGGAACCAAAGTGAAATCAAGAAAAGCATAGACGACTGAACTGGTGAGCTTCCGTCCTAGTGCCACGGTGAGACGAAGAGCCAGAGCTAGACGCCGGACTTTCTTCCTATACGATCCAGGTTCGAGCACTTCAGCAATCTTCTTCAACTCTGGCCAAAATATAGCTTCCCAATTAAACCAATTTCCAAACAAAATATACAAACAATTGTGAAATTAATCGAAACTGAAGCTAAAAGATTGAGACTTACGCTGCAGCGTTGATATAGGAGGAGAGACGACGGATTGAGTTGAGGTGTCCTCATTAGCTTTCATCTCCCAAGGCGATTGCTCAGAAACGATTCATCTCCGAAGTCGCACAGAGAGATGGATTGCTCAAAATCGCTTCATCATATGCAAAATCAAAGCTTGGATTCGATAATTCATCTACCAATTGATCAAAAAAGATGCGCACAGCCACAGATCGATGAGATCAGAGAGAGATTCTTTCTTCTCTCTGCTTTGCATGCGAAGACGAAGAAGAGATAAAGATGAGATTGGGAGAATAATTTTTTGTCGGCAAAGCTGAAAAAAAAAACAAAATTAACATAAACAAATAATTTGTCCAATACTACGCTGCCACGTGGGTGTCTTAAGACTGAGAAAATGTCTTCTACAATACCCGTGTCTTGCACTGTTGATGATTTTTCATTTTTTTTTAAATGGGCTAAGACACCACAAGGTCTGCATTGTGGATGGTCTAATGGTTAAGAACCCCTCATGGGTTCTTAACTATATTTTAATATAAATTTTGCAAAATTTAAAGTTAAGAACCTAGTTAAGAGCTTTTTAAAATTTACTCTTCCAATGGTAGAACCCCACTTAGGGTTCTTAAAAAAAAAAAAATTGTTCTATGATCCAAATACCTGATAGACAAGATCCACAAGAGGTTGACCATTGATGCTCATACAATTATATACCAGCATTGATCCACAAGACAATTATATATCACCATTGATCCATGTGGGGTTCTTAAAAAATCTTACAAGACATAGAACTCAATGTCATGTTCCATGTTGTCTATTCCAGGAACTATACCAACCTATAAAGAGAAAAATAACAAGATGGATGACGTTTTAAACAAAACGCAGAGCACACACTTAAAAGACCAATGTATCAAAGACTCTGTAACTGTAATCAAGTGTTAAAAACCCTTGAATCGAAACTTATGTTTCAGCACTTTTTTAACAAAGCCTATAGCATTATTAATGAAGAGGTTAAAGTATCGAAAAACAATAGAGTTATAGAAAAACATCAGACATGTAGTTGTGTCGATTTTGGTTAATGATAAACAATGGTTTAAAGAACTTACGTCACAGGTGCTTAGCCACCGATGTGTATCATTGGTCTATTAGCTGTCTTGGCAATATCAAGCATTCCAGCGTGAGTAGCTTTCTTCCTCTTTATCTGAAACACATTGTGAAATCTTAAAGTCTCAAACACAAAAAAAAATAAAACAGAAGAAAGATTTTGTGACAATTGGTAAAAAATCAGATGAAGCAACTAAACACATACAGCAGTGCCTATAATTTCCCTTAGTGCTTCGTCATCAGCACCAGACCTGAGAGGATCTGTCAAACTAACCTGTTTACAAAATAATCATCACACAAAACAAAATGATTTCAGCCACGAAGCTTCATGTTTACAGGTAATCAAGTTATTGCACACTTGATAGTCACTAGGCACAAATGATCAAAGTTTACCCTATGATGGTCACTAGGCACAAATGAAAGCAAAAACATGTGAAGTACTTGAGTTAGTTATATTGGATAGCTTTACTAGAGTAGAAACAATGTAATGGAGCAGTTTTTTTATTCAATACAAAAAGGAAAACAAGAGACGGCTAGACAAAACCATCGTCGTCATAGAACACCAAAGCTATGTGCTTGCATCAACATCAAGTTCCCTTCTTTGTAAAACAGAGAAGCCAAAAGCTAAACAAAGATCCATCTAGAGATATAACTAAGATTACCATTCTTCATTACAAACATAGTATGAAGAAAGAGCAAAGACAATAGAGGTATAGTGAAGAGAAAGAGAAGATAACACTAACTTCAATTTAGATGACGCCATTTGAGGTATAGCATAGGGCACATTAAGATCAAAACTGATACAAGTAGACAAAATATCAGTAAACAAAACAAAAAAAATCAGATTTTTCTCCAGAATCAACTAAACTCTAAATCAAGAAATCACCATAAAAGACTTAGAATTGACGAATTCCAAAAATAAAAAGGGAAAATTTACCAAGAAGAAGAGCTCATTTGCATTGGAGCATGAAACTGAGACTGTGACGGTAACAATGGAAGAGGCAGAGCTCTACGGTCCATCACATCCATAGCCAACGCCGCCGATGTTTCATTGTTTGAGAACACATCCAATTTCGTAACCCTAATCTAACAACTAAGAGATTGATTCAGAGAATTAGATCAATTTCAATCTTGAAATTGAAGATCGATCAACACACAAGAGCATTCAATCTATCACATCAATCAAGAATTCAAAGCTAGTTTTAATTAATTTCAATCAAACAAGAATAAGAATCGAAGAAGAAGAAGAAATCAACCAAGAAGAGAGTGAACAGTGAAGAAGAGATGCGTTAAGAGCCGGTTCTAAAAATTCTTAACTAAGAATCGGTTCTTAAGCAATATTAGTTTATTTATTTATTTTTATTGCTTTTTGGGTTTAGAACCTCTCTAAGAGCTCCCGTTGGAGATGCTCTGTTTACTTTGTATTCTTAAAGTAACTAACAAAGAAAAAGTAAAACTTTATAATTATATTGCAAATGTTAACCAATCAGCACCCTACACGCCGGCTAATTACAGATTAATGCTTAATCACAACTTTGTCTTCTCCGTTTACTTCAAAGAAATTTTACAAAGTCAAAACCAAAAATGGTCGTTAATATCTCTCAACTGTCTTCTCTGCACTTACTTTTTTATTTTTCTCTCACTTCTTTACTCTGATTAGACTTAGTCCTCGGAGTCTATGGCGCCTGAAAGATTCCAATTGAAGCGAACAGAGGTGCTCAGATCTCTGTTTTTTTTTTTTGCCTGCTCTGTTTTCAATTTTGGGGCTTTCTCGAATTTTAATCAAATTTGGATTTTTGCAGAGTGGTTGGGCTAAACTATGTTGTTCAGCTTCTTCTTCGTGCTTACAACTCTACTGGGCTCGTCTTCTTTTTCGTAAATGGTTTAATATCTCCAACACTGAATCAGATCACATCGCTGATACTGATGATGAAGAAGATGATGATGATGATGACAGTACTGCAGATTCTGATACTGAAGGTTACTGTTTCTCCTAATTTTACTCAAATCTGGATGTAACATTTTGGTTGCCTAATCCGAAAAATCTGATCTTGAGTTACAGGAATTGAAGATTCTCATGTTGATACTGACGGTACTATACTCTGTTCTCAAATCAAAGTTAAAAAAATGGAGACTTTGATTCTTTTTTCGTATTTTCTTACATAAAGTTTTCGTTTTTATGGAATGGTTTTAGATACTGAACCGAGGCTAAGAAGAAGTAATTCAGAAACGTTTAGAGTTCAGTATATGGATACCAAAGCAATCAGGTCTTTAATTTTTATAATTTTGAGATGTTTCTGTTACTTTGTATGTTGCTTTTACTGAATCCATATTCCATAGTGATTATTACTTTGGTAATGTGGTTTTGGTGTAGCTAGAATCTGCGTTGGAACTTGGAATGTTGGAGGAAGAGTTCCACCTACTGATTTAGATATTGATGGTTGGGTTGATACCATTGAACCTGCTGACATTTATGTTCTCGGGTATGGTTTTCTTATGAATCTATCTCATTTCTTCGTATTAGCTGTTTTTTTTTTCGTGATTTCGAATGTGTTTTTCGTTTTTTTCAGTCTTCAGGAGATTGTTCCTTTGAATGCTGGAAACATTTTTGGTATTGAGGATGAACAGCCAGCTTCTGAATGGGAGGATACTATACGCGATGCGCTTAATAGGATTCGACCGAGAAAGGTCAAGATCGTAAGTTATAGCGATCCTCCTTCTCCATCGAAGTTTAAGCCTTTTGAAGAAATCATTGATGTAGTAGAAGAGATGGTTATCGATACGCGCAATGTGATGATTCATTCGGTTAATGATGATGGTATTGTGGATACTAATTATAACAAGAGTTCATGTTTGCCAAGACAAGAGTATCTACAGAGGCAATTTTCATCACCAAAAACGTTGGATACGTTGTTTTCAATGCAGCTTGACAATGCTGGTTCGAAACGCGCGAAAAGTTTAAACCGATGGTTTAGTTACTCCGAAAGAGTTGGTTTAAGCTGGCCTGAGCCTCCATTGAGATTGTTGAATCAACATGTTCGAGAAAGACGTTGTTCTTTAAAGTCTTTTAAGAACTATAGCTCTTTTAAATCAACTGCAAACAACAACTATGGAGATAAGAAGATACCTCTACTTGCAGATTTAGATTTCAAGCCTCTTATGAATGTGAGAAAATCGTCGTATGTTCGGATTGTAAGTAAACAGATGGTTGGAGTTTTTCTTACGGTTTGGGTTCGAAGAAGCTTACGAAAACATATACGAAACCTTAGTGTGTCTACTGTTGGTGTTGGCGTTATGGGTTACATTGGTAACAAGGTCTTCATTAATTCTCTTCATTAGTTTTGTTAAAAACTTGATTTATGACTTCAGTTTAGGATTGTAACAATTCATTTTGGATATTTTCAGGGATCTGTTTCTGTGAGTATGTCAGTGTATCAAACACCTTTTTGTTTTGTGTGTACACATCTAGCATCAGGGGAAAAATATGGAGATCAGAGAAAAAGAAATGCGGATGTAAGCGATATTCATCGAAGAATGCAGTTTCATCCTCATTCTTTTAGCGCGACCAGACTACCGAGAAGCATCCGCGATCACGAGTATGTTTGTATCCTCATAGTTGAACACTTTTTCTTGATATAAACATTTAATAAGAGCAATGTTGTTTGTTCTAACAGAAGAATAATCTGGTTTGGAGATATGAACTATCGGATTAACTTATCGTATAAGAAGACTCATGAACTTATTGCAAGAAAGGAATGGAAGAAGTTAGCTGAAAAGGACGAGGTACGGTTACTAAATTATGATAACCTTTTGTATAAAACTAAGCTAGGGTCATGAGGCTTTACATTCATATGTTATAAATCTTTGGTAGCTTGCAAGAGAAATGAGACAAGGGCGTGTATTCGAGGGATGGTCAGAAGGAGATTTAGATTTTCCACCAACTTACAAATACGGAATCGATTCAGAAAACTATGGAGGAAATGATCCAAAATCCGGAAAACGAACACCAGCTTGGTATAACTCTTTGAACACATTCTCAAACTTTTGTGATAACGCATCGAAGTGATATGTACTTAGAACTGAATCTGATTCAGGTGTGATCGTATTATTTGGTACGGGAAAGGAATGAAGCTTATGAGTTATAGAAGAAGTGAGATTAAACTCTCTGATCACCGGCCGGTCACAGCTACATTGGTGGTAGAGGTTGAGGTTTTTTCTCCTCGGAAGCTTCAGCGTACACTTACACTTACCAATGCAGAGATTGATAGTCATGAAGCTTTTGTACACGATTAGGTTTGTACTAGAATCAGATCCATTCACTCCCATTTGTGTTTGTAAAATGTTTCAAAATAACATGTTAATTGTTTTATTCATACATTTTATTTATGACGCCTCTTCAAAGAAGCGTCTATGTTCAAGAATAGTTCGTTTTGTGCTCACCGCACGGCTCCGTTAACTTATTTGAAGCTCAGACGAAAGATTTATATACCTAGTGTATCTAGCCGACTGTTTTTGCTTCTTGCCGATGTGGGAAACTAAACTAAACACAATGAAGAGCTCTGGCCGAGTACCAATCCTCTACACCGCGAGAAACTCTAAAAGAGTCGTCGTATAGCCGTTAACACACGTTCATTGTTCATCCACTAGGCTTCATCGCTTGTCTCCTTATTAGAAACTAATGGAGACGACAGAGATACGAGCCTATAGAACAGATCGTGTTCAAGTAAATTCGTGACCAACGTGTCGTTATTTTCTCTTTTATATAATGGAAAGCTTGGATTGATGAAACACTCGGTGTGTTCTTTAACAAATGATAAATATTATAGAATGGAATAGTTTATTGAGTTGTTTAATATGAGATCATAACATACATATATATAGTGTTAACATTAACATAATGATAATATCCAGAACCGTGTCCAGGTTCCAAAAGGCCTAAAGCGAGATTAGAAAATGAGGTCTTTTTAATATAATTTTTTTTTATAAATAAAAGTAACAAATTTTTTTTTTCAACATAAATAATATAATTTTGAAACAACATAATTTATTATTAAAACAAAAAAACTAAGGCATAATCTTTCTCCTTCCGTTTCAATAAACTCTTTGACTAAATTTTCATAATCTATAGTTCTAACTAGTTCTTTTTCTATGGATATGATAGCTAGACCATTCAATCTTTCTTGTGACATAGTTGATCGTAGATAAGACTTTATTATTTTTAACTTTGAAAAAAAAATTTCAGCCGTGGCAACTGAAACTGTAATCGTCAACAATATCCGATAAGCAATCCATGAGTTTGGATAATAATTTTCCATTCATTTCAAAAAGTTCAACACTTCTAATTGGGATTTTTGATTTCTTTTGTTTGATAATTGTATAACCTAAACCAAAGAAGATATTTATAAATTCACAAAACTTTAGTTTTCAATTTGGAAAAGTAATTCCTTTTTCGATTTGAGATTATTTATTTTTAGATTTGATTTCCTTTTTGTTTTGTTAATTCTTAGGTTTTTTTGGTAATTAAAAAAAAATTCGGTTGAAAATTATGACTCTTGAGATTCGAACCTGGGTTGGAAAAAAATTTCAATCCTCCCTAAACTACTCTGATACCTAGTGTCTTTACAAAATAATGGTCCTAAACTTTTTATAAGCCTTGGGGGCCTGAGGCAAATGCCTTTTTCATATCTCTATAGGCACGTCCTTGATAACACCCACATAATGTAAACTTTCCTAAATACAAAGTAAATATGCTAAGAATATATTAAAATCGACTTCTTCTTGAAGTCTTTCCATTTAATCTGCACGGTTTCACAGTCTTCTAGGGTTTTACAATATTAGTCCGCAAGATACACATCTTTGCGACCATTTATCTCCAATAACAAACAAACAAACTAAAAAGAAAAAAACAGGACTTGGTGTGTTACCCCCTCAATTCTCCACTGCCTCATTGACACCGAAACCAACATTTACATAAAGAGAAATCTCTACTCCATATAACTAACTTGATTTGAAATAAAGAAACAGCGGAATAAAATAAAAACTTAAGGAAAATATCATACAGCATTTGACATTTCTTATGTATTCTGATTTTTATGTTGCCGCTACTGCCTCCGTATTTTGGAAATAGATAACAGCGTTTATAATCTAGCGAGCGTATGTTACGCTACGCCGATGCCATTGATAGCAAACACTGTGATAAATATGATCGAGTATTAAACCGAGCGAAATGCTTTGTTCGTGTTAATTTCTCTTTAGAAACCCAAAAAATAATGGTTTAGAATTTTGAAAAATAGGTAAATAGAAGATATTTTATTTTCATGGAACTTTCTTTTTATTTATATGCCGTTTTAGAACTTATTGTGTTAATGTCATAAAAGTATCATCAAAACTCGTTAAAATTAAAACCCACCAAGTCTCTTAAAAACATTCCAAATGACTAAAAATCATGCATGATCGACTATTAAACCTCTCTTATAGATATACAAGATTGAAAGAAGACTTATAGTAGGTAGTGTGCGAGAGTAAAAAAATACCAGTGTTTTCACGCCCGACCCAACCCGGCCGGTCCGACCAGTTAAACTGGAACCCGAATACTATTCCGGTTCGGATTTAGTATTAAAACCCACCAATAATAAAATCGGAAAAACCCAGAAAAAACCGCCATTAACCCGCCATCTGGCCGGTTCAACCACTCTACCGGGTTATGGGTCAAGAAAAATTTTCAAAATATTTTAAAATTTTGATTTTATAATTCTTTTGATTCAAATAAAATATTTGATTTTGAGAAGAAAATAGTGTTTTACAACTTTTTTTTATAACATTGTAGTTTTTAAAGCGCTTACATACGATTGTTTGTTTTGATGTCTAGTTATTTAATTTTTGTCATTGACGATTTTCCACTATTTTAGTGGTTTCTTCATTTTTGGTTTAAATTTGATTGAATAACTTTAATAATACTGTTGGATCTTTTTTGCTTTCATCGAACATGGTAGTACCGTTTCACTATTTTAATATTTTTAATCTTTTATTCTTAAGTTCATAAAAATATATAGAAATATTGATAAATACATAATGATATATAAATTGTTCCTTATTCTATTAATCCGGCAGTCTACCTGGTTCGACCGGTGACCCGGTAACCCAGAAGGTCATCCGGTTTGATGTCCGGGTCGGATATAAAAACATTGAAAATTACTGATAAAGCCATATATAGTTAATCGCCTCTCAAGTCTCACTCTAAAGTTATATTTGATGTATAAAGAGAGAACGTTGTGATTTTGTTTTGTTAAGCAGTAGCGAAAGTTATATAAGTAATTAAAGAGATGGAATCTCCACCACAGCTCAGTAGAACACAAAATTCATAACGGTAACAGCAACATGTTATTTTTAAGGAATAAAAGGTACCAGCAAGAACATCTTCTGTCACATTAAAAACATATAATGTTGTAGACAGCTTGATACTATGTACTTTCAAATAACAAAACAGTAATTTCTCTATTTTATTTTCCCACCAGCTCAGTAAAACCAAAAACCTCAATTATAATGAAGAATAGATGAAAAATGCTTCAGTTTGATAAGTAACCTGCAGAAATGGTGGGGCACAAACTCATTGAGATTTTAACGAAACAAAATAACATTAAGCTATGTCCTAGTGCAAGACTTGCCTTGCCAGCATAATGAGAGAGAATAAAATCCGTCTCTGAAAATTTTGCTTTCTCCAATCTCGGATGAAATTTAAAGTTCTGGAACAGCGCTTCATTGAAAATGACTCATGAGTTGATCTAAAAAAACATGCTGCATAAAAAGCAAACCAAGATAAGTCTGCAATCAGTGGAAATCTATGTATCGTGGAGACACAAATATTGTACCAAGCTTCATCCAAGAGTGCAATTACCCCAATAGGTTTCTGCAGACAGCAAAAACAACAATAGTAGAATTAGAGGAAGATAGATCAATTTTACTGTCATGTCTACTTAATGATAACAAGAAAAGAAAAAAACATAAAAGGGACACAATTCTTGAGGCTGGCAACTACAATAGAAAGTTTGAAAAGAAAAAATTACTATTCTGTGTTATTAAAGTTTACAATACCAGAACGCAATAAAACTATTGCATTTTAGACCGGACCCTTAAGCAACTTTAGACTTGTGGTAAATGTATTGGCTACATTCACCAGGCCAACGCATGCCACAGTACAATGTAACATTAATGATGCCCCTTAGTTTTTAAGCTATGCTGACGGAGTTGAGTAATGTCAAAGCAAGCAATTGAACAGCATTAACTCTTTAGAATTGACAAGATTCAACAAATATCCTGTTTAAAGAGTGTTGAACTAGACATAAGATTTTAAAACAATGTCTTATATAACTAAAATCATGATCAAAATCCCATACTGAGGTTTTGATACAATATTCAGAGATCACAGCAAATGGGCAGGAAATTACAACTAAACAGGGTCTAAAAGCCAAATCTCAATTGAAACAGAGAGAAATGTACCTTCTCAATAAGGTCCAAGACATCCTGGTTGTCAATAAACTCCAATTAATTTCTTCTTTTCTGTACTCATCCTGCTCCATCTTGAATACATGCTGAAACCAGAGAAGAGATCGATCATAAGGAGAGGAAGCAATATTCTCAAACCGTTGAAAATGAGTCATCCACATTGCCTCATTGAAATGTTGCTGCAGCTTTTCATTTGCAGCTTTTATGAAACAACAGAATATATATAAAAGTTGATCAACATATAATATTTGATGCATAGAAAATATGGTGAAACAAGGATATAGGAGAAAATGCGTGGATAGTGGTGAGTGATGATTAAGAAGGCATGCCATGCTGTAAATTTGAAAAAGTCCAAAGAGTTCCTCAAGAGTTGAAAACCTTTTTTTTTATGCTTTATAAATTACTGTTTATTATTTCCTTTTTCATCATAAAAATAATAACCAATTTTACCACTATTTTTTCCTAATTTTTTGTTTACTTTTTGGTTTAAAAGTTTTAAAACATTCCAGTTTGTTAGGGGATTATGTTATCTCACAAACACAACTATATATTTTATCCTCGGTACACTTTGTTGATCTATAATCCATGTTCAAAAATTTATAACATTAGAGTGATAGAGTCTAACCTTGCTCTGTCATATATTAATATTTTTGTTGATCAAAATCATGCACAAGAGGCATGTCGTAATTCAACTTTTACAATAAAGATGTATCACTTTCATATTTAAACAAACATTTGTTTCATATTCTATTTTAAAAGTTTTATTTAAATTCAGATTTTTATTTTTTAAAATATAGATAAAATCGTTAAACATAGATTTGGGAGTTGACATTTTTAATTTTGTTTGGTTTATCAATAATATTAAATTAGAACTGAACCATAATTTCAGTAAATTCATTGCCTAAATTTTTTATAACTAATAAATTAAAACATATATAATAATCAACACAAGTTTTTATTTTAAATAATTTTAAATTTAATATTTGTATACATTAATTTATTTCTAAACTGTAAATCCAAACAAAAAAAATTGATACAGAAAATGGGTTATGAATCAATTATAGGTTCCGCTAATATGGAAATAAAGTCATATAAATCTTTAGAGTTTGAAATTTGTTTTTTGTATGGAATATTCTGAATGATTATATATATATATATATCATTTAATGTGATTATAACTAAATGTCATTTAATTATAAGGTTTATTTTTTAAATTAAAAAAAATTATGTAATTAAGTACATATTAATTTGAGTTCAAAATAAAGAAATTATGTTTTACTTTTTCTAATTAAAAATTTAAATATTTTTAAGTTAATGAAACATGATTTATGTGTTTGGTTGCTTGCAGAAAAAAATATTCAAATAATAGGTTTTATTTTGTTACAAAAATCAAATCACATGTTTTTTATTTTTGTTACAATGAGAAGGTTGGTCAATAAAGCACCAAATTTTTGTTACAATGAGAAGGTTTGTCAATAAAGCACCAAATTTTTGTTACAATGATAAGATTTATGTGTGTTTATGAATTATATAAAAATTAAATATTCAAACAAGGAATAGGGGTATCTTATCTAAAATCTTTACTCAGTCTCTTATAATAAACATTGCAGAAGGAATAATTATTTAAAAGGAAACAGAAATGGGACGGAAAGTTTTTATATGGATACGGGACGTGACGGTTTTATGTTCCAAAATATATATGCTAAGGTTGTATACTAAAATAAACTAAACAAAAATTTAATCCAAATCCAATTTAACAACTCTAATCAAAATGTTAGAATTGTTTGGATATAAACATTTACAACTATATTATACCTTAAATTTTAATATGAAATAATTTTTTCTTACAAATATAACTCTGCACATACGTGGGGGTCCGATCCTAGTTTTAGTTAAACAATTATATCAAAATCTATTTTTATTAAAATACATTAACATAACGGCAGTTTTCAATGTATATTAAAACTTAAAATACATCAAACAAATGTTTTATTTAAACAGAAGATTTTATTGTATTTTTTCAAATACACAATTGAATAAGGCTGGATTTCTACTTGAAATTCTATTAAAATTCAATATTCAATAACCCCACCATAATTTATATTCTTCTATATGATATGTACGAAAAATAGTATGAATTGGTTCGAAGATAATTATGATTTGGCCCAAACCAAATAGAATGACACAATTAAGAGTTTGAAAATTGGCTGCTCACCAAATAATAATAATGGGTCATTACAAACAAAAGTTAAGCATAAATAAGAGATAATGGGCCAAAGAATTCAAAAAGGGCCTAAATTTTTTCAGAGTCTTAAATAATTTTTTTTTTGAAATGGGCCAAAAACAAACACAGCAAAATTAAGCCCGAAAAAAAAAAAACATTAATGAGGCGGTGAAATAATTTCGACTCCCGCTTCTCCGAAATTCAAAATTTAAAAATATATGCTTCTCATTAAAATATCTCAGTCGCTCAGTACAATTTATTACTTTCTCTCAATAATCTCGAGAAAAACGAAAATGGCGGCAGTGGCAGCAAACAATAACTTGCAGGACATGCATTTCGAAAACCAAGGTAAGAGGTGAATTATTACAACAATCTTGTTTAAAAATAATTAAAAAACCACCAAGAAATTTTTCAAAAGAAGAGTTTGGTTACCTTGAATCCGTAGCCGTAGTGATGAAACCTTAAATTTGCGGGTACCCGCGGGTAACCCGCAAAATTATACTGCTTTGTATCTCCTTTGATCTCGAACCACCTGCTTTCTCAGCAACCATTCGTTGACAATTTCTGGACTCAGGCTAACCAAATTCTTTTTTTGGAAAATTTCTTGGTGATTTTTTAATTATTTTTAAACAAGGTTGTCTTTATTTTTCGCATTACCAATGAAAAAGTACCAAGGAAGAAAGTTGTCAGGATCAGAGGATATAATCACCTTACTACAGCTACAAGGTAAGGAAAAACAATAAAACAAAACTATAATACACCTGGGATATTTCTTTTAAGCAATTTCATTCTGAATGTTTATTATCGGTTTATTTGGATGATTATTTGGATGTTTCTTTTAAGCATTTTCATTCTGAATGTTTATTATGGGTTTATTTGGATGTGTTTATTTTATTGCTTTGAAACCTGCATAGAAATAAAGTAACTTTTTAGTATAAGCACATATGATCAGAAATCGAATCTGAAAATGATACCAATAAAATTGCATAACCTATCAATGGTAAAGATTTTCTAAGTATCATATAACCTTTAAATTTCTTATTAAATCTTCTTGAAGTAACTAACCTTTGTTTTGGCCACTACTGTTTTTGCCATAGCCAATGAAACCTGCGTAAAAAAAAAGCATAACCATCATTGAATTTCTTATTGAATCTTCTACAAAAGTAATTAACCTTGGTTTGGCCACAACGGGCTTGCCATTGCCATTGAAGCCTGCATAAAAACAAAGTAAAATTTTATTATAATCAAATGTGATCAGATTATGGGTCTTATCGACTCTATTGAACTTCTTATTTCTTCTCTAATGATAACTTTTTAGTATAAACAAATGTGATCAGATTATAACTTCTACAAGTAACAAACCAAGGCATAACCAGCCTTGGATTTCTTATTTAATCTTCTACAAGTAACTAACCATCAGATTATAACTTTTTTGTATAATTAAATGTGATCAGATAATAACCTCTACAACTAACAAACCAAGGCATAACCTGAAAACGCAAGAGCTATTGGTACATCAACTAGGTTACGATGTAAAACAAGGTTTCTCAAAAACTCTTTTTGATTAATAGAAAATACGTTTACAAGGTTTCTCCTTAAACTATTTTTTATTCTCTCAATCTTATGTTTTTCGATCACAACCCGATCAAGAACAAGAACTCTCTCTAAACTCTTAGCCCTCTTTAGCTTATTATTTCTTTGAAGCTAAAACTTAAATGCTATGAATGATCTCTCTCGTTTGTGCTAATTTTTTCTAAAGCTTTAGCACCCTATTTATACTAAATAGGTTGATGCTATACAACAAACCAATTTCATATTCTCAAACTAATAGGAATAGACAATTTCCTTTTCTTTAAGGATTAGAAAATTGTTCTTTTGTCTTTTGTTTCCTTTTCCTCTATAAAAGGAAACTCTTCATGTTTCTAGAATCTTCTCCAAGCTTCTAGTATCTGTAGCTATCTACCTTTAGACCGACAATGTTAATTTCTAAAAGCCCACTTCAGGTTGCTCTGATCTGCTGAACTACTCCGTGTAGTATTTTGACTTAGTACAAAAACTTGACCAAATGTTGCATCTTCATAACCATCATTGAATTTCTTATTTAATCTTCTACAAGTAACTAACCTTGGTTTGGTTACTACTGTTTTGCCATTGCCATTGAAACCTGCATAAAAACAAAGTAACTTTTTAGTATAATCAAATGTTATCAGAAATCGAATCTGATAAAATTTGGTCAACTATCATTGGTAAATATTTTCTTTACTAGCCTTTAAATTTCTTATTAAATTATCTACAAGTAACAGAATTAAAGAACATATATATAATTTAGAATTTTAAAAATTTATAATTACCCAAATAGGTAATTCAAGTATCATAGATAATTATTACAATATACTATTTTTTATCTATAATTCTCACTAATTTGGATAACGGTTGATTATTGGACGGGTAAAGATCCACTTCGAGATAGGTAATCCACTTCGAGACGAGTATTTTGGAAATTTTGGGTAATTTTTTAAAATATTTATTTTCTTGAGAATTAAAAATATTAAGATAATTTCTATTAATATTCATTGAGTATTATTTCAAGAGAGCCCACTTTGGTAAGATGTCGAAATAATTCACAACTTGAACCAATTGAAGAAATTCGATTAATAATTTTTCTTTAATTAAACCTTATTCACAAAATTAATTTGTGATTTTTAACCTTAATTATGATTATTCCTTAATCAATATAAATAATTATGTTTCTAATTATATACTTTAATTAATTTAGGAGCCATAAGCAAGTGTTCTTAACTTTATCTTGCTATTTTATGTTTTTAATTAGAAATAGATCATTTGGGCTTTTAATTAGAAATAGACCATTGAATAAAACTTTAAAGATCCAATCTTATTAAATAAAGAGTTCAATTCAATAAGAAAATGACAGAATTAAAACAGGTCCAACATAATGGCCCAAAGAAAACAAATTAATTAAAATGCATGCGAAAGTCAACCAGAAGACACCTCTTCATTGTCGATGACTCATGACACTTTAGGTGTTCAAATCAAATGACACATGTCACCTATGCAAACTTAATTAATTAAAAAATATTTACAATTAATTACCAAAATATCATTGTTTTCAACGTTTAGCCAAAATACAATTTTTATCATGAAAATAAGTTTTCTTGAGCTTTTAAATCCAAAAACATGTTTAATAAACCTTATGATTCATGAAAAATTTAAAAATTAACTCTCTATGTCATGAATCTCAAACATATTAAACTCAATAAACTTAAATCCATGAATTTGGTGTAAAATAACCATATCATCAAATCATGGAAAAACAAAACATGCAAACATATCCACATAGTAGAAGGCTCTGATACCACTTGATGGAAACTTTATTAGGAATTGATCCTTATAATCCCTTCATCCCAAGATCTAACTATATGAATATATCTACACAAAACCTTAGGAAGTAAGAAAACTTACTTGAACTCATCTTACAAGAATATGTGTGGTAGATGGTCTTCTAGCTCTATGTGTCCAAAATATTCTTCTCTCTATGTAGAGAATAGAGAGAAGAATGTTTATGAGAAATAACTAAAAGAGAAGACTAAAACCTTACGTCACTTTATTTCTCATCTCTCTCCTTTATATATTTCTATACTTCATGGTATACTTAAACCAAAATTATATACCCTTAACCATACATGAGCTAGGGACCATAATGAAATCACTAAACCGTCACTTAACCGGTCTTGTATTATTGTCATTTAATTCAGCCTATCATAGAATATAAATGATATCTGATTTATTCTCTATGCATATAACCTCCATATTCATTATTTATTACCCAGTACCGAAGTCCAATTGTTTAACCAAAAATTAATCACACCTTATTTGGACTAAATCCAAATGACAATCCTTAATCCATGAATTCCATATTTGGTTCACACATCTCCAACATCAAGATCATAATAAAATAGGGAATTAGCATCAGTGTCTAACATTTGTAAACAAAACAACAGCCACAATTGAAGGTCTCTCCAGCATTTGGTTGCATCACTGCGCAAAATTTTGTTGCAATATAGCTTTTTAGCCACTGTACGTTGATATTCCTCGTATGTACTCTGTTTTGTCTTTTCTAGGAAGAAGAAAAAACAAGCTCTATTGAAGAGACTACTAAGTAGATGGGGGAGAAAGTTTTAAGCTAGTTATAGTAGAGTGCGCCAAATGCCCATGCAGTAGTGCAACGCATAGGCGACGCTCAAGAGCCCAGACAGTGAACTGCCATAGTGGGCTCTCTCCCTAAAAAAATAGAGTTAATATCGTGTGAGACAATGTCTCACATATCAGATATTAAACTGATAAGAACAGATACTACACTTGATCTTAGCCAAAAGGCCGAGAAAGGTATGATTTGGATTACCCTACTCGCTTCCTTTTAATAGCTCCAACATTGGTTTTCTCCTCTTGTCTCTTCTCGATGTGGGATAGTTCTTTTTTTCCAAGCCCAAGCAAAACTTCCACCTTCCATACTTACTCATTCTTGTTATATATTTTAACATTTTACAGAATATTATAGAACTAAACATGCAATCAGTTTAAAATGAGAAGAGCAATGATTGTTGACTTTAAAACTCAAGAATTGATGGGGGTTGTTTTAAAACCCTTCCAAAAATAGGCGTATGCTGTTTAGCACAGAGAGGACACTGTATTCTTTAGTAAAAGGCGAAACAATAGTTCGCTTTGTGCTCACCGCACGGCTCTGTATAACTTATTTGAAGCTCAGACGAAAAATTTATATACCTAGTATATCTAGCTGACTGCTCTGCTGCTTGCCGATGTGGGAAAAAAGAAGAACTAAACAAAACACAATGAACTAAGGGGAACCTGGCATACCGCATGCTACCACCCGAGGAAAGAAGAAATCCGGCCTAGAAGCAATCCTCTCCAGCACCAGAAACTGTAAGAGATTCCTATAGTCGTTAATCACCCTCTAATCACATGGTCATGGTTCATCCACTAGGGTTCATGGCCTGTCCTCTTAGAGCTCAAAGACATCAATGTACGAGCCTATATATAGAACATATTGTTCAAGTAAGGTCGTGAGCAACGTTTCTTTATTTTCTCTTTTATATAATTGAACACTTGGCCTCAAACATTCGGTATGTTTTACCAGACTCTTCTTAACTCTCCACTAATAATTTTTTTGGGTAAAATTGAAAATATTTCATTAAAATGAAAGTGGTATAGGGATACAATCTTCGATTATAGAGCTAAAGAAATGGTCCCATGACAAAAAAAAAGATAAAAACATGGAAGCATAAACCAACACAAAGATCTCAGTCCGTCCACTCGACATAAGCAAAAGGCTAATGGAGTTAGACGAAGTGATAACGAGTTTGGCGCTCTTCCCTATTGATTTGCTGAATTCGAAGGACAAAAATACTTCATAAACACCTTCCATACTTATTCTTGTCATACATTTTAATTTTAATATTTAACAGAATATTATAGAACTAAACATGCAATCAGTTTAAAATGAGAAGAGCAATGATTGTTGACTTTTAAACTCAAGAATTGATGGGGGTTTAAAACCCTTCCAAAAATAGGCGTATACGGTTTAGAACGGAGAGCAGACAATATTCTTTAGTAAAAGGCGAAAGAAAAGTTCGCTTTGTGCTCACCGCACGGCTCTGTAACTTATTTGAAGCTCAGACGAAAGATTTTTATACCTAGTGTATCTAGCAGACTATTTTTGCTGCTTGCCGATGTGAGACAAAGTGCAAACGAATACGAGCCCAAAAAACCAAGTTAAGGACATAGATGTACGAGCCTATAGAAGAGATCCTTTTCAAGTTAACTCTTGGCCTCAAGCACTTGGTGTTAAGCACCTCTATTATTGGCTTCTCTCAACTATCAACTATTATTTTCTCCAAAAACCAACATTTATTTAAACAAATATCCACGCCATAACCAAAAGGGTTTTAATGTTAAGATATATTTATCAAGAACGTAACTTATATCCTTATCGACCGAACGAGACAGTTTTCAAATTACAACGGATCCGAGATATAACCAAACAAAAATTCAAGGAGATGGATGGTTTCTCATCATTCTGTCACACATTAGCTTTAAGGGAATAGGGGGTAGACAAGATAGAAGAGAAAATCCTAGAGTTAAGTTCTTTCCAGATTGTGTATGTAGTGACCTGTAGGAGAAGCTTCATGATTGTAGTTTCAGCTTAACGAGAGCTTGGCCTTGGCTGCAAGAGAAGGCGCAGAGCCCATATAAGGAATGGTAATGACTTAAATTGGATAAATAACAATTGGGAAAAATGTAAAAAAAAGCATGAACTTTCAAATTGAGGACGCTTAAAGCTTGAAATTTCAAAATGTTATTTAAATGCTCAATTTTTTTGTTGATTCATAATTAAATAGCAAACTTTCGTTGACTTGACCATTTGAGGCACGACGTTAAAGCTTTAACATTATTATCGGTTATTTGACTTCCCAATGAATGTTATTTAACATTCTTTTATCGGTTACAAATTTTATTTAATATTTTCACCAACGCTTAAGAAACTCAATCTCTTGAGGGTTTTTAGAGAATTCCATGAGAATTTTTCGGAGATTTCAGGTGGCAAAGACTTTGTTGGATTATGTTTCTCCAAATGCGGATTTTAATTTGAGAAGATTTTTTACTCCTTGATTATGGTTGGATCTCGATGAAGCAACGAGAAGTAGAAAAAGAAGACAAATGATACATAGTTGTCGGAACATTGGTCGTTTTTATTAAATGGAAGCTGCTTACAGATAATTGTATCCCGTAAACATGTTCCGTCACTTGATTTAAAGTCATGCCTCAAATAGCATAGTCAACATAAGTTAGACATTTAATTATGAAGTCAAGGAAAACTTAGGCATTTAAATGACATTTTTTAAAAAGTTGAGGATTTAAGCGTGCACAATTTGAAAGTTGATGATTTTTTAATAAAACTTGAAACGACGTCGGTTTGATTAAACAGAAGTTGCTAACGGAAACTTTAACTCCGTAAACGTCAATTTAACAATATGCTTCAAATGATCCAGTCAACGAAAGTTTGCTATTTAATTACGAGTCATAAAAAATTTAAGCATTTAAATGACATTTTAAAAGTTCATGCATTAAACATACTTAATTTGAAAGTTCAGGGTTCTTTTGATTTTTTTCCGAATAACAATTCTTCTCTCGAAAAGAATATCTTACAACCATCCATAAATGTCATATACAGACTTTCATGATATTATAATCGGCCAAACGTTTATGAGTGTCAAAAGTGAATTTCTTCGATCGTTATAAACTTTGTTGCGGAAAGAACATATTATGATCGCTTGACATTTATCTCTAAAGCTTTTGTTATCGTAATCCGAAACATAATTCACTTACACCACAAACTTCGATTCTCCAGAAGTTTTCCAGAATGTAATCAAGTGGTTCTTGCCGAAGAAGACCGACCTCTGAACCCAACAACACTTAGTTTCTTTCCTGTTCTTCTTTCTGAACCCTTCTGTCCTCTCGCAGCAGTCGATCTGGATCCAACTGTTTTTAGTATTTTTCTTTTTGGCTTTGAAGATTTCTCTGGAGGAGATGATGCTTTCCTGGGTTTTAAAACTGAACCTGACTTTCTCAGTGGTGTCTTCACACCTGTTGATGATCTTCCAGGGGGAGATGATGATGCTGGTTTATCTTTGGTGTTCCGTTGCTTGCTCACTTCTCTGATTTGCTTAATGCTTCTTCCTTTATCTTGAGTGATTCGAGTTCTTGCAGCGTCTCTCCTCACGTTATCAGTTGTGAGTGATTCTAAGCTCTCGTTGTTTCTCATGGCTTCTTCGATTCTTCCTGCTAACATTTGGTCCTTCCTGCTTATCAGACTCGTCACTTTTCCTGTAAACGAAACAGGATCGAAAACTGGATTCAGCACCTAGCTGAAACCACCTGAAATACGATAGAGTCTTGAGAAGTAATAGTCTAAATCTAGGAAACAAACCTTTAGCACCCATGCGAGCTGTTCTTCCGGTGCGATGAAGGTAGTCAATCTAAGCAATTAAAGTTCAAATAAAATTAACGTTTCAAGGAAAGAGGATCAACAAATTAAGAGAAGAACGTATAAGGATTATAGGCAGGAACATTTGGCCAAGATACTTACAGAGTTCTTTGGAAAATCAAACATGATTACATGATCAACGTCGAGGTCCAGACCCCTGGCAGCCAAATCCGTGCACACCAGCGTGGGACAGTCTCCTTCTTCATCCTTGAACTTTCTCAAGTTCTCAACCCTGAATAGATGAGACACAAACAGATTTTACATTTTGGTTAAGCAACTGCGTTCCTTAAGAAATGGTTCACGTTTTAAGCTAAGCTGTTTCAATCCCACCTTTGTTCTGCTGGAACTTCACCGTGATAATTCACAGTGGAGACCTGGTTTTCAGAGAGGTAGTGATCAACAGCGCGGCTGGAGCTCAAAGTGTTACAGAAGACCATCACCTTGCTTCCTTTGGCTAAGCTAGGTTCAAGAACCTGCATTCTCATCAAAGCATAAGTAATGTATAAGTACGACAGGCGCATATCAGAAAGAATGTGCATGTAACTTGGACATATTTGCACCCAAACATATCTGATTGCCTTCGAAATTCAGAAGCTTAATGATGCATTTACCTGTAGAAGTGCTTCTAGCTTATCTTCACTACCTGAAAGCTTGACGAAGTCATGACGAGCGTTTGCTATCTTTTTATGCAATGTTGATGTTCGTAAATGCTCTATCCCTTCAAACTCCTCATCGACTAACTTCTGAACAGCCTGAAAACTCACATTACCTAATTCAAATTCAATATGCAAGGAGGAACGATAATAGTAGAGAAATGGTGCAAGCATGTAAAATTGAGCGCAATGAACATGTACATACCGTTGTCATAGTAGCAGTAACTAAGACCGTTTGAAATCCTTGGTCATTCGTTTTTAAAGCACGCTGTTTTAGCGGGGCAAGGAATTTACGAATTTCGGGACCGAATCCACGATCAAACATAGTGTCTGCCTCATCCAGCACCTGAGTAAAAAAGATTCTCATTGATCTTCGTTTCATGTTGATCCCAAGACCATAAGAATCATGGAAAATAATGTCAAGATCCCATAATGGAGCTTACCAAATATGCGATATCTCCATAGACCATGTTTCCTTCTTCGATATGCTGAAGAATCCTACCAGGGGTTCCAACAACCATGTCTATTGCATTGTTCAAAGAATCTTCCTGTGGTCTTATCCTAGAACCACCACTAACCAATATTGATCTAAACCTCGCGTGGTGGCTTATGGACTTTGCCACACGGTAAACCTAATGCAGACTCTTTAATTAGTTTTTCTTTCGCCATTTCTCTGTCTAAAAACATTTACGATATATAACAAACTGGTATAAAATACTATAATCACACACTAAATCATTCTCCAATTTCGTGGTCATCCTATATGAAAGCAACCAAGACTTTATAGAAAATAAAGATTCCGACTTTCCTTCTTTTTCCGGAGAATTGCAAGACCAAATTATTCCTATAGTCGAACTAAACAAAGAAACCACATTTACAATTGCTCACAACATGCATTTAACGAGAGCAGTAACTAATCTTGGTAAAAACACAAACCTGCTCAGATAGTTCTCTTGTTGGACAAAGAACAACAGTCCTTGGACGCCTAGGCTTTGTTATTTTACCAAGTGAAGCCTCATCTTCTCTCATCAACTACAAAATCAAATCAACACAACTTAAACCCTCATATCGAATTTCCAACAGAATTAGACATTCCCTAATATAAACCGTTTCACTTTATTTCTCAACAACATACAATATGCGAATTTGAACCTTAGTAGTGATCACAAAGACGACATTCAATTTAGCTACACTGGAGCTCACTAAGCTACATATCCTACTCTAAACTATTTCAATTTTTGATTTGAAACACAACGAAATTTATCTACTACCTAACAAACAATTCAAGAACCAAACACTGTATACACTACAAAATTTCAACTTTCTAGCTCAATGCACCTGAACAATGGGGAGCAAGTAAGCAAGAGTCTTGCCAGAACCAGTGTGAGATCCCAAAACAACACTTTTACGTTCCATCACAGCAGGTATACCAATACATTGAATCTCAGTAGGAACTTCAATATTCAACTCTTGTAAAGCTCCCATCACTTCTTCACTTAATCCTAACTCTTCAAAATTCTCAGTTAACTTTTTACTCTTCTTCCTATTACTGTTCCCTTCCTCTACTCCAACAACACTACTCGGTCTCTGTTGTGGTGGTTTCGCTGATTCTTTCAAATGTCGAAGCCGTAGTCTCTCTAGTAAGATCGTGTGTTTCAATTGATCCGGATCTGTGATGTTTGTTTCCGTTGAGGGAGTGGTGGTGGTGGCGGCGGCGCAGAGAGGTCGAAAAGCTTGGTGGAATCTAGAGGAAGGTTTGTGGAGGCGGAGAAATGGGATAACGTTAGGGATTTTGGAGAAAGTGAAGAGGGAGGAAGAGAGAGATAGGGATAAGATTGTTCTTGAAGCTCCTACCATAGCTTTGGCGCGTTTTCGATTGAGAGGTTTAGTGGAAGGTTTATGAGGTGGTGGTGGTGTTGTTGTTCATGGAGGTCTTTTGAAGAAGATGAAGAAGATAGGTTTTTTTTTTTTGCAAGTGGAGTGAAATTGTGTAACAGATTAAAGCCTTTAAGGCCCATATGTTGGCCCAATTATAGTTAAGGTGGGTTTGTATTACAAATTTAGTTATTGAGATCATATAGAGGATAAAATCATAGGTCGTGTCATCGTATGCAATAAACCCGATGATGATAATTAAAAGTTATATGTATTGAGTATGAGATTGACAAAAATGGTGGCTCACTTTTTGTTGATTCAACAATTACCTCAACGATAATTAATTTAAAAAGAATTTAAGGAAACAAAGAATATTAAATAGGCTTACCTATGATGGTTTGTTAGTTGATTCATTCAAATGTTTCATCTCGATGAAGCTGAGAATTAATGTTCATTTAGTGCCTAAGCTTTGGTGATGAGTGTCGTATTAAAAAAACTGGTGAAGCCATCACTGCCGATAATGTCTCTAATAACATAAACCACACACTTCAACATCATCAAGGGCCACTTGCACATTTCAAAATATGTAGCCAGCTTTTGACTTACTGTTCTGAAGTTAATAGTTGGATACAATCGTAGTTTTTAAGAGCCTTCCATCCTTGAAGTGAGACATCAAGGATAGAAGGAAAATTTTATGAACTTGAATTTTCAAGCATAGCTAAAAATGATTTTGCAGATTTAATCCAATTCCTAACCACATTGTGCTTGCCGTTTTGTGGAACCTCCTAATATTCCATGCAAAAAAAAAAGCTTTAAGTTTTTAATACATGTTACGTTTTAACTAGTTGAGAAAATAAATACAATAAACAGCAAGAAAAATGTAGGAAAAATACAAGTATTTGCTCATATTCAATAATCTAACTATACATGTACACATAAATGGAATTAAAACTTATTAAATTTGTACACTGAACAAATGAAATCGATTAACAAAACATTAGAAAAATATACATATATGATATATCATAAGAAATAATTAACCATTGGACAAGCGGCATGCAGTTGAATTATTTCCAACAATTATTTACGGCCAGCTCCACCATAAATATCGAAGAAAATGTCAGGTATGTAACAGAACAGGTTTCAGCTTCCACGAATGGAAATCTTACCAGTCCTCCCTTAGTTGGAGAGATAAAGAAAGCTCTCTTTGATATTAATCCGGAAAAAACCCCAGGTCCAGACGGGATGACTAGCCTCTTCTATCAGCGTTTCTGGACGTTGGTTGGGAAAGTTGCTAGGCCTAGAGAGATGGCGGAGTTTAGACCTATCAGCCTTTGCAATGTAAGCTATAAGCTATAAAGTTGTCTCTAAGATTCTGAGTGACAGATTAAAACGGACTCTATACCGAGCTTAATCTCGGAGACCCAATCTGTTGGAGATTAGATGATCTCGTTAATTCAGCACAATCTTAGGAGTCATTATTGGGACTATATCAATTCCACAAGTTTAGGCTATATCGTATAATATCTTTACTATTGTGAATCGTAGTTAATAGGTGAGATTCTATATCTCTTGTATATATATTGTAATCGTTCTTCTTGAATAGACAGACAGAAACATTGGCCGACTGGAACCGATGGTTCTGCCTCACTGACCCCGACGACTGAACTGCGACACACCATTTCCCTTATGACTTCACTTCTGCCAACAACCCAGGAGCTATTATTTCTCATCCTTTGTTGAAGGGGAGCAACTATGACGAATGGGCTTGCGGTTTAAGAACTGCTCTGACTTCTCCAAAGAAGTTTTCTTGATGGTTCCATCGATTTTGAAGATTGGAAGACAATCCAGGCGCTCCTTGTCTCCTGGATAAAGATAACCATTGATCCATCACTTCGCTCCACCATCTCACATCGGGATGTGGCCCGTGATTTGTGGGATCACTTGAAGAAACGTTTTTCGGTGATGAACGGATCTCGTTTGCAACAACTCTAAATCATATATTTATGTATATTATATTATTTACATTAGAAATTACCCAAATCACAAATAAATACAACTTATTATAATATATACACATAATTTCAAGATGTTATTTTCAAAAAATAATGGTAACTTTATTACTGAAATTTTATGAATTTAAAAATTTATATTTTATCTTTTAATTTTTTTAAATGTTTAGAAATACAACTGTTTTTGATTTTTATTTATGAATTCAAAATTTTACAAGTTTAATTTGTATTTTAAGACATATTTGAGGTTTTTAAAAAATTTAAAAATTTTATTGAGTTTTTCTGGTTTTATAAAATATTTTTTAATCATAATATATATAATTTTGATTTAAAAATATACAGATTTTCCTTTTTTTGTCAAACTCCTAATTGTTAAATGAATACAATTTAAAATTTTGTATATTATAATGGAAAAAAAACTAATTCATGTATTTTCTTGGATAACCACAAAGTTTGTTTATTTGTATGGAAATTGATAAATAGTTGATGTATTTTTGTAAAATTTTTCCTAATTAAATATAAAGAATCTATGTGTAGCGCATATTAGAAACCTCGAGTAATGGAGGATGAACTAATTAGACTAATAATGATCTTGATTTATGATTTTTTTTTTTTTTGGAGATATATATAATGATGTAATGACAAGCTTTGCATAACATGAAATATGTTCTTAAAGTTTTTAACACCGTTTAGAATTTGTTCCAAAAGTTTTTAAAGTTTTTTAACACGGTTTAAAATCTGTTCCATAAGATTTTTCATTAAAACTAAAGGGTTCCAATACATAGTTTCTTAAAGCACATTTAACCAAAGTACCAGCCACAACATTAGCTTCTCTTGGCACAAATGAGAAATTGATTGAGAGAAAATCTAAAGATAGTGATAGGATATCGTGGAGAATCCCATGGAGCTTCTTTGGAGGAGATCCCGATTTGATAGCTTTGATTAGCTGCTCTGCAAATCAGAAGCGACAAGAAGGTGTTGATTATTGAGTTCCAAAGCTTGGAGCATCGCTAGAAAAACTGTCATGGCTTCCGCCATTAGAGGCGACATGAAGTTATCTGCAGCATCCGATCTAAAAATCAGGGTATTACTCCATTTATCTTTGAAGATCCAACCAAACCCTGCAGATTTGTTCCATAAGTTCTAAGTTCTAGAAGTTTCTAGATATCAAATCTCTTTATTGTATAAAAATGAATACCTTTTTTATGCAACCAAGAGATTCCATCCAAAAATATAATGAACTAATGAACTAATTCTTAGAACTTTTGAATTTGACAGTGACAAAAAAGGATGCATCTAATAGAAAAGCCTAGATCTTTATGAGGATGACCATAACTAGACAACTATCACTTACTTCATAGGATGTTAAATTTTCATCACATAGAAAATATCGAGAGAAATTAAGAAGACAAATGACCGGTAGAGACGCTCATTGGATAAGATCGTACGTTCCTCACTGATTCAGGTAGAGCGAACCTAGTTATAACAAAGAAAATATTATCAAAATCAGCACAAAAAGTGCCATGGATTGTGTTCAGTGGCCTTTGTCAAGATCACAATCCTTACGGGGTTTTCCCTTCATTCGAAATATTCTCAACATTTTCCTCGTAATTGATCCTCTTCGATTTTTGTTTTGCCACAGATGCTTCTGTCGCCACTCATAACAACTATTTTCTAAAGAAAATTGACGGAAGCATCTGCGGCAAAGCAAGATATCGAAGAGGATCAGTTACAAGGACAACATTGAGAATCTGTCTACTGAAGGGAAAAAACCCGTAAGGATTGTGAATCAAAAATCTAGACAAAGGCCATTGAACACAATCTCTGGCACTTCTTGAACTGGTTTTTATAATACTTGTCTTCTTATAACTAGCTTCACTTTGGCTGGATCGCCGAGGAGCGTATAATCTTGTCCAATGAACGTCTCTACCGGGTAATTAATTATTCACAATAATAAGGGAATATCTTATAATTATAGAATAACATCTTATTCTACATTTAGTAAAAGAAGATATATCAGTTGTGTAAAATTTACCTATAGTTAGTGAAATAAGATATACCACAAGTACTTGTTAATTTTTGGGGAAATAATTTATTTGTTAACATTGTAAATATGTTATCATTATCTTGTAATATATATCATGTTAACAAATAAATTATAGTTAAAAACTTTATCTATTATTCGCCGGATAAATACATTACTATCTCCACAACATATTTTATTCCACGTTAAATAACAACATAGATGTTAATTCATATATGTCACATAATATAATTTATTTTCATGTTAACAAAATAATTAACCATTAAAATTAGAACCAATCTCTCAATATTTTGATTGTTACTCATTAACATTGCAATATGGGTAAATTCAAGTTGCGAAAAATTAAAAATGGAGAAAAAGAAACAATTTTTTTTGTTCCTCACGAATTCATCCAGATGTGATGAGAAGGCATGCCATTCCGTTGTTGTAGACACTATCTTCACCAATTCAGAGCAATCTATCAAAAAATCTACTTCCACCTATTTTTTGTGCGAGCATGCACATCATGGCCCATGTGAGGGCCTCTACTTCCGAGTGTAATGGGGAAAGGCTCCTACATAAAATTTTGGCTTGCATTATTGATCCTTCAACATCGTCATTGAAGCAAAACCATATTAGACCTGAAAAACCTCTGAATTCTTCCAAGATCCACCAATAAAACACCGGTGTCCCATGAACGGCATAACCAAAGTAGAAGGTATAGGAACATTAATCAAATACGCTAGTTTTTATGAAACTTTTGATTACATGTTTTCACCCTTAGCTTTAGCTAATATTCACGATTGAGCCTCACTTTCTGCTTTTTTCAAAACCTCATGTTATTTTATCATTTTAATCTGAGCAGTGTTTTGCATTGGTTATGATTTATGAAACGCTGTGATCTAGTAAACTAGTACGTAACCAATAGAGAGTCTCTTTATTAGCTAATACATATATAAAACCAAATAGAACAAGAAGGCTTGAGTTGTTGATCCGAATGCTTAATGATGATGGGGTATGAGAGTGTGCAACCACCTTATGAGACGGTCTATAGGTGACATCACCTTCGGAGCATTGGGTATTGGTCCGACAAGGACTCGAAGTCCGGCCTCGCAATAACCTGTCTTTGAGCTAATGAAATAATGGACTCCTGGTTCGGTGAGCTTGACGAGATCGTGGCCAGTCTTGTGCACAGCTACAGGAGAAGTCGGCTCACATGACATGAATTCAAGGTCACCGCTGATCTCTAAAACATCGTTGCCTTCTTTGCCGTATTCGAAGAGTAGATTGTCTCCAACATGAAACTGTTTCTTCTCACTCCACTTGTAATAGAAGTCTCTGTCAACGTCATCAACGCTCCATCCTTTGGAGTCACCTACCTTTTACATCTTTCCGGAAGGAAAGATCTGGCTCGGTGGTGGAGGAGGAATCGGACGTGATGGGTCATGGACGACAAGAACGTCGAGCTTCTGTCCTGATGCGCATTGAGCATGGTTTGAGTTGATGAAGAAGTGATAACGTGGTTCCTTCATGGTTACGACATCGTAGCGTGTGTTGTATACGGCTTTAGGAGAAGTAGACTCGCAGAATTCAAACTCCAAAGCGCCTGAGACTTGAGTCACGTCGTTCAAGCTGCGATCGTATTCGAAAACAAGAGAATCTCCGACGTGAAACTCTTTACCCTCAGCCCAAGAGTAATACGTGTCGTCCTTCGCCGTCCATCCATCGGAGCCTCCCACTTTGTAAACAGTCGCCGAACAACTACCCAAGAGAGCCGTGAAGGTTGTTATCATCACCAGCACAACCAAGCCAAAGATCTTCCTTGTTTTTGCCATGATTAGATCGTATATACGAAGATGAACAAATTGAGATGCGAAGAAGAAAGTTTTTAAGAACTCAGCCTGAGATCAGAGAGTTGTGTTGAATGTTGATGAGTGTTAAGAGCCCTATATGACTGTTTATATAATGCTTTTATACCTTCCCTAATCCTTTTCCTCAATGAAATTATATGTATATTTCCTTCTTTTTCTTTTCACCTATATTCACCTTTCATTTTGGAAAAGAAAACAAACGGTTTGATATTAGTTCTTTTCTGATTAGGTTTATTATCTTCTTCTTCTTTTTCTAAAATGAATTATATTCAATCAGAAAATGTAATCTAATTATCTTTTAATATAGAGTAATTTTTTCATTCTAAAATAATCGTTGCCTTTTAGTGGGGTACCCATGAAAAATACACAATTTTTTCAAATTGAATCCATTTAACTTAAAATCTCTTTATTTTATTTTTATTTTTTTTGATAAAATTAATATTCTAATAATAAATTATTTTATAAAACACGAAAATAATTCCTAAAATTAATTTCAAATCTGTAATTATTTAATTCTTTAAATAAGTCTAAAATTTAACATTTAGAAAATATATACAAAATATTTTCATATAGTATACATTTTACGAAAATTTTAATTCATTAAATATTCAAGTACTTTAAAAATTTGTATTAACATATATATATAAGGTAAATAACATATATCAAATTTCAAAATCATATATTTATATATATTATATTATTTACATTAGAAATTACCCAAATCACAAATAAATATAACCTATTATTATATATACATATAATTTCAAGATGTTATTTTAAAAAAATAATGGTAACTTTATTACTGAAAATTTATGAATTAGAAAAATTATATTTTAACTTTTAAAATTTTTATAAGTATTAGAAGTTTTTTCTATTTTGGATTTTTATTTATGAATTCAAATTTTTACAAGTTTAATTTATATTTTAAGACATATTTTAGGTTTTAAATTTTTATTGAGATTTCTGGTTTTTAAAATATTTTTAATCAATATATATATATTTATTTAATTTAAAAATATACAGATGTTTTTTTTGTCAAACCCTAATTGTTAAATGGATACAATGTAAAATTTTGTGTATTATAATGGAAGGAAAAATTAATTCAAGTATTTTCTTGGGTATCCACAAAGTTTGTTTATTTGTATGGAAATCGATTGATAGTTGGTGTATTTTTGAGTAATTTTCCCTAATTAAATATAAAGAATCTATGTGTAGCGCAGATCAGAAACCTCGGTAATGGAGCATGAACTAATTAGACTAAGAATGATCTTGATTAAAGATTTTTATTTTTTTTTGGAGATATATAGAATGATGTAATGTCAAGTTTTGCATAACATGAAATATGTTCTTAAAGTTTTTAACACTTTTTAGAATTTGTTCTAAAAGTTCTTACAGTTTCTTAACACGGTTTAGAATTTGTTCCATAGGTTTTTTTTTGGGCAAAAGCTTAATTTCATTAAAACTTAACAGGGTTCCAATACATAGTTTCTTAAAGCACCTTTAGCCAAAGTACCAGCCAACACATTAGCTTTTCTTGGCACAAATGAGAAATTGATTGAGATAAAATCTAAAGATAGTGATAGAATATCGTGGAGAATCCCATGGAGCTTCTTTGGAGGAGATCCTGATTTGATACCTTTGATTAGCTGCTGCGAATCAGAAGCGACAAGAAAGTGTTGATAATTGAGTTCAAAATCTTGGAGCATCGCTAGAAAAACTGTCATGGCTTCCGCCATTAGAGGTTATCTGCAGCATCCGATCCAAAAATCCGGGTATTACCCCATTTATCTTTGAAGGTCCAACCAAACCCTGCAAATCTGTTCCATAAGTTCTAAGTTCTAGAAGTTTCTAGACATAAAATATTTTTATTGTATAAAAATGAATACCTTTTTTTATGCAACCAAGAGATTCCATCCAAAAATATAATGAACTGATTCTTAGAACTTGTGAATTTGACAGTGAAAGAAAAGGATGCATCTAATAGAAAAGCCTAGATCTTTATGAGGATGACAACTAGAAAACTATTACTTACTTCATAGGATGTTAACTTTTCATCACATAGAAAATATCGAGAGAAATTAAGAAGACAAATTACCCGGTAGAGACGTTCATTGGACAAGATCATACGTTCCTCACTGATTCAGCAAGAGTGAACCTAGTTATAACAAAGAAAATACTATCAAAATCAGCACAAAAAGTGCCATGGATCAGGGGCAGATCCAGCATATATGCTTCACATGGGATTTGATTCCCCCCCCCTCCTTATTAGTATGGGTGCACCTCCTTTAACCAAATTGCCAATTTCCTTCATTTGTCCTTTTTATAAATTCTTTAAACTATATTCTTATGGGTGCACGTGAATTGTGTTCAGTGGCCTTTGTCAAGATGTTTTATTCACAATCCTTACAGGGTTTTCCCTTCATTAGACATATTCTCAACAGTATCCTTGTAATTGATCATCTTCGATTTTTGTTTTGCCGCAAATGCTTCCGTTACCACTCGTAACAAGTATTTGCTAATGAAAATTGACAAAAGCATCTGCGGCAAAGCAAAATATCAAAGAGGATCAGTTACAAGGACAACATTGAGAATCTGTCTAATGAAGGGAAAAAACTCCGTAAGGATTATGAACCAAAAATCTAGAAAAAGGCCATTGAACACAATCCCTGGCACTTCTTGTACTGATTTTTATAATACTTGTCTTCTTATAACTAGCTCCACTTTGGCTGGATCGCCGAGGAGCGTATGATCTTGTCCAATGAACGTCTCTACCGGGTAATTATTCACAACAATACGGAAATATCTTATAATTATAGAATTTTTAATATCTTATTCTACATTTAGTAAAAGAAGATATATCAGTTTTGTAAAATTTACCTATGTTTAGTGAAATAAGATATGCCACAAGTACTTGTTAATTTTTGGGGCAATAATTTTTATTAACATTGTAAATATGTTATCATTATCTTGTAATATATATCATGTTAACAAATAAATTATGGTTAAAAACTTTATCTATTATTCGCGGGATAAATACATTACTATGTTCACAACATATTTTATACCACGTTTTAAATAACAACTTAGATGTTAATTCATATATGTCACATAATATAATTTATTTTTCATGTTAACAAAATAATTAACCATTAAAATTAGAGCTGATCTCTCAAATATTTTGATTGTTAAACAAATATTTACCCATTAACATTGCGATATGGGCATTTTGGTCGAAAATTTTATGTGAAGAGAGATAACTAATTAAAAAGAAAATTCCAAACTTTAATATTTTATTTATCTCTTCCCATATTATGACATAATCCTTAATGTTTCTACATTAAAGAAATAATATTTGATTAAAATTAACAAGTACTTGTTAAAGAAAAATTTCAAGCTGCAAGCATGAAGAACATTAAAAAATCTTGTATTTACGGAAAAGTTTCCAGTAGTAGACAAAAAATAGATTATTTATTTTTGTGAATAATCTATTTTTTGTCTACTACTGGAAACTTTTTCTCTAAAACAAGATTTTTTTAAACTGCTTATAATTAATTCAAATGGTTTAGAAATCCAATCACTTATTAATGTGAATAATATATTTTTTGTCTACTACTGGAAACTTTTCCCTAAATACAAGATTTTTTACAACAGCTTATAATTAATTAAAACGGTTTAGAAATCCAAACCAGAGGTATACTGTTTACATAAATAGTATCACACGGATATAACCTATCACTACGTGTTAAAGCATCCACCTTAAAATTAAAGTTGCGAGAAATTAAAAATGGAGAAAAAGAAACAATTTTTTTTTCTTCCTCACAAATTCATCCAGATGTGATGAGAAGGCATGCCATTCGGTTGGTGTAGACCCTATCTTCACCAATTCAGAGCAATCTATCGAAAAATCTACCTCCACCTTTTGTTTTGCGAGCATGCACATCATGGCCCATATGAGGGTCTCTACTTCCGAGTGTAATGGGGAAAGGCTCCTACATAAAATTTTGGCTTGCATTATTGATCCTTCAACATTTTCATTGAAGAAAAACCATCTTAGACATGAAAAACTTCCGAATTCTTCCAAGATCCATCAATAAAACACAGGTGTCCCATGAACGACATAACCAAAGTAGAAGGTATAGGAACATCAATCAAATACGCTAGTTTTTATGAAACTTTTGGTTCCATGTGTTTCACCCTTAGCTTTAGCTAATATTTACGATTGAGCCTCATTTTCTGCTTTTTTCAAAACCTCATGTGGATACGCAAATTCGTTACATGATGAGATCAAGCTCACCATGAAGGTAATGATAGATTTTGGCATCTCTCGCTTTGCTACTATTTCTCTGGTTCGAACACTTTGATTCCACATAACCAATATGTAAAATTATGGAATGTAACTCGTATCTCTCTTCCTCTCTAATTCTTGTCTAAGTTGAAAACTCCCAAATTTAGGCCATGAATGATTGGGATTTGTTAAGTGGTTTTTAGCTTTTGGTTTTTGGTTTTTGGTTTTTAGTTTTTGAGTTTTTTAGTTTTTGATTTTTGGTACAACAAAATCTCATAAAAACTACTAAAATGAGGATTATGGATTCTCCTTACAAATATGAAAAAACCATCAAAATCCAGATTTTCTATTTTTAGGGAATCTACTTTAAAAAAAATCTTGAATGGCTATAAAGTTTAGAAAAATCTAAGTCCAAAAACTACTCCAAAAACTATAGCCATTCAAAGCCTTAATCATCAGTACACAGTACTCAATGCAATTTAATTTTATTCATTATTAAGTATAAACCCAAATAAAAACTCAACTTTTGTAAACACTGACAACAGAAAAAGTCCACGATTGATGTTCATATTAAAAAGAAAATTTCAAGATAGATAGTTCCTTCATCTAAAAAAAAAAAGAGAACAACTATTCCTTTTGTCAAGGAGTAGATTATTTGTCAAGGACAATCAGTTCACGATCCTTTGATGTCAGAACACATACAATACACTGCATACCATATATTGTACATTTGCTCCCATGGATCGTAATAGTTCAACACATTGAAACTATATGAGAAATGAAAATATGTTATATTTTAAAAAAATAGTTATACAAATTTAGATATGGGAGTTAAAAAGTGGAGAGAAACATTACAGAAGGCATGTTAATTTAAGCAAAAAACTATATATGCATATTCATCTTAGCAAATTATTAGAACTCGTGATTTTTTTAATGAAAAAAAAGAACGTGAAAACCAAGATCTACATGATGATAACAACCTAAACTACTATCACTTAAGTGATAGGATGTCAAAATTTCCATCACATAAGATATATCTAAAGAAATAAGAAATATTACCTGGTAGAGTCTGTTATTTGGCTTTGCACGCTTCTCAGTGATCCAGCCAGAGCAAAGCCAGTCATAATCATTAAAAGTATTATCAAAGTCTATTAGCATATCATATCAGAGTCAATTAAAGTCCATATGAGTTTAAGGAATAAGTTATTAGGTTTCCTTAGAATCTGCATGGTATATTCTTCTTAATCTTTAATATTTACAGTTAGAGATCCACTCTTTCTTCTATATGTATGTAATCGACATCCTTGATGAAATATACATAAAACCTTTCCAAAATTTTTCCTCTGAAACTTCATAGTATCAGAGCTTAAAACACAAAATTGAAATCTCTTTTTCTGTTTTTTGATCGAATACTAACGATGTCTGGAACACCAACGACTACAGAGGTATGAAGAACGATTTCTCCTTATGATTTGACACCGGATGACAAAACTCCAGCAGTGATATCACATCCATTGCTGACATTAATGAACTATGATGAATGGGCTTGCAGAAACTCGAAAGATTTTTGGCTTCCTTGACAGAAAAGTCGCGCGACCGGCTCAAGGATAACATCATCTTGATGATTGGTGGACAATTCAAGCACTCTTGGTGTCTTGAATCAAAATGACGATTTATTCAATTTCGCAATCTAACATCTCACATCGTGATGTTTCCAAAGACTTGTGGGATCATCTGAAGACGCAATTCTCAGTCATAAATGAACCAAGAATCCAACAAATCAAAGCTGAGCTCGCTTGTTGCAAACTGAGAGGGCTTGCGATCGAGACGTATTTTGGAAAACTAACTTGGATTGGAGATAGCATGGCTAGTCATCACCCGTTGCGAGTATGAAAATATGGGAAATGAAAGTGTGAACTCGGTGGCATACAAGAGAAGGATGGAGAAGAAAACAAAGTCCATCAATTTTTGTTTGGGCTTGATGATGCATCATTTTGGACTGTGAGATCCAGCCTAGTCTCAAAAATTCAGAACATATAGTAGAGTTTCATAAAAACAGAAGCTAGAATTTTGATATAGTTCTCTCTACCATTCCTATTCTACAGACAATAAAACCAGAGTTTCAGTGTTTTTGCACATAAAACATTGTGAACCGAGCAACAAAACATACAAATCGTTTAACATAGTTACTATGGAGTTGTTTTGAATCAGGTTTTATTGAAAACACATAGAAATCACAAAAGAAGGTTTGTGGTAAACTAGTTACATAAATGAAAAATCATACTACTTAAGTTACTAACACAATTATTTTCCTCGAATAAAAGATCCCATATCTACGAAGGCTTTATCAATGACACCTATTGTATGAGACTTCACCAATAACAACATGGAATCCACTAGTTTTACGGAAATTATAAATCGAATTTAAACAAAAATATTTGTTTTTCAAAATCTCTTTTAACTCCTTTTTTCATCAAATGTCTTTAACTAATATTTAAGTGGTTTCATATCTTTAGAGCAACATCATCGGTAAATCTCTCACTTTGAGTCTCTTAAATTTATAATGTTAATGTTTTAATTGAAAAAAAAATCAACCACTAAAAAGGAGAAAGCTGTTGAGAAAGTCTCTAGCACTGTTGAAAAAGTCTCTCAAATGAAAGAAGTTTCTCTATCTCTCTCCTTATTTTTCATGTTTTATTTTTTTAATTTATAAATACTCTCTACAAAAACACTGATGGATGTGCTCTTAAATCCACTTATCGATTTTGAAATCTTCAAATCTCTCCCTCTCTCTACATTACATTCGAATTCTTCAAAATCTCTCTATCTCTCTACATTACACTATGGAGGTACATGTCAATTCATACTACTCAAGTTAATCCCAATCCATTCCTTACAAACTACCTTCTAAAGGTATTGTGTATTTGAATTCCATACCAAATTAGATGAAACGTTTACTTGCGTATGTGGCATATATCCCATCTTTGCACTCTTGGCTAGTTGTGCAATAATAGTATCTCTCTTTTGAATTGACGAATTTGAAATCATGCCTTATCAAAGCGGGCACATCACGAGCAACGACATCATTTGCTATATACCCTAATGCAAACTTGTTGCACTAGCCATTGGAAAGATTGTATTTGGGAAGATGCGGGTAACGCTCATGGATTTTTCTTAACCAAGATTAATATTTTCAACCAAATTTTCGCCATTATTACCTATAATGGTACATTTTTTCGTGTCCATGAATACTGAAATTCATCAAAGGGAGAATCGCGATGAGACACCATACGGTTCCAAATAGCTGAAAATAATAGTTATTAGTTAGTACTCTATAAAAAAAAAATCAAGTAAACAATTCATCTAATTTGGTATAGAATTCAAAGACACAATACCTTTAGAAGGTAGTTCGTAAGGAATGGATTGGGATTAGCTTGAGTAGTGGGAATTGACATGTACCTCCGTAGTGTAATGTAGAGAGATAGAGAGATTTTGGAGAATTCAAATGTAATGTAGAGAGAGAGAGAGAGAGAGAGAGAGAGAGAGAGAGAGAGATTGTAAAGAATTCAAATGTTATAGAGAGAGAGGATGAGAGAGATTTTGAAGAATTCATAATCGATAAGTGAATTTAAGAGCACCTCTATCGGTGCTTTTGTAGAGAATATCTACAAATTAAAAAAAAAAAGTGGGAGAGAGGTTGATTTTTTTTTCTATTAAACCTTTAATATTTTAAATTTAAGAGACTCAAAGTGAGACTTACCGATGATGTTTCTCTAAAGATATGAAACAACTTAAATATAAGTTGAAAACATTTGATGACAAAAAATGGAGTTAAAGATATTTTGAAATTTTGATTTATAATTTCTGTAAAATTAGTGGAGTCCAACAAAGATGCATAATTAAGTTGTTTTGAATCAGTTTTTATTGAAAAAAACATAAGAATCACAAAAAGAGTGTTGGGGGAGGGGGTTGTGGTAAACTAGTTTCCTAAATGAAAAATCATACTATTTAAGTTACTAACATAATTATTTTCCTCAATCAAATGTCTCATATCTACAGAGGCTTTATCAATGACACCTATTGTGAGGCTTCACCAATGACAAGCTGGAATCCACAAGTTTTGCAAAAATTATAAATCAAAATTAAATAAAAATATGTTTTTTTTCAAAATATCTTTAATACATTTTTGTCATCAAATGTCTTCAACTAATATTTAAGTGGTTTCATATCTTTAGAGCAACATTATCGGTAAGTCTCTCACTTTGAGTCTCTTAAATCTAAAATATTAATATTTTAATTGAAAAAAGAAATCAACCACTAAAGAAGAGACGGTTGTTGAGAAAGTCTCTAGCATTATTGAGAAAGACTCTCTCTTATTTTTTAATTTATCAATGACACCTATTGTACGAGGCTTTACCAATGACAAGCTGGAATCCACAAGTTTTACAAAAATTATAAATAAAAATATTTTTTTCAAAATATCTTTAATTCCTTTTTGTCATCAAATGTCTTCTTGATCGTGCTTCAAATTCGTCAATGCAAAAGAGAGATACAGTAAAACCTTTATAAATTAATAATATTGGGACCAATGTATTTTTATGATATTTTATTAATTTATCGAGGTTATTAATTTATAGAGGTAATATTTGGGTCAAAATAGCAATTTGGGACTGGAAAAAACTATTAATTTAGCGAGGTATTAATGAATCGAATATTAATTTATAGAGGTTTAAGTGTACTAATATTGCACAACTTGCAAAAATGAGATGCCACACAAGCCTTTGGACGCCACATAAGCCCTTGGTGTAGGTTCCAAGAGCTTGTGTGGAGTCCCATCTTTGCATTCTTGGTTAGTTGTGAAATAATAGTATCTCTCTTTTGCATTGACGAATTCAAAACCTTTCCTTATCTAAGCAGACACAGCCCGAGCAACGACATCATTTGCTATATCCCCAAATGCAAATTTGTTGCACTAGCTATCCGAAAGCTTGTATTTGGGAAAATACGGGTAACGCTCATGGATTTGTCTTAAACCAATATTAATATTTTCTACCAAATTTTCTCCATTATTACCTATAATGGAACATTTGTTCATGTCCAGGAATACTGCAACTTCATCAAAGGGAGAGTCACAATAAGATGCCATGCGGTTCCAAATAGCTGAAAATAATAGTTAATTAGTTAGTAATCTAAAAAAAATGCTCAAGCAAATGTTTCATCTAACTCGGTATGGAATTCAAAGACACAATACCTTTAGAAGGTAGTTCGCAAGGAACGGATTGTGATAGCTTGAGTATTGGGAAATGATATGTACCTTCGTAGTGTAATGTAGAGAGATAGAGATATTTTGAAGAATTCGAATGTAATGTAGAGAGAGAGGGAGAGATTTTCAAAAATTCAGGATCGATAAGTGGATTTAAGAGGACCTCCATCAGTGCTTTTGTAGAGAGTATCTACAAATTAAAAAACAATAGAAACAAGAAAAAGTAGGAGAGAACAAAGAAACGTCTCTCATTTGAGAGACTTTCTCAACAGTGCTAGAGACTTTCTCAACATGTCTCCTTTTGTGTGGTTGATTTCTTTTTTTTCAATTAAAACTTTAATATTTTAATTTTAAGAGACTCAAAGTGAGAAACATACCAATGATGTTGCTCTAAAGATATGAAACCACTTAAATATCTATTAGTTGAAGACATTTGATGAGAAAAAAAGGAGTTGAAGATATTTTGAAAAAAATATATTTTAATTAATCTCGATTTATAATTTCTGTAAAATTTGTGGATTCCAGCTTGTCATTGGTGAAGCCTTGTCCGATTCCTCCACCACCACCAAGCCAGATCCTTCCTTCTGGAAAGATGTACAAGGTCGGTGACTCCAAAGGATGGAGTGTTGATGACGTTGACAGAGACTTCTATTACAAGTGGAGTGAGGAGAAACAATTTCATGTGGGATTTTTAAAACAAAACAGGAAAAACTGACACTTGCTTTGGCTTCTCATCCGAGGCTTTTTCATTTCCATTTACTTTGAATCTGTTATAGATTTGTTCTTTAGTTTTGGCTATATCTTCATTGCATATATAGCCGGGAACCATATGTGTGCATTACCAAACCATGTGTATCATGTACGTCTTTAGAAGACCTGTGTTTTAGCATAAGTCGAATTGGAAATACTTATTCTGATTCATGACTAAAATCTTGTAGTATGAGGTTTTAAACTTATGAAAATCATAATCATGCAGATAAGAACCTTTAATGTGACATATGTATGTCAGTTTTACCTTAGACTTGACACAACGGAAAGGCTGCAAGTGCACAACCTAATCGTGTGTAGTACTTAAGGATCGATCTCACAGAGAGTGAAAGCACTTAGATGAATTTAAATAAGACTTAAAGCGAGAATAGAACGAATAAAAAAGGATTTTTTTGTGAGCAATTGTAAAGTAAATAAAGTAATGTAAAAACGAAAGTAAATCAATGAAAGCAATCATCGGGTGTACGGGGAACTATCCAGGGACTATGGTTTCCTAGGGGTTCAGTGGTTATCAAACATATTTCTCTTATAGGATTCTAGAACTCGCAACACAAAGGGTTTTCCTTCTACATGAGTGCTTATGGCAGGCAAGCTAACTATATCTTGTCCCCTCCATGATTCAACGAGTGTGCAGGTGACGAAGGGGACTTTCCATGCATTATTTCTAAGTGGTCTTAATTCACAGCAGCTCCACAACTCGGCTTGTTTGGCTGGTCGTGTCGCTAACTGCTCTATCTAGCTAGTTCGGGAGATGGTGCTGCGACTGTCGTCGGAACTCTCTCCTTAGATCAATATTAAGAATGAATCTAGATAGAAGAACCCTAGTTATATATAACAAAGAGAAAGACGAATCTAACAACTTAACATATTAAACCATAAATCCCCTTCAAGTTATCCCCACAAACCCAACTAGAAAACTACTCAGACATAATCAAACAAATCAAAGCAAGAGATGATATAGAAAGCATAATTATAAACGAGTATTAAAAGGGTTTTAGGGATTTTCTCTGCAACAACACAGTGTAGGATCTTATCCCTTAACAGTATGAAAGCTATGAATAAGAGATAACAAGTGATGAAGGAGGCGAGAGGCGACGACAAGAAGGAGCTTCGGACTTGAGGTCGTAGGTATTATTCTCTGGCTGCTAATGTCGCTCTCTGCCTTCTTAGGGTTTTAGAAAAAGTATATATAGTGTTTGGAGTCGGTCTAGGGTTAGCTTGAGCCCCCCAAAGTCGATTGGTTCTAGGTCAAATAAGTGAAGTGCGGTCGTTTTGGATCATTGGGCCTTTGGATGGGTGCTGGCGCGGCTACGGGCTCTCTAGGCGTGCCAGTGAGGGTTTACAGCGCGGACGCGGGCTCTCCAGCCGCGCTGGTGAAGCTTCTGGGATTCTTTTGCAGAACACGTCTCCAATGTTCTCATCATAACTTCTGATTGGTTGGTTGGATTGGATTAATTTCAATTGGAGATGAAAGATGACTCTTCTAGATTTCCAATGACATATTTTACGTCGATTTTGGTTCACAGGAAGGCATTCAAAATTGGCCTTGAATATAGAGTTCAGAAACTGTATAGAAAAACGTGTTTTGCTCTCTTTTTTATCCTTTATGCCTAAAAACCTGAAATGACTCCTAGAAACTAGAAACACTTGTTAAACATCTTAAAATCATAGCTAAAAAGGGTAAAATAATGATGTTATCAGTGAGTTTTTAAAAAAACACCTTTTATTGTGGTATGTATGTTTATAATTTTTGTGTTTAAAATTGTTTGGTTTTATGCCTTGAAAATTGTTCTTAATCTTCTTATATAAGATAATAATGTTGATTTAAGGTTTCTTTTGAAGCAAGATAACAAAGATGATAAAAGAAAAAAAACTTTCAAAACGCAAAAGAAAAAATTACCCATCAAAAAGGAAAAAACAAGAGAAATTTCTTAAAATAGCACTAAAATAAGTTTTTTTGCCAAATTTAGCACACAATTTTATTTAAGACAAGAATAGCATTTTTATAAAGGGGAATAATTTATTTTTTTGTTTGGATTAAGTATTTTAGAATTTAGGGGGTGATAGGAATGGTTTAGGGTTTTCGAAACTCTAAACTATAAATTCTAAACCCTAAAAATATGAGGTTATGAGATTTGTGCTATATAAAAGAATTATCCTTTAATAAAAATGATATTTTTGTCCTAAATACAAATTAGTGCTAATTGTGGCACAAAAACTTGATTTTGTAATATTTATGAGAATTGCCCAAAAAAAACAATTCAAAAATAAAACATATACACTATAGTATTCATAATGCATCCAAATTTCATATTCATAGCATATGTCCATGTATGGATAAGATATATAGTTGCAGGTATAGCTGCCTTCTAGTTTATTAGTAGTCGAATTTTAATGAAAAAAAATCTCAAACATCGGCTGTTCAATTACATTATTAATGTAAATTTCTTTTTTTTTTCAATCAAACCCTTAAATAAGAAATTTTAATGAAAACCACTTCAATTTTTTTTTTGTCGTCGTTCATTTTGCATGTATAAATAGTTTTATTGGAGGTATTGTGAAATTATGAAATCAACATAAAGATCATGTGATATCCTTTATCCTTTTTTCTTCTAAATGACAAGTAACTAGGCCAATATGAATCTGCTACATGGGTTTTGTTTCACAGTTTTGAGATTTTTAAATTGAAAGTAACGATCTTTGATAATTCATTTTGGTTTTAAAGAAACAGTGCTTTGTTTTAAATCTAAATAAAAACAAACATGTCGATTTTTAGCAAGAAATCACACATGTTTACACTAAAATCTCTTATTTTAAAGGTTTTCTCATTAATAATTTAGTTGAGGTTTTAATTTGTATTGGCGAGTACTAGATGAGTGGAAAAACAAAACTGAAATAGTGAATTATAAATTTCATCTCGTCACACATGGGGTTAAGAGCAATAAACGGTTCTTCCAAAAAATAAAAAATTATCCAGCAGAATCGATTTGATCATACAGACTTCCTCCAATCAATTAATATATGATGGAACGGCGAAAAATTGCTTCTACAAGCTTATCGTTTCTGCAACTCAAGAGTACACCAACCTTCAATGAATGCATTAAAAAAACCAATGTAAAATGAATCTTGAAATCCACGGTTCAGCAAGCGCAACCACCGCCTTTTAGCTCGTTTTCAGTCACTGCATCTGGTATGCTTTGGAAGTATCTGCAATAAACCCAAAACATTGTGTATAAGTGATAAGAGAGGCACGTGTGAAGAATTGTAAAGGGAAGAAAGGGTATAAATAGAGAGGTGAGGCTATTGTAGAGAGGATCATGCGTGATCAATAGAAGTGTAAAGAGGATTAGAGCTTTATGTGCTCTGTTCTTGGGATAAGGATTAGGGTTTATGTACTCTGAATCTTATCAAATGGTGCGATTGTGAGTTACGATTGAATCAAACGCCATGAGTTTTGTGGAGTTTCAGATATTCGATGGTGTTGCTGGTGAACTGCGACCATGGATTTCATGGTTGGAGGATTTCTTTGTTTGGGAGGATTTCACGGTGGACGAGAAGCTGAATCTTGCGCAGAGTCTTCTCGAAGGTGTAGCTGAGTCTTGGTTCTATCAGCGACAGAGGATGAAGGGGTTTCAAACCTGGGAAGCGTTGAAGCGAAGTTTGTTGTACCGATTTGGAACGATTCGGTACCAATCAAGTTGATCTCCGAGCAATATCAAACTCTGCTGAAACGGAGAGATGCGGCGAAGATCCGGAGGATAAAGACAACATCGATCAATCCTCAAGAATCGATTCTTTCTGTGAACACGTTTCAGGAAACGATTCAGGCGGTAGAGTTAAATGCAAAAGATTCGATTGAAACAGATTTGATTCATGAGAGAATTGAAGTGAGGAGAAGCTGTCAAAACAAGTCGATGAAATCTCAGAGTTGAAAGAATTGAAAAAAGCAGAGGATTTGCGATTAGGAAATATCCATTCACATGAAGAATCGATTATTAAATCGCAACCACTTGATGAACCGCAATCGCTAGATGGGGATTGTGATGCAGTCGCAAACGCGATTTTGCCAAATCCACAGGTACCAATTTCTAAATTGGAACCAAGCCTTCGATTTCACAATGAATCACATGTTTGGAAGGATGTCTACAATGGTTTTGGCGTTGATGTTTTGTTGATTCATCAAGAAGAGAAATTACAAGTTGTAGATGTCTCGGACGTGGCTGATTGTTTTCAGAAGTCATCAGGGGTCAAGTCCAATTGTTGTACCTACCGTGTGTTCGAGAAAATGCCTCTTCAAAGGTACAATTTACAACAAAAGAGGAAGAAGGGACATGGCTCAAAATCCTGGAAATTTAAATACAAACATGAGAAGAGAATCATAAGGAAACGACACAATCATGCCTTGTTCAATACATGGGGCAAAAGAGTGAGTTGGAGGGAGCACAAGTCTGCGAAAATGCAAGATTATTTCAGAGCGTAAGCTGCTTGTACTGGCCAGTTTTTGGTCCAACAAAGGGTCTGAACTCTTAAAATTGGTGAAGAGAAACGTGATGGGAGTTCCAATGATGATGAAACTCTTTTAACAGAGGAATCATGGACACTCAGTTTGGGAAAAGTATAAACTGAAACAGAGGAATTTCATCAAACTGATTTTGTTTTTCCTGAGTTCATGTAAGACTTACTATTCAGTGTGGCATTGTTGGAGAATTAAGACACTGCAAGAGCTTGGACTATTATCATTCCAGTTCTTGCCAAAAAAGGGTTCAGTAACGGGGTTGTGGTGGTGTCTACAAAAGGGAAAAGAGGCGCAGTGGCAGATTTTCATTGTCACTGATATCAATGGATGCTCAGTTTGGGAAAAGCATAAGCTAAAACAGGAGAAGTTCATCAGCCACATATTGTTGCTCCTTAATTTGTGCAAGACATACTATTTTGTGGTGTGGCACTGTTGGAGACACAACAATCTGCAACATATTAGTCTACTCTCACTCAGGTTCATGCAACAAAAGGGTACCATAATGGTTTTGTGGTGGTGGCTTTGAAACAGAAAAGAGATGCTCTGGCATATTTGCATTGTCACGAGGGTGATTGAGATTTTTGAGGAGTTAAAAAGGGTTTGGATCAACAAGACAATCATTGTGGATACATATGTTCTGTACTATGGCAATCATCATGATAGGTTTTCATGGCAATGTTTGTATTTTATTGGAACTGAAGCACTTGAACATCATGAGCAAGACAAGTTGTCAACGACTTGGTTGATCAAGCTTAACAAGAGGTCATGTGTTAATGGGAAACTGATCACTTGTGAAGGGAACTTTATCAGTTTTGACTTAGTGGACAGGAACGTGTATTCTTCTGTATGGCATTGTTGGCGAAAGAAGAATCTGCATAACATTAGCCTGAAACATTGGCTGTTACGAATTTTACTTCTCCATAATATACAAGGTTCCACAGTTTGGACAGGGGATCTATAAGGGAACAACAATCAGAGATGCAGAAGCTGTGATACTACGGTGCAGAAGATCAATGTGTCTGCAGCAGCTCATGTTTGCTACTTCACAGCTTGAGGACAAGCTGTTTTCAAATGGGCGAGTATTGATAAGAGAGGCACGTGTGAAGAATTGTAAAGAGAAGAAAGGGTATAAATAGAGAGGTGAGGCTATTGTAGAGAGGATCATGCATGATCAATAGAAGTGTAAAGAGGATTAGAGCTTTATGTGCTCTGTTCTTGGGATAAGAATTAGGGTTTATGTACTCTGAATCTTATCAATAAGGGACACAATTATATAAGTATTCAGCTTATAAACACATCTGACATTGGACGCAGTAAGAGATTCTCGGGTTTCTACACTATCTGCATGCAACATCTCTACACTATTCAGACTCTCGATTTTAAGAATTAGACAATCCAAACAACGAGGAACCAAAACATCTAGTTCCCAGGATATCTATGTTCTATGTTTCAGTAGTATCTTAATGCAGTCAAGATTTCATTTTTTTCGAAGCTCTCATATACTAGAGATAAACGAAAGAGAAAACTTACATATCCTGTTCAGTTTCGTTCGCAAGAGCGGTTTTGGCAATGGTTAAGAATGCTTCATCAACATTGAAGTCTTCTTTTGCTGATGTCTCGAAATAAGGTATGTTACCATTTGAAGCACACCAGTCAGCTGCTTTCTTCTCAGAGACCTGTAGTTATAGAGGATGAAACTAGACTGAGTAAAAAACTCAGAGACTTCAAACACGATGTAAAATGTTTCTTGATCTTCTACTTACCACTCTACTGTTACCTCCATCTACGTCAACTTTGTTTCCAAGCACTATAAACGGAAATGTCTTTGGATCTGATGGACTTGCCTGAGTAGCACAAGACAAAGGCATTGGAAACAGAGAATTAATACAAGTTAGCATATTATAAACTGTTACAGGAAAACAAACTGAATAAGGCACTTAGTTTATCGACTAATGAATTCTAAAACTGTTATGAACACGGAACGATGTTAGTAATATACTTGGCTTAATCAGTCAAAGGCAAATGATCGCTCAAATATAAAAACATATAACATTCCAACAATCATCTTGTTATCTACTGAGAGAACAAAACTTGAAATAGATACAAAGATAACCAAAAGCTCTCCTGACTACATCATCCAAAAAAAGAGTTTGACTCTGGTTTTGTAGAAGATATATATTAACCAAAATCTGACGATTATGACTCTAAATAGTCAACCTATTGAAATAGAATTACCATATTCCGATGTTCCATGTATTTATCATAACATGAAGCATAAACCAAAGCAAACGAAAAGCAAAATATGTACACCAAGAAAGAAGGACAATTGCTAAGAACCTGTTTAAGAAACTCCTCATGCCAATTTTCGAGAGAATCAAAAGACTTCAACACATTAACATCATAAACCAAAGCACAACAATCAGCTCCTCTATAAAAAGCAGCACCAAGACTCTGAAACCTTTCTTGTCCAGCAGTATCCCAAATCTAACAACAAGTCAACAACACAAACACACACATCAAAAAAATGAAATCATTCTGGTAATTTCAAAAACGAAGAAAAAGCCAAACCTGTAGAGTAACAAGCTTATCGCCAATCTGAAGCTCCTTGGTTACAAAATCAGCACCAATCGTTGCTTTATACTGCAAACTAAACTTCTTATGCACATATCTAAAATTCATCTATTAAGGTCCACAAAAATAAAGGATTCACAAAATCAAAAACAACGAATCTATATAATAGCCAATTCAACCTCAAACCATCAAAAGAATTAGAAGATTGAAATTGATTTCAATCGAAGGATACTGATTCATCAAAGAGGTCTTACCAACCCTAAGAAAACGAAAATCACAGATCAAAATTCAAAAATCAATAATCAAAGGAATGCATAAATAAGAAAATACGTCTTCTCGTCTATACCCGCTATCGCCGAGGACAATGACCTTGAGCAAAGTACGTCTTCTCGTCGCCATTGTTAATCGAAACAATGAATTAAGGAATCTGTAGATCTTAGAGATGAGAGTCCGTAGAGAAGGATTCGTGAAACAGTGAGAGGATTTTGTAGGGATCCAATTTCTAACTTTTGTTTTTTTTTTTCGATTTGAAAAGAATCCGAAGAATGAAAAGGGAAAATGTTAAAGGGGCGCCAATTAGATCCCGACGTTTTTTTTTTTTCCGAGACTGATGAATCTATAATTTTCTTTTATTTTCTCATCCAAAAACAAAAAACATGTTATATTGTTTTTTCTTTTATTCAATTCTATTTTGGAGTTTGGAGTAATCAAACAATACAATAATATCAAGATACATATTAAATTTGGAGATAACACTTACAATTTCTTTTAAATTCTTTTTTTTGTTGTCTATTACATTTTAGAGATAATTATTTTTATTTTATTTTTGTAATTCTTTCTTATTTCGATTTGTTTACCAAAATTTTATTTATTTATCTAATACTTTTTAGAGAAATTCTCTAGAATAGCACTAGATCATGTTTTTTTTTGTCACAAATAACACTCAATTTTATTTGTTTTTAAAGAACATTTCATTGTTATTAAAAGTTTAATTTACCCCTGTTTATAAATGCTTATTTTAAATAGCATTTCATTTGTTACTTGAATTATTTTCTTCCAATTGACGCTTGTTCTGATTGAAATTTTGTTCAATTTCATAAAAATGATGATTTTCAGACATTTCTAGGGTTATACCTGAGAAGAAATCAAAAGGAATTTGGATATGGAGGTGAAGGAATCGAAGGTAGAAATAGATGATTCAGTCAATAAGGAGATTGGGGTAGAGAAGTGTATGAGGCGATGTACTAGTATCACCCGTTCAAAGCTTACCGTCGCTGCCGCATCGCATCTCACCGTCGCCGCCGTCACTACAAGCTTGATTTCCTGAATTTTCCGAACATGATTCCTGGTTCGTTTCTCTTCTCTCTGTGTTAAATTAAGCATCAAATCATCTTCCCTTCTTGCGCATGTATACGATTTGGGATCTTGATGCTTGAGAATTCCCTGGAAATCGAAACAAATCTGTATAATTTCAATGTGATCAATCGTGTATTAGGCTGACATTTCTAGATTTTTCAACTGTTAGGTTATGATTTTGCTTGTTTTTATTTATCCAATGAGAGCGGCAATGAACGAGAGTGTTTGTTTGCATCGTATGAGTGCATAATGAACACATTGACCTTGTTAATGACTCTAATTATAAAATTTGGCCTCTAGATTTTTTATAAGTTTGAATTAATCCAGAAATGATGAATTTGACAACACAGAACTGGTGAACAAGATTGCAATGTTTCTCTCGGAAGCAATGAACAATTGTCATAAACACTTGTTTGGGAATATTGTTTGTGGTTTTTGGATTAAGATGTGATAAACAGCAAAAGTATGTTGAAGCCTTAGCAGAGCAGAAGGATTCACTCTTTAAGTCTAATAAGGCAATGAAAGTTACAATGTGGGAGTGGAAACAACAACTCTTTGCTGAAGCCGCCTCTGCTGGTAATTCTGCGGTTTTTCCTCTTTCCACGCTTAAGGCCATCTATGGCGAAGTCCTATGTTGCACCGAGACGGAAACGGGAACGGAAGCGGGAATGGGAACGGGGACGGGAAACGGCAAAACTAAAAATTTTATAGATACGGATACGGCATAGATACGTCTATAAAAATATCCATAGATTTAAAGAACACTTCCATATAATATCTTAAATAAAATAAAATAAAAACTAGTCATTGATCAATTCATTCTCAAAATCTAGCTCATCTAGTGAAAGGCTTGCAAATTCCAAAAAACCCACATCTTCGAGAGAACCAAAATCATCTCCACCAACATCCCACATCTTCGCCTTTTTTTCTTCATATGGATTTCTTTCAATACCAAAGGCTCTAACAATTGGAGAATCTGCAGGCTTTCTTTTTTTTAGAAGCAGAAATCGTTTCACAATGCAAAGGAACCGCTCTAGAGCCAGAATCGTTTTTCTTCTTCTCAAACTCAGCTTCCAACTGTTTCATTTGAACTTAATGACTCCTTGTTGCTTTCTTGCATATAGCAATACCTTCATTTTTAATCCCAAGCAGATGCGCCATAATCCTGGAATACGAGCCTTGTCGAGTCTCATTGCAAATATTACACTTAAATTTCCAAGTACCTCCTTTTGCTCCTTGTTTCTCTAACTTAGTCACATAGTTCCATAACGGAGCTTCTTCACTTTGATTTGGTGAATTAATCGATCCACCACCAGAAGTACTACCAATATTATTACTTTCTCCTTGAGAAGTCATAAATTAAAATATCATATAACCAAAACTGGAAAAAAAAAATAGAAAACAAAACGATATGAGAGTGAAGAAGATGGAAGGAAAACAAAGACAAAGACAAAGGATGAAGATGAAAGGAAACTAGAAAGTGTTTGTTTTTATTGAAACTAGAAACCAATGGGTGGAAGTTTTTCTAAACTTTTAGGAAGACTTTCCTAATCTTTTTTGAATTTCTAGGAACAATCTTTAAAAATTTACTAAATTGTATGTTAATTTCTATAAATTTAGGAAGTTTTTCTAAAATTTTAGGAAGATTTTCCTAATCTTTTTTTTTTTTTTTGAATTTTTAAGAACAATTTTTGAATATTTAGTAATATCATCCTAAATTGTATGTTAATTTTTATAAATTTAGGAAGCTTTTATAAACTTTTAAGAAGACTTTTCTAATCTTTTTTTGAATTTTTAGGAACAATCCTTGAAAATTTAGTAATGTCATCCTAAATTGTATGTTAATTTCTATAAATTTAGGAAGCATTTCTAAACTTTTAAGAAAACTTTCCTAATCTTTTTTGAATTTGTAGGAACAATCCTTAAAAGTTTAGGAATTTCATCCTAAATTGTATGTTAATTTCTATAAATTTAGGAACGTTATCTTAAATCGTATGTTAATATTACGATTGGTTGGCTAGATTGGTTTTTATATGATTCATTCCCTACCTCTTTCGCTCTAACCAATGCAATAATTTTTATACATAAAGTCTGATTGACCTTGTATAGCTTATTATCTTCTTGTGATTTTATGTGAAGAGATACCGCATCTCAAGTTAAGAGAAGGCAATGCTTACTTGGAACATATACTTTTGAAGATTGAAGCAGCAAAGTCAGAAGCTCGTAACTTGAAGATTTATGCAGGAACACTTTAAAGATGCAATCTTCATATAATATTCTCAGACATTATTTTAGGAAGATTCTCCTGAATTCCAAGGATTCCTTCCTAAATACTATTAAATTCTTCCTAAATTTAAATAAATGTGTTTCTAAATCTCTTTTTTCGTGTTTTGCCTCAGATGTGTCAAAACACATTGAATCCTGAATTAACTATGTAATAATTTCAATTTTGTGCAGGTTTTTAACTTATATATTTAGGTAGAAATTTTGAAATATCCAAACTTTTTCATAAGACCCTCCTGAATTTCAATGACTTCTTCCTAAGTATTATTGAATCCTTCCTTAATTTAATTTGAAATTGAAGATAGAGAAGTTAGACTGAGCTATGAGCTTCCACTGAGATTGAAAGTGTTCATAAAGGATTTGGTGGGCCTTGTTCAAAGTCTCAAGGACATAAGTGCAACAGATGTGGAATAGGAGGAAACAACAAGAGCACATGCAGAAACCAGATATAGTGAACTCTCAACTTCTTATTCTTTGATGTATATGACACAGAATAAACATATTATGAAGCATTTTTATTTTTTTAGGAACCCTTTCCTAATATACCGTATTGCCAATTTAAAAACTCAAATTTATTTGGTTCTTGTTGTTTGATGTTTATCAGAACATTTTTGCTTCAAATTTTGTTTATATATGTTCCCCATTAATCAAAATCGACAATGTATATGTTTCATGACTTATCATAAATTCATAATAAATATGTTAGTAAGAATATAATTGTCTTAGGAATCCCTTCTTAAATATGTCTAAATGTTTCTTAAATACTTTTAGAAGATAACTTCAAATCATTCCTAAGTATAAGCCCAACTCATTATTTCAGCCATTTATGAAATATTTTATTGTGTTTAGGAAGCTCTTCGTAAAATGTTTTATTTTTATATGTATCCATGTGTTAGAATTAAGACAAGGTTCTTAAATAGTTTCATAAACACTCAAGTACATGTATGCATCTATTCGATTTTAAAAAAAACTTATAACTTGTTCTAATTTTTCAACTTTAAGAAATCCTTCCTAAATATGTGTAAATGCTTCCTAAATATTTTCATACTGAAATTCAAGAACATAAATAACATCCATAAAACAACATAGTAACAAAAAGAAGTGATAACATAAGTTTTATTTAAAATAAAAATCCACTACTTTGTCCAAATGCTCATTTTTAAAACATCAACTATGTCTAAAATAGTAACAATGAAATCCTAAATTCTATTGTTAGCAAAACACTCAAATATTTCTCATGCTAGAGTGCTCCTTAGATCAGGCAGAGTAATTGTTCCAGCTGGAAATGAATCTCCCATTTCTTTAATTTAAACTGTTAAAGAAAAAGAAAGAACAATATCAGGTTATCATCCTAAACTACTACAAATCCTTTCCTCAATAGCATTGTATCCTTCCGAAATCATTCCCAAATCACTACTAATCCTTCCTAAATATCTACAGATCCTTCCTAAAAACTACATATCCTTTTTAAATAACTTTTTTTAGCAAATAGCAGAAAGAAATTGAAACAATACTTGTAAAACCAGGCTTCACAATATACTTCTAAGAGCAGGCTACTGTATTATTTGGCAATGAGACAATATAACCAAGTAATTCAAACTGTGCATTATAGATACGCAGATTAGGAAATGAAAATGTTAGAACATAAACTCTACCATACACAAGCTACATTAACTCTATGTTTTGAGCATGCTACACAAACTCTATGACCATCCTAAAATACTACGAATCTTTCTCAAATGCTTCATAAATAACTTCATATAGTTCTCAACTCTCTTTGTTCACAATTTTTTAAGTTTAACAAATAACAAGTGTGAGACTGGGAAACCCAAACTCTATATTTCATCGAGAATAATCTTAGAATTTTACCTGTTTATGATCGACTTCTCAAAAGATTTCTCAGTACTGAACCTGAAAGCTTCAAATGTGTGCACCTGCAATAAATCAAGAAAGATCATCTGCTAGAGTCAAAAACAGGCGAAATAAACTTGATCACAATGAGAGCTAAAATGATAACTTAATAAAAGAAAAAAAAAATGAAGAATCGAGATAGATAGCAAAAAAAATTTTGTGTTTCCCAAGCAATCAAAATAGAATTGATTGACTAAAAACTGGAAAAGAATATATGAGATGATGATCAAGAGTTTTTTTTTATAAAATGTAACTGACAAGAAACCGATCGGTCAAAAAGTTGATCAGACACTTTTGAGTGTTCTAGAGATTTGTTTTTTTTTTGAATGAAAATCTTAATGCTAGTAACAATGATATGAATTTAAATACATGTGTTTCTAAATCTCTTTTTTTTTTTTATGTTTTGCCTTAGATGTGTCAAAGCACATTGAATCCTGAATTAACTATGTAATGATTTCAATTTTGTGCACATCATGGTTTTTAACGTATATATTTAGATAGAAATTTTAGAATATCCAAAATTTTTCATGAAGGCCCTCCTGAATTTTAATGAATTCTTCCTAAATATTATTGAAACCTTTCTAAATTTAAATGAATGTGTTTCTAAATATATTTTTTGTGTGTGTTTTGCCTCAATGCGTCAAACACACATTGAATCCTGAATTAACTGTGTAATGATTTCATTTTTGTGCACATCCTGAATTAATTTTTTTTAAAATTTAGTGAAATTAATAAGTTTTCTTGGATTATTAAGAAGGATTCATACAAATTTAGGAAAGCCTTTCAAAATCATATGTTAATCTACTACTTATCAAATAAAAATTTAGGAAGCCTTTCTAAACTTTTAAGAATATTTTCCTAAAATTTTATGAATTTTTGGAATAATTCTTATAAATTTAAGAACGTCATCCTAAATCGTATGTTAATATTATTATGTGATCAAATAAAAATCATATTTAGACAAATTGGATCATATGACCACAAACATTTACACATATTTAGACAATTGTTTAAGTTTTTATAAATATGTTCTTCAAAAACCATTTTTATAAGGTTCTATATTTTGGATTATAAAATTTTGTAAGTTGGATTATAAACTCTATTTTAGAAAGACAATTATCATAGGCTTTTCAGCTGAATTATAATCCAACTTATAAAATTTTATAATTGAGCTGAAAAGCCTATGATCCAATTTTATAAGTTGGATTATATTGGTGTTCACTCTGTTTATCATACTTTTGTATAAGAACCTCTGTACATGTAACCAATAAAGAAAATAAAAGAAAAACTCTAGTTTTAATTATATAAAGAGCATGCTTAATTATTTACAACAAAACAGACCGATGGTTGTGTGCCCAAAACAAAGGTGGTGCAAAACCGACAAGGTCAGTCACTCTTAGACAAAACATAACACCATTTTCACATTTTTCGTCACCAACCTATTCATTGCAGTAAGAGGAAAAATCTTGTATTGGTTTTGACCGAGCGCCTCAGATAATCCTAAAGAGATACAGTCCACATGAGTCCCTGAGACAAAAGAATAATCTGAATTCCTATTTACAAAAATGGTACTCACACCACAGTATTATGGAGACAAAAGGAAAAGCCAAGTCAACACTTTTCCAACAACTTCAAAACCAGTGGATCGTGTTTGTACAAAGATTCCAAATTTCACCTTAAATATAGGAAATTGTTATGAATCTAAGTGAATTGTCATATCCAGTTCTGGTCCATGAAGTTCGGCCCGGCCCATCACTTAGCCGACTTAAAGACTTAGGCGGTTATATTTTTCCTTTTCTCATTAGGAATACGTGATGTATGAATCCTATATATAAAGGATCGATGTAACCTCATTATATATATTCATAAACATAAGCAATAACACAAGAGATATTCCCCATAACCTCTCTCGTTTCTTAACACGTTATCAGCACGATTCTCTAAAACCCTAAGCTAAAACCTCCGACAACAAAACCCTAATCTCAGTCGCGTCGATCACGAACCAGCCGAAGCTCGCCGAAGATTCTCGAAGCTCGCCGACTGGATTCTCGATACTCGACCCTCGATCCTCGCCGCGACAACAAGTAGCTGTTCGACGATAGTTCATACAGCCTATCAACGGTTACGGCGAACTAAAAGAACAATCACAAAAGTTAAGGTAACCCTAAATCTGAAAACCCTAAAACCTTAAATCGGTAAACCTAGTTAAACTAGGAATCCATAAACCCTAAAAACATGATCATATGTCTCGGTGTTTTTCCGGACATATGTTCCGATGGTTCCATGAAATTTAAAATTTGATTCGAGATTGCATGTTTGATGGAGTGTCGCAAGACACGGATATTCATGTTTGATTAATTGTTTGATTTGCTTGATAATTACACCAAGGTTAAGATGAATTTTACTAAAAGAATTATTAAAACCCTAATCCGTAAATTGCACATAATACATAAACCCTAAAACATATATTCGTGATATTTACTCATGCATGTGATTGATTTTGTTTTATGAATTACACGATGAGATTAATTTATTAATGAATTATGAAACCCTAATGGAATTTGCGCATGGACATATAAACCCTATTTTCGTGAAATTTACTTTAAATTGTCACAAATTAAAATCTGATCAGCATATAGATAACTAGAACTCGCATGATGATTATCTCGAACATATAATTTACTAGGTTGCCGGTTAGGTTATTATCGCATAAGTTGATTTTGCATCATTAAATAAATCCGCATGCATGATAATTTTTGATAATACGTTAAGAATTTTGTGATAATGATATGCATGATCTCAGATGTCGAAAATCAACAACTTGGACTATACTGCCCTGAATCTCTCCGGAGACAATTATCTTCAATGGGCATTGGATACAAAGATAAACCTAAAGTCTAAAGGACTCGGTGAATGCATAGTTAAAGGGAATGATGAGAATGAAAGAAATAGATACAAAACAATATCCATCATTCGCCACCATCTTGCGGAGGGTCTTAAAGACCAATACCTCACTATTGAAAATCCCATGGACCTTTGGAATGAATTGAAAATAAGATATGATCACCATAGAACGGTACTATTACCAAAGGCCAATTTTGATTGGAGAAATTTGAGATTCCAAGACTTTAAGTCTGTGGAAGAATATAACTCGGCAATGTTTAAGATAGTCTCACAATTGAAATTGTGTGGTGAAAAGGTAACCGACCATGATATGTTGGAAAAGACCTTCTCCACATTTCATACTAATAATGTGTTGTTACAACAACAATACCGTGAGAGGGGATTTGAGACATATTCAAAATTGATCTCTTGCTTGTTGCTTGCCGAGCAAAATAATACTCTCCTTATGAGGAATAGTGAGACAAGACCTCCCGGATCAGCCCCGCTTCCCGAAGTGCATGCGGCCACAAATGAAACAAATGAAAAAGAGGTTAACCACGTCCAAAAGAATTTTAATAATTATGGCCGAGGACGTGGTGGTAGATGGCAAGGACGTTGCGGAGGAAATTTTCATCCTTATGGCCGAGGCCGCGGATTTCAAAACAATTCTAACCGCGGAAGGGGTCGAGGTCGCGGTTTCCGCAATGACTATAACCATGGTAATTCTTCACAACCACAAAACTCGACCGGCAAAGGAGTGTGCCATAGATGTGGAATGGACAATCATTGGGCTAAGACTTGTCGTACTCCCAAGCACCTCACTGACCTCTACCAAGAAAGCCTTAAAGGAAGAACCGGAAACTCACATGATGGAACATAATGATGAAGGGGATTTTGACCATGAGAAAGATGATTTAATGGAATATGAGACTTCCGATATTCTAAAGGAAACATGTTGATTCGACATTTGATTTTCATATTTGCTTTGTGTTTTATTTGCTTGCTTTTATGTTTTAGATTTTACTTTGTTATTGAGTTATGAACTTAAATGAATAAAATGGGTGATATTTTCTTTAAAGGATGAATGATGATATGGATGCATTCGTAGTGGATAGTGGATCAAGCCACATGATTTTAAAAGATAAAAGATATTTCATTGATCTTGTGCTTAAGAGTGCAAATGTGACCACTACTGCGGGTATAGCAAATTTGATTAAAGGCCACGGGCAAGCCCATATTTTATTACCTAAGGGCACACACTTAGACATTGCTAATGCGTTATACTCACCCGACTCCAAGAGAAACTTGTTGAGCTTTAGAGACATTCGTATGAATGGTCTTCACATTGAAACTATGGGCCAAGGAAACCAAGAGTTCCTTCAAATATATGAAATTGCCCAAGGACATAAGAAAGTCCTAGAAACCATACCCGCCATTGATACTGGTCTATATTGTGCTAAGATCAACATGATAGAAGCAAATGCCACGGTAAATAAAGAGATTACCGAGAACTTCATTTTTTGGCATAACCGGCTAGGCCACCCCGGTTCTAACATGATGCAAAAGATAATGGCAAATACTAAAGGGCACACATTAAGAGTTATCCCAAAGAATCTCACGTGTGAAGCATGTTCACTAGGGAAACTCATAACTTGGCCATCACCGGTTAAGATAACAAAGAAAAATATAGGTTTCTTGGAAAGAATCCAAGGGGACATTTGCGGACCAATATACCCACCTTGTGGGACATTTAGATATTTCATGGTTCTTATTGATGCATCCACGAGATGGTCCCATGTCTGCCTTCTATCAACTAGAAACTTGGCATTTGCAAGATTACTTGCTCAATTGATCCGGTTAAGAGCACACTTTTCGGACATTCCTTTGAAAACCATAAGGCTTGATAATGCCAGTGAGTTTACGTTCCAAGCATTTAATGACTATTGTATGTCCATGGGGGTAAGTGTTGAGTACTCCGTAGCACATGTACATACACAAAACGGTTTAGCCGAGTCATTCATTAAACGCATACAATTGATTGCAAGATCATTGCTTATGAGATCAAGATTCCCGGTCTCAGCTTGGGGACATGCGGTTTTACATGCAGCCGAGTTAATTCGCATCAGGCCATCTAGTGAACATAAGTATTCCCCATCCCAATTGATTACGGGTCAAGAGCCAAACGTGTCCCATCTTAAAACATTCGGATGTACCGTTTATGTACCAATAGCTCCACCACAAAGAACAAAGATGGGACCTCAAAGGAGGATGGGGATATATGTTGGATATGACTCTCCTACTATCATTAAATACCTTGAGCCAACCACGGGTGATATGTTTAAGGCCAGGTTTACGGATTGTCATTTTGATGAATCCGTCTATCCAACATTAGGAGGAGAAAAAGATAAGCTGGTCAAGGAAATAACATGGAATCATACGTCCTTAAAATGGCAAGATCCTCGGACTCAAAAGTGTTAATTAGAAGTCCAAAAGATTATACATTTGCAAAAGCTAGTTAACCAATTGCCAGATTCCTTTGCTGACCCGAATAGAGTGACTAAGTCATATATACCAGCCGAGAATGCACCTATTAGAATTGATGTTCAAGAGGGACACAATCAAGATGCTACACATTCTAAAATACGCCTAAAACGTGGCCGGCCAATAGGTTCCAAGGATAAGAACCCTCGGAAAGTAAGAAAAGGTGCTAAACCCGTGGATAGAGAAACCGAGGTTAATGGAACCACAGACATAATTGAACCAATGGTACCAATCAATGATGCTCGGGACGCCGAGCTTCATGGTCCGGAAGTTCATGATAATAATGAGATCTCAATGAATTATGTTATGTCTGGGATAAAGTGGAATAGAAAGAGCTTAGATATCAATGATATATTTGCATGTAATGTAGCACTTGAGATTATGGATATTAATGAGGATCTAGAACCCACGTCAATATACGAGTGCACTCAAAGTAAAGATTGGAATAAGTGGAAAGAAGCTATAAACGTGGAGTTGAATTCATTAAGGAAAAGGGATGCTTTGGAAAGATAATACGGACACCCAATGATGTTAAACCAGTTGGACACAAATGGGTCTTTGTGAAAAAGAGAAATGAGAATGGTGAAATCGTGAGATACAAGGCACGACTTGTTGCACAAGGGTTCTCACAAAGACCGGGGATAGATTATGAGGAAACATACTCCCCTGTGGTGGATGCTACAACTTTTAGGTTCTTAATAAGTTTGGCTATAAAAGAGAATTTGGATTTGCGGCTCATGGACGTAGTGACCGCATACCTATATGGTCCACTGGATAATGAGATTTATATGAGAGTCCCCGAGGGTATTGAGCTCAAAGATAAGAAAAGTTCCCGGGAAGAACATTGTATAAAGTTAAATAAAGCTCTATATGGATTGAAACAATCGGGTCGGATGTGGTACAATAGATTAAGCGAGTACCTAGTAAAAGAAGGCTATAAAACGACCCCATTAGTCCATGTATTTTCATAAAGAAATTTGATAAGGGGTTCGTGATAATTGTTGTGTATGTGGACGACCTGAATATTATGGGGACCTCTAAAGAAATAACCCAAACGGTTGAATACCTTAAGAAGGAATTTGAAATGAAGGATTTAGGAAAAACAAAGTTCTGTTTGGGGTTACAACTTGAGTACGTGAACAATGGAATCCTTGTGCATCAAATGACTTATACAGAGAAACTACTCAAGAGATTTAACATGGATCAATCTCACCCATTGTCTAGCCCCATGGTTGTGAGATCACTTGATTTGGATAAAGATCCATTCGGTCCAAAGAGAGAAAATGAGGAAGCCCTTAGATCTGAAGTGCCTTATCTTAGTGCTATTGGAGCTTTGATGTATTTGGCAAGCCACACTAGGCCGGATATATGTTTTGCCGTAAACCTATTGTCTAGGTTTAGCTCATGTCCGACACTAAGGCATTGGAACGGGATTAAGCACATTTTGCGTTACCTACAAGGAACGAAGGACTTGGGTTTATTTTATACTAACCAATGCAAAGATAGTTTGATTGGATTTGCGGATGCAGGTTATCTCTCGGATCCACACAATGCAAGGTCTCAAACCGGCTATGTTTTTACGCATGGTGGTACGGCCATATCTTGGCGATCAATGAAGCAAACCATTGCGGTTACATCATCCAACCATGCCGAGATATTGGCAATACATAAGGCAAGCCGGGAGTGTGTTTGGTTGAGACTAATGACACAACATATACGAGTTGATTGTGGGATGACCGAAGGAAAGCAAGAGCCAACGGTTCTATATGAGGACAATGCAGCCTGCATAGCAAAGCTTAAGGATGGATACATTAAAGGTGATAGGACGAAGCACATTTTGCCAAAGTTCTTCTTCACACACGATTTGCAAAAGACCAGAGAAGTTCTAGTACACCAAGTACGATCTAGTGATAATTCAGCGGACCTATTCACCAAGGCGCTTCCAACATCAACACTTAAGAAGCTTATACATTAGATTGAAATGCACAGATTAAAGGACATTCAGTGAGGTTCAGAACAGGGGGAGTTTCACGTGTTGTACTCTTTTTCCTTATCTCGGTTTTGTCCCAATGGGTTTTCCGAGAAAGGTTTTAATGAGGCAACATCCAAAGCGTGTTACGAGCCCTATTACGGATATGACATTCAAGGGGGAGTGTTATGAATCTAAGTGAATTGTCATATCCAGTTCTGGTCCATGAAGTTCGGCCCGGCCCATCACTTAGCCGACTTAAAGACTTAGGCGGTTGTATTTTTCCTTTTCTCATTAGGAATACGTGATGTATGAATCCTATATATAAAGGATCGATGTAACCTCATTATATATATTCATAAACATAAGCAATAACACAAGAGATATTCCCCATAACCTCTCTCGTTTCTTAACAGAAATCAACTTTTTCAAGCTAAAAGATGTTGTAAAACTTCAGTAAACTGTATTTCTAATCATTAAATCAAATCCACATACCTGAAACTTTAAATGCTGTAGCACCTTTGTTATTAACAGAACTTGCAACAATGGTTTCTCCAAGAGTCATAGAATGAGCAGAAGCTGATTTATCCTTGTAGATTCCAATTCACAAGCCTTGTGGGTCACCATAAATTCAGGAATTTAACAAAAAAGATTAACCAAAATTAACAATCGAGACCAGTAGGATTAGTAATCACAAAAACAAACCGCACGTTTGAGGAGCACAAACATGAACATTGTAGAGCCCTTCGAGAACCAAAGCCTCAACGAGAGAGACAAGTCGTGGTGAATCAATCACATCTCCATTCGTGACTTAAGCAATAGGTCTAGATATTTACCATTAAGACTACAATCGTAGGGTTCAAATCATGCATACCACTCGCATTTCCAGATCTACCTTCCAAAACTTTGAATTTCTTCTCGAGACCCAGTGTTCGATGGTGCTGCATTCTTGTACCTTCCAATTTCTGCACCAAATCGGAATTGGAAAGATGATTCAACTTCCAATTTCTCAACCAAATCGGAATTGGAAATATGATTCGCCTTCTGCAGTTGACTTAGATCCGGAATCGAATTTACCTTTACAATTATACTACTGTTTTGACTTGGTGACCAACATTTGTAACTCCTTTACTTAATTGCATTGCTGTTACATTTGTCCACAATTATTACATATTAACTTTCTTAATATATTTATTTTCAAAATGTAATGTTTGCTCAATTCTCATACTATAAATAGTCATTTCTGATCCTCTTCAATTATATCTTCAAATGTACTTATTTCTTGAGTTGAAAAATCATCTAAGATATAACTGTAATGATGGTAAGAGTTTGATTCAAAATTTTATTTTTATATTATATTGTTTTCAACTTATATTTTGCTTCCAATGCATTACATACAATATTATTTTATATTTATCATGAATAAATTGTTTTCTAATTCAAATTTATATATAACAAAGATTTGATTGCAACTAAGATATTTTTGCAGATTATCAATTGAGTTACAAAAGCTATCAAGTTTCAACATTCTCAAAACAAGCCAAAAATAGAATCTTTGAGTATGGCGGAAGATTCAGAATTTGAATTACATAAGCACTTCTAATTTAAATTCTCAAATATATTTTTTAAATTGTTGTAGTAAGAAATCATTTGTCTAAAAATGGGTTCCAACACCTTTATCATCACTAACTATCCATCCTGCTTCAATTTTCCCATCGTGATATCTTAAACTTCCATCATACTTGAATTTAAATGTACCTAATGATGGTGTTGCATCATCCTTAGCGAGTCGCCGGGGAAACAAAAATTCCTCAAACGTTCAAAGAAAATTGAAATGGTGGTATTGCCCATGATGTTTGATGAATCCATTAATGCTAAACTGTTTACGATTTTAGTAAAACAATATGTCACTAGGTGTCATTCATGTGACAAAACAAGTGAAGGTAGGTGGAGCAAATAAAACTAAAATAACATTAACCCTCCTGTTTCATTTAGTTTATATAAGAATCCATCATCTAGCTTTATATTATAGAACAAGATAGTATTAGAAAAGGAAAAGATTGTAGAGAAATATTAGATAAGGAAAGGATTGTAGAGAATTAACTGATTATTGGATACATGAATAACTATTTGGTGTTTGGATACAAGAATAACCCAAATTTGTACAGTATAAGATTAATAAGGCTAAAATGTATCGTTAATAGCATAATTCATTAATGGTATTTTGGTAATATTTGCTCAACTTTAAATCTGGTGCATTCTCACTATTCTTTTAATGTTTAGTATAGATTTAGTATAGATATATATTAACTTGTTAGACAAGTTATGATATTGTATAAATAAGTTATTTGGCTAATGAATAAAATGAGATAAAATATTATACTTATGAGTTTACCTCTAATTTATCATGGTATCAAAGCCATAGATTTAACTTCTGGTTTCGATATCTCCCGCATTACCAAAACAAAAAAGGGGTCTTGAGTATTTTTTTTCTGTTCTTTGATCTATGTTTTTTTCTGTTTATCTTCATCTTTTGCTTTGCTATTCCGTATTTCATATACTAAAAAAAAAAGACGTCATTGATGCACCACTACAAAAGATTCATGATATTGGCGAGATGATTATTTCAGGGCACATGATTGTGTTTCTTGACGAGTTTTCATGTGGATTCATCTTCACTACGAAAAGATGGAGGCCACGAAGTATCCACAAAGTTCCCCATTAAAGTCAATAGAAAAAGATGGTGATGAGATACACTGCCAGAGCGAAGCTACAAAAGGTTATGGAAGCTTTATGGTAGGGTGCTAAACCCGGTACCAACAGAGGGTAAGCATGTGGGCTGTTGCTTTGTTGAGTTTGCTTCTTATAACAAAGCAAAAGAGGTGAGGATTGTTTTGTAGTAAGAAAAAAAAAGTATTGAAGTATCAAAAATATACTTGAAAACAATGTATAATTGCTGATGAAATCTTTTATACTCTAGGCGCTGCAAGAGAAGAATGGTGCAAAAATGTTCGGTTGTGTGATTTTTCTTGAGGAGTTTGAGATAGCTCCATACCCTCTCCGACCCAAGTAAGCTTTGTTTCTCTAACTTATTGCTATAGTTTTGATGTCATTACACTATAAGACTTGACGCTATTAGTTTTGTTAAGTAGGTACAACCTTGCAGAGAAGCTTTGGTAAAGAATTTTAACTACTTGCCTTTTTGAGTTTTGTTATCAAGACTAACATTGGGTTTAAGTTTTTCGTATGATACATGGAGAGATCACAAGGTTTTTTTTTATATATAACAGGTACAAAGACAACCTTGGACAAGAAAGCCTTGTGATAGAAGAAAAGATGAAGCTCTTTGGTGTTTTAAATTTGCTGCATAAGTTTTTGTCTGAGTACTGTGGGTTTAAAATATTGCTTAATTTTGAATGTTTTGGTGTAAAATAAATCATTATTATCTGCCTTGAGGAGATTTTGGTCCCTCAACCTGCCACAAGCAACCAAAACAAAGAAAACGATCGATGATCAAACTAAATTAAACACCAAGAAACACTCTTCTCAAACCTTTCATAACAAGCCAGCCAATGCACCTGCTTACCGAGATCCAAACAAGTATAGTAACGCATACTCAAAACAGTAGGAACCCCAAGCTTATCCATTTCTTGAAACAACCCAATACTGGCTTTATTGAATAACACAAATGCAAACTTGATATCCCCAAAAGCTCAAAAGGAAATATAAAAAATCAGGTTCCTTTTATTACGGAAACTCTTTTGATTTTCATATATGGTTGATAATCATGCATTTAAGTAATAATTGCAGTCCATCAAGTGTCATTTATTCAGACTAGAAATGGAGAAGATGAAGATGGAGAGAAAACTTGTAGAATTGATTCTGTTTTATTCAACGTTTTTTACCTTAAACTTGTTATATATATATATGAAGAAGGTCAATGTTTTGGAAGCCAGACATAGTGGAAAAATAGTCAGGCATTGTGCAAGATGGAGAAGAGAATGGGTGAGGCGATGGAAAGGTATACATGTCAGGCTTAATAGGATTTCAGGTAATTAGTAACCATTGTTTTAATAAAAAACATACAAAACGAAATGAAAAATAAAATAGTTGAGAAGCTTGAAACAAAACGATAAATAAAAGCGGAAAACTCAACCCAATTCATTATCCCATCTCTATGCATCGTCTCAACCAGATGCTTTCCTCAACCATCTACAACATGTATATGAAAAACCATGAGTATTTGGAAATATGAAAACATAACAACAACTCAAGGGAACATTTTTCTCTGTTGAAAATCTAATCTAATAATTATTATTAAGAAAAAACTTGCCTCTATCCGTTGCCGTCGCACATACTCGACCGATTCAATAAGCGAAATAACATCACCCTCCTGCTTGACAAGGAGTGGAAAAAGTTAAATTTATGATACAAATGGGTTAGTTAGACAAAATGATAGAATATCAGAAGATGCTTACTTCCAGTGCATGTTCTTTACTTGAGAGATGGTTCCTGAAATGATCAAGGCTTTTGCAATCACAAAAGCACAATTTGCAATAAAACATTCCCATAGATTCACCCTGTAACGCCCGTGTCCCGGAAATTAATTATCGGTTAATTAATTGGGATGTCCTTTCGAGTTTATGAACCGGAGATGAGTCTTGAGGAAGTGACATTTGGGTTAAAATGTCCTTTGTGATTTGTTCCGGGGGGTCATAAATCGTTTCGGAAGTTTGGGGTTATTCCGTAGAGAAGCGGGAAACCGAAGGGCTAGAGTGCAATTCCGAAAACTTGAGATATTTTTCTTTTCCTTCATCTTCTCCACCTTGGCCACGCCATTTTTGGTGTTGGGAGAGGTTTGTGAGCTTGGTGAGAGTTCTAGAGAGAAGAGAAGAAGAAGAGAAAAGTTGGTGTGGCTGGGATCTTTGAGGATCTTGAGTGTGGAGAGCTTGTGAGCTTGGGCAAAAGATTTGGAGTTGGGGCTGAGCTTGGACGTGGCTTGTGAGGTGGAGGAGAGTTCCTTCTAAAGCTTGGGGGAGGTCCATAGAGGCTAGATCAATCCATTTCTAAGGTGAGTTGTGACCAAAGGTGGCTTAAGCTTTGATTGTGGGCTTGTGGGGTTTAGACAAGTTTGAGGGTGTGCCTAGGTTGCTTAGAGGCCTTGTGGTCTGGTTGTTAAGCTTAATCTAGTGTGTTTAAGCTTGTGTATTGTTGGTGAACCTTGGTTATTGCGTTTGGTGCTTGTTAAGCTTGGTCTAAGTCAAGTTTAGTGGTTTCCGCGGGTTCCATCAGTCAGTCATGACCGATGGAAGTGCCCGCTGGCTCATAGCGGTTTGGTCCATCGGTCAGGACAGACCGATGGGTCGTGTGGCAGTGTTCCTGGCATTTCGCATGGACACTTGCAGCGGTTGGAGCAGACCGATGGGGTTTATCGGTCAGGTCCATCGGTCAGGTTGGACCGATGGGTTGTGTTGCAGTGTTCCTGGCATTTCGCAAGGACACTTGTAGTGGTCAGGACAGACTGCTGGGACCTAGCGGTCAGGTCCATCGGTCAGGACAGACCGATGGATTGGTTGCAGCTTTTCCCGGCAATTCGCCAGGACAGTTGTAGCGGTTAGGATGGACCGATGGGGTTTATCGGTCAGGTCCATCGGTCAGGTTGGACCGATGGCTGTCCTTGTGTGGTTTGTCTTTGTGTGTCTTCAGGTTAGCTTTCGTGTGTGTCGAATTGCTATGGTGCTAGACATGTTTTGCTATTGATTGCCTTGCATGCGTTGATGTTAGGAATTGATAGGGCTTTGTGGTGAATCTTGTTCATGCGTGAATTGTGATTGGTATTGTATGTCTTGCTTGTGGGTTTTCGCATACCTGTTGTTGGGAGGATCAATCTCACTTAGCGTTTGGTTTTCCAAATGTTGATGCATCACTTTTGTCGATGCAGGTAAAGATAAGGTGTGATCGTGGAATCGAAGGTTCGGAGGGAGAGGATGATTAGGACCGGGGTTGTTTGCTTTACCGTATTATGTTGTATTTTCCAGTGTATTGTAGAATTGCGTATTCTATGTTTGGTATTGTATGGTTGTTTTTGTATAAGTACTTGGAGAGTATTTAAAATGTATGGGCATTTTAATTACTAAGTATTTATGTTTGTTTGTTTAAAAAAAAAAAAAAAAAAATTCGGGTCGCCACACACCCCTTCTTTCACTGCATTTCTGAAGAAGGTGCCTTCTCTTCTCTGAATCTGCCAGTAAGCTTTCCCAGAGCCACTCACCAGCGGTGACAAGGACTGACATTTTGTAAGGCCTAAATGAATAAGCCAGAAAAAGGTTGTATTTCTTCAGTTGTTGCAGCTTGGCAAGAGATTTCGCAAAGACTTCTTCCACCATATCGGATATGAGCATCATTGTAGCCGGAGGAGGATTCAGGTCTTGCCATTCAAGCAAATCCGAATACATGCGCTTGCATGTCACATGGGAGATCGTATGTGCAACATCGACTCCAGTGGAAGAGAGCCCTCGCAGGAGGTGATCAGGGGTTTGTGTAAGGTCGCCATAGGCAGTGATGGAGACAGGACCAGAGTAGCCTATTTTCTTAAACTCCCTTTCTATACTTGGACGAACCTGAATAGCATCGGGAATACGACAGTCCTTCATGTCCCACCACACCACTATTTTCGCTGTAGCATATTCAGGCTTCACCGCGTAGTTCCTTGCCCAGGTTTTCGTTACAGGGTCAAGTTCTTTACTCCAAGGGTTTACAGCCTCCTAAGCTCAACTAAGTTAGTTAAAGACAACACATGAAGAAGAGAAAGACAAGAGAAGAGATGATTACTTACTTCCAATGCATGTTGTTTACTGGAGAGATGCTTTCTGAATTTCTCAATGCTTTGGCAATCGAATTTGCAATATGATGATGATTTGCAATAAAACATGGCAGATGATGATGATGATAATTCAATTTCTTCATCTTTATAATCATTTAGGCTTTGAATGGTTGGTAGGTATACTGCGGATCGAATTAAAGTCGGACTGGTCCGCATTTATTTTACCATTCACAAAATCGGACTAGTACAAATTACTTTGGACTGAAATACTCCACACCAGTCTGCAATTAAACGTAGAAGTGCATACCATAAGATTTGTACTGTTAGTTCGATTTTTTCAGTCTACACCTTTTTAGCTCCATACGCGTTAGACGAGAATGGTTTTCTCTACACTTCGATCTGGGTACTTTCTTTTCGTTGGATAAAATTGTGTTTCTTTGTGTATATATATATTACTCATTAATAAAATCTCACATTTATTTCACCCAACAAAAAAAAAAACTGGGAGAGCCGAAAAAAAAATCGTATCTTCTTCATCTTCATATCTTCATACCTTCAGATCTGAAAAAAATAAGAGGTAGAAATTCTTTAATAACTTAAACTTTAACATTTTTAATCTCTTATAGAGTTAAAAACTAGTTTTTTAAAACATATCTCTTAATTTTTTGATTATTCTAATTTTTTGAGATGATAGATGTCTTCAGCAAGAGGTAGAACAACAAATATGGATCCTCCAGCACCAAGAAGAAATACCAACACCAACATAGATCCTCCTCCTATACGTAGAAGGGTAATTAATTTTAGTTGATTAATTTTATAATTAATTTTGTATAACTTTAGTTGATTAATTTTTATAATTAATGTTTTATTGTCTGAATAAATATATAACTTTAGTTGATTAATTTTTATAATTTATCTATTATTTTTGTTGATTATTTAAATATTTATAATTAATATTCGTAGAAAAAACCTGATAGAAGATATACTCATGAAGAAGAAAAACCTTGATTGAATTTTACGATGAAGCATTAGCTACAAATAATTACATGTTTAAAGATCCGGGACAAGCAGGGCGAACATATATTGTTCGTAAATTCAACGAAAAATTCAAGGAAAATATGAAATGGAATGAATTAAGAAGCAAATTGGATGAATGGAAAAAACAATACAAAATATGGATCAATTTACAAGGCAAGACTGGTATCTCGGTAGATCCCATCACAGAAAGAATTACAGCTTCAGATGAGTGGTGGGCTGATTGTATAAAGGTAATTAATTTTCTACTTTTTATCCAATTATTAATTAATTTTCTCTGTTTCTCTGTTATTAATATTCATTTGTTGTTGCTATATTTTTTTTTGTAGGAAAATGACAAAGTGAGACGTTTTCAACGAGAATCTCCTAAGTTTTGGGAAATCATGCGAGTGTGTTTTGCAAATCTTGATGTGGGTTCTCAAAATCAACATTCAGTGCGACAAAGAAGAGAAGAACTAATGACAGAGAATGAAGAAGAGGCAAATGATACGGAAGATACAAATAGTGGATACAATAATGTTGATGTGGAGCCTAGCGAAGTGGATGAGACTCAACAAGAGAATGAGGTGTATCGTGTGAACATCTATGATGATTCACAACCTGCATATCAATTCACACAAGAAGGATCTCAAATACCTGAACGTAGAGGGAGACAAAGCTCAAGAAGCGCTCCATATTCTACTGTTAGAAGTGGGTCAATTCGAGGGAGTGGGTCGCGAGCATCTAGTGGATCATGAGGATCTAGTGGATCAAGAGGACCTCGTAGAAGGCAAAGTTTTGAATCAACCATCCTAGAGACAATGTTGACCATAAGAGACTTTCAGAAAGAATCTTTTGAACGACTATGTCCTCGTTATTATGATCTTGAAGATTACAACAACTTTGATGATGCAGTTGAGCTTCTGAATTCATTGAATTTGCCAGTATACATGGGTAAATTCTACATGAAATGCCTTTATCTTCTAAGATATGATCGATTTTGGCGTCGACATTGGATGAATGCTTCTCATTTTCCTGACACCGAGAGTAGATATTTGTTTTTGGAGTCACTAGCAGAATGTACAAGATATGGTGAGGATACAGGGACTTCTCAACCAAGGGGATCTTCTAGATCAAGTGAGCCCTCATCTAGTGGCAGTGTCTCCGCTAGTAGTAGCCAAAGATCGCTGAGTATACTGATTAATCCACCAGTTCCAGAGTTACGTCCTCTAGGACCACAAACAGGCTTCCGAGGATTAGGATTTGCTGGGTTTTCTTCATGAGGATTAGGAGAATATCCAGCAAGTCAAATGTTTCAAACACTAACAGGAGGATGGGGATTAGTCTTTGGACAAAATGAGTGATCTGAGCATCCTTATGTTCCAGCTCGTCAAGCTCTCTTTCAAGACAAGTCCAATGATGTAGAAGTAGAAGATGAAGATGAAGAGGAGGATGAAGATGAAGATTGATGACTTATGTTTGAATTATCTGTGTGAAACTTGATGACTTGTGTTTGAATTATCTTTGTTTGAAACTTGATGACTTGTGTTTGAATTATCTTTGTTTGAAACTTGATGACTTGTGTTTGAATTATTTTTGTGTGAAACTTGATGACTTATGTTTGAATAATTTTTATTTTGATGTATTTTCAGGTTCTTCGGATTTGTCAATTACAATCACAAGGGCTTCACAATTTATCTGATGCATAAAGAATTGAGTTATAGGCTTTGGAAAATGAGCAAATAGAAGATTTATACAACCAACATAGAGTTATGAGCGCCATTTCCATAGAGGACCATACCAGACAGGTGGAGGATTAGGATGGTACAATCTCCGAGAACGTATTCAAAGTGACTCTGGTGCGTGTCTCCAACTATTGAGAATGTCATTTGCTGCTTTTACAGAACTGTGCAACATTTTACATCAGAATTATGGGTTACAACCAACGATGAATGTTAGTGTTGAGGAGAGTGTAGCTATGTTTCTTCGAGTATGTGGGCATAATGAGGTTCAACGTGATATTGGTTTACGATTTGGACATAATCAAGAGACTGTAATGAGAAAATTTGGTGAAGTCTTGAGAGCTACTGAGTTGCTTGCCTTTGATTACATAAAGACGCCTATGATACAAGAACTTCACATGATTCCTCAACATCTCCAAGCGGATCGACGATATTGGCCATTAAAGTGGATTTGTTGGGGCAATGGATGGCACACACATATGTGTTAAAGTCAAGCCCAGATTGCAAGCCATGTATTGGAGTCGACACGATAGAACAAGTTTCAATGTAATGGCAATTTGTGATATGAATATGTTATTCACATATGTTTGGAATAGAGCTCCGGGTTCATGTCACGACACACGAGTGCTCTCACTCGCGCAAAATGGTGATCCTCAATTTCCATTGCCTCCTGGAGACAAATATTATGTGGTAGATTCAGGATATCCAAACAAGCAAGGTTTTCTAGCTCCTTACAGATCATCACGCAATCGAGTTGTGAGATATCATTTGTCACAATTCATCAATGGTCTTCCACCAAGGAATAAAGAAGAGTTATTTAACAGGTCTCATGCATCTATATGTTCCGTTATAGAACGAAATTTCAGAGTGTGGAAGAAGAAATGGAGGATTCTTAGGGATGACCCTAGATATGGTTTGGAGGTGCAGAAGAGTGTGATTATCGTCACGATGGGACTCCATAATTTTATCAGAATATCAAATTTTTCTGATGCAGATTTTTTTGAAGATTATTCAGAAATGCATACAGAAAACGAAGAAAATTACTCAAATGAGCAAGAGGAGGCCGAGAGAGCTGATCGACAATATATGACAAATATTCGATAAAATATTGCCAATATGTTATGGGATAATTTCAATAATAAGTTTTGATTTGTAATTTTTAAAAATATTTTGTAGTGATTATTAAAAAAACATGTTATTAATTATTGTACAAATGACTTTAATCCACTCTATATTATAGTCTGATTTTTACCATTCACAATGGTATATGGCATTGCATACCATTGTATGTTGGATTGCGTACCATTGTTTGCTGCATACGGTAGTCCGAACAGGTGCTTACCGAAATTGTAGTACGCACTATCCGATCTGCAACGTAATGACGAACCATTCATAGCCTTCGTAATTTTTTCCAGTGCCACTCTTTACTAGTGCTCAGGACTGATAGTACTTGAGAACTAAACGAATAAGCCAGAAACAGATTGTATTTGGTCTCTTGTTGAAGCCGGGCCAGATCCCAAGAGAAGACATCTTCCACCTGATTGGATATGAGCATCATTGAAGCCGGACTAGGATTTTTACTTCGCCATTCCAACATATCCGAAAACATCACTGAACATGTGCTTTCTGTTTCAAACGAGAACCTTTTTTAATTCCTTGAAAATCAAATCAAATTGATAAATAACAACATATATTCAATTGGACTAACTAACCGGAGATTGTATGTGAAACATCGACTCCGGTGGAAGACAACTCTCGTAGGAGGTCATCAGCTGTTTGATTTTGGTCGGCATATGCAGTGATGGAGACAGGACCAGAGTAGCCTCGTTTCTTGAACGCTCTTTCTATATTCGAACGGATCCGACGAGCGTCATAACCTTGGGGAATCGGACAGTCCTTCATGTCCCACCATACAGCTATTTTAGCTCTCGCCGACATCCTCTTGACCTAAACAAATCACAGTCGCAAGTCTTCCTTGATCTGTTCCTTCTTTTAAGTCTTCATATATATATGAAACCAAACTAATGGACCGGCCTTAATGAAAAAAACGTAGAGGGGGTGTATTGAAACTATAACTTTAGGAGATTTGGTGGAAGTGTAGATATTTGGAATTTTGAGAGATTTACACTACAAGAAAAATACCGCAAAACTGACGGCCAATTCCATCGGAAATCCGTCGGATTTGGTAAAATCCGTCGGAAATCCGTCGGTTTTTTCCGTTGCTTCTATCTCGTCGGAAATAAAAGCTGCGTCGGAAATCCGTCGGAAATTCCGTCGGAAATCTGTCGGTTTTTAATCCATCGGTTTAAAACCGACGGATTTCTGATATTTATAAACCGACGGATTTCCGACGGACATATTTCCGACGGATACAATATTAATAATATTTAATTTATTGTAATTAATATTAATTAATTGTAATTAATTATAATTAATATATATAATTAATTCGAAATAATTATAAATTAAAATTTAAAATTATAATTATAAAAAAATTTTAATTAAAAAATTTTAATTACAATTAAAATTAAAATTAAAATAAAAAATTAAATTACACTTCTTCTTCTTCTTCTTCTTCTTCTTCTTCTTCTTCTTCTTCTTCTTCTTCTTCTTCTTCTTCTTATTAATTGTAATTAATTATAATTAATATATATAATTAATTCGAAATAATTATAAATTAAAATTTAAAATTATAATTATAAAAAAATTTTAATTAAAAAATTTTAATTACAATTAAAATTAAAATTAAAATAAAAATTAAATTACACTTTACTTTATTTCTTCTTCTTTCTTCTTCTTTTTCTTCTTCTTTTCTTCTTCTTCTTCTTCTTCTTCTTCTTTTTTTTCTTCTTCTTCTTCTTCTTCTTCTTCTTCTTCTTCTTCTTCTTCTTCTTCTTCTTCTTCTTCTTCTTCTTCTTCTTCTTCTTCTTCTTCTTCTTCTTCTTCTTCTTCTTCTTCTTCTTCTTCTTCTTCTTCTTCTTCTTCTTCTTCTTCTTCTTCTTCTTCTTCTTCTTCTTCTTCTTCTTCTTCTTCTTCTTCTTCTTCTTCTTCTTCTTCTTCTTCTTCTTCTTCTTCTTCTTCTTCTTCTTCTTCTTCTTCTTCTTCTTCTTCTTCTTCTTCTTCTTCTTCTTCTTCTTCTTCTTCTTCTTCTTCTTCTTCTTCTTCTTCTTCTTCTTCTTCTTCTTTTAATTTTTTTCCTTCTAAAATGAGATGAATTCGCCGAGAAGAAGAAGTGATATATAAAAACAAATTTCCGACGGATATATCCGTCGGAATTCCGTCGGAACTGGCGAAAAAATTAATATTTGCCTGTGTTTTTCGAAAATATTTCGAACATTCGCGCCTATATTTTTGCTATCCGTCGGATAATCTAAAAATATAATTAAACTCATATGCAACATATTTAACACATTTGATATAGTATCCATCGGAATTTTCGACGGATTTCCGACGGTTTTGTGGTTTCGTGGTCGTTTACGATCCGTTTCTCTTGAAATATGTTTGTAATATGATTTGTTACTCATTTCGATGATAAAATACTAACAAATACCTTGTTACATATTAAATATACCAAAATTAGAAAACTTTATTTGTTATGTTTATAAATCATCGCTTAAGTATATGTATCATTGTCTAACATGTAAACATGATTGTATGAATTTTTCTAATTTTGGTATATATGATAGATAACAAGGTTTTTGGTATTATTTTTTGATTGAACTGAGTAACATAGCATACTACAAACATATTTCAAGAAAAACAGATCGTAAACGACTACGAAACCATAAACCCGTCGGAAATCCGTCAGAAATTTCCGATAGATTTCCGACGGTTTTGTGGTTTCACGTGTCTCGTTCTAAGGTTTAGTCTGACATATGACTAGACAAGCCGAAAAACAAATTCTGTCAAAAATCCGTCGGAAATACGTCGGTAATCCGTCAGAAATCCGTCAGAAATCCGTCGGAAATCCGTCGGAAATCTGTCAGAAAATTTCTGACGGATTTCCGACGGAATCGTCAATTCCGACGTAATTTCCGACGGAATCATCAATTCTCACGTAATTTCCGATGGAATCGTCAATTCCGACGTAATTTCCGATAGAATCGTCAATTCCGACGTAATTTCCGATGGAATCGTCAATTCCGACGTAATTTCCGATGGAATCGTCAATTCTGACGTAATTTCTGATGGAATCGTCAATTCCGACGTAATTTCCGACGGAATCGTCAATTCCGACGTAATTTCCGATGGAATATAAATCCGTCAGAAATTTTCCGATGGATTTCCGACGGAATCGTCAATTTCTTGTCTATCAGAAATACGTCGGGAATCCGTCGGAATTTTTTGACGGATTTTTATTCCGTCGGAAATTACGTCGGAATTGCGGTAAATTTCTTGTAGTGTTATGGTGAGATTTTGGATATTTGGTGGAATTGTTTAGATTTTTAATTTAAAAAAAACAAAACTTCCGTGTGATTTGGTGAGAAAAAAAGGAAATTGTTTAGGTGGTTTTGGGAGATTTTGAGAACAAAAAAAGGAAAATAGAAGATCTCAGTCACGAAAAACTTCTTGTTGCTCTGTTTTTGGGGTTGAAAAGCTATTTTTTGGTGTTCTTTTGAATCAGTTAAAGAAAAGGAACCTGCAACTTCTTATGTTTTAGTGATGGAAATATATGAACTCTTGGTTACATGTTTTGTCTTGGTTTTTGACTTTGTCTGTTTTGGTGATTAAACAGACTTTGTCCTTTCAAAACTGTTTCAAGTCGGTTCCAAGCATATTAAAGAAAAGCTCTGAACTCTTGGTTACAGACTGTCTGAAAACAAAGAATGAGGAACACAAAAAGATCTCAAATTTACTCAGGCTCGTATATATCCACCCAAAAAAACACATCATTAATTTGTTACCTTTGCTTGTCTCAGGTATTCCACTTGATTTGTTGCAAAAGAACATTTGCTATGTTTAACAAAAAGTTTTTGTTCTCTTATCACTTCCAGAACACTCTTGAAATGCTGCAAATATGCTTCTTCTGAATCACTGTAAATCAAAATGTCATCAAAAAATATGAAGACAAATTTCCGCAGAAACTTTTGAAAAACAGCATTCATTAATCTCTGGAATGTAGCTGGTGCATTAGTTAACCCAAAAGGCATCATCCTATATTCAAAGTGACCACTGTGAGTTTTAAAGGCCGTCTTAGGAATATCAGCAGGATTCATCCTCACTTGATGATACCCAGCTCTTAAGTCAATCTTTGAATACAGTTTAGACCCTCCCAGCTCATCCATCAAGTCTTCTATATGCGGAATAGGGAAACAATCTTTCACAGTCAACCGATTCAAACCCCTATAGTCAACACACAGTCTCCAACTCCCATCTTTCTTCTTGACTAACATCACTGGTGATGCGAAGGAACTAGAACTGGGCTGAATGATTCCGCCCAGAGAGTTTTCAAGGGAATAATAATGAATGAAACACCTAATTCAATTCGAGTAATTATCCAAGACCTGAGATGTGGTCAGGTGATCCTAATTTGGGGTTTAGGCCTATGATGAATGCACAAAGAGGAATGGGAATTATGGGTAGACCACCTGTGTTTCCTTTGCCTGTACCAACGAATCAGAAGCTTAGAAGTGAAGAAGATGATTTGAAAGATGTTGAGGCTCTTTTGAGTAACAAGTCTTTTAAGGAGAAGCAACAGTCTAGGATTGGCGAGGAGTTTCTTGATTTTATTCATCGTCCTACTGCCAAGGTTTATAGTTATGGCTTTTATAAAAATGTGAATGTGAATGTGGTGTTTAGAAGCTTTCAAAAGAACTTAGTATTGTTCATAGTGGACTAGATAAGTTATATCGATCCAACACTTTGTTACATTGGACTAGTTAATTAATGTATGATTCTTGAACTAGTTTTGAAGAAATTATGAGTCTTTTTTATGCTACTTAGCACTTTAGTAGTTTGGTATCAAGGTTATAGGGGAGAAAATATTACTCCTTTTGTGTTTTGAGTAATAGTTTCCGGCTTTACCAGTCTCATCATTTTTACGTTTATCAAAGAAATTTGTTAGTTCTCAAGAATCTGAGTTTTCGTAATTTGTGTGTATGCTAATCAGAGAATTGATCTTCTTCAGCAGGTAAAGATATATTCATTATTGGATTGATTAGCCTCTATCTAAAAGATGAGTAATAGCTTGAAGGCATCGAGGTTTCCGTTTTGTGCTGTGGTTATGCCTGCTGCTAACCAGCGAATTGGTCTTCTTCAGCAGGTAAAGAAATAGTCATTATTGGATTGATGTTCATTGATTATCTAAAAGAATGTAATCGAAGAGTTATGAATCTGGTAACAAGAGTATTAGTCCTCTTAGGGAACTGAATCCATTTTACTATCTTGTTGAAGTGATTAGTAGAAAATGAGGTAGAAATAAATGTTTGATTTTGCTTTCATCTGTGACCAGACATTTATTGTATAGTCCTCTCCAGTTTTTATGAGTTTAGTGTATTGTGTGGCAGGGGAAGTAGTTTTTTTTTTAAAAATTTTATCGTTTTCTTTGTTCTGGTTGCTTGTTGCAGGTTGAAGGACCAAAATCTCCAGAAGAAATGCTTACTATACTGCAGAGACTTGTAGAAGAAAGTTCACCTGTTTTGGTAACTGCTAGAGTTGAGGCAGAGGAAAGAAGAACCAATATTCGTCTAAGAGAGGAACAAGATGCTGCTTACCGAGCTGCTCTTGAAGCTGATCAAGTATGTTTCTCGTTTTTTTGGAATTTTTTACAAGACCTTATGATTAGTCTGGTGTCTAAATTTGTGGCATGTTTCTTTCTGATGATAAAGGCAAGGGAGAGACAGAGACGGGAAGAGGAAGAGCGTTTAGAGAGGGAAGCTGCTGAGGCAGAGATGAAACGCAAGGAAGAAGAAGAGGCTCGGGAGAAAGCAGAACGTGAAGCTGCTAGAGTGAGAATGAGACAAGAGAAAGCATGGAGATGAACCTGAGAAAGGCCCTGATGTTACACAAGTAAGTTCTCCTTTTTCCTTGGCCATTATTTACTTATTGCAAAAAACATCAATCTATTTCACCTTTATTGATTTACTAAAACTTGGCAAGGGATATAAAAACTTAGGGGCTTTAAATGTCTGAAAACTTGATTTCTTTTGACTTGGGGCAATGAGAATATCTGAGAACCGTCTGATTTATCATATCTGTGAACCGTTTATTTGCCCTGAAACGTAGGTTTTGGTACGATTTCGGAATGGGGAAAGAAAAGGAAGGAGGTTTGAAAGCGAATTAAAAAGAGTCAAGAGGAAGAATGAGGCGATGAAGAGCTCAGAGGCACTGGCGGCAGATAGAAAAGCATCCGCTGATTCATCTGCCCCTGCTTCTTCTACAGCTAACAGTCAATCCAAATCCCTAAGCGATGAGCGAAACATTGAAAGCCTAATTATCCGCAGGCAAGAAGTGCTTTAAGGAAAAACGAACAAAATCTTAGATTGGATTTGGGCGTCTCCAACTAAGGACATGAGCTCTTGCATATCTTACATTGGTAAGTTATCAATTAAATGAAGCAAGTAGTAGATAACTGGAGTTGCAATATTAATCAAGTCATAAAATGGTTTAAAATATGTTTGCTTTCACCTAATTTAGATTGTTGTCTTTGATGCTTTCTTTCTTATAATAGTGTTTTCGAGTTCTTCGGGCCTTGAAACTAATTACTGCAAGTGTTGCAGTTTCTCGAGTGTTTAGAATGGAAGACTCAAAACGAGATTGTCAAAAGAGGTACTACTATTTTTAGTCTCTTTCTTTTCTTTTTGGACTTTTGACTTTAAGAAGCATTAAGACATTTTGATCATTATCTTCTAGGGTCTCCCTGTTACTGCCATTGGTATGGGGCGTAGCACATATTATGACAAAGCCTCCATAAGCATTTCTATTCATCAATTTGGTTTTAAGATCGAATGATATGAATGATGTTTCATACTTTCATTCCTTCAAATGGCTAGCATCTATTCTTTCTTTCATGTATAGTCGGTAGTTTACTTCAAATTCTGTTAATTCACTATGTCAGTTTTGAGATATATTTTTTGTTTAGCTTTATTAATATGATTCAATGAGGTTTGATGGAAGAATTCAGATCCCGAGGAGTTGAAATGGAAGAGCTGTAGCTCTTGATAGTTAGTGAATTAGAAGAAGAAAATATCACTCAACATAAATGTTTTGCCGAGCGTTTGAAAGAAAAAGCAGCCATAGATTGAAAGAAAATATTGATGAGATGTCTCAGAAAATATGTGTACATGTCTCAGCACATCAAATTACAATACATGCTAAATGACTTTTAGAATCAAAACTTGAATAGCTGATTGACAAAAAATCTATCCTTGAAGCTGATTAGGATGAGGCTAAGGCAAGCCAAGTGAGAGCTAAGGTTCTCGAGGAAGCGAGAGGAAGATGGAAATGGGACAACAATACTTGAATCTATGGAGGACACAATTCTTAAGAAAACTTTGATCCTTCTATTGAATCAGATTGTACAAAATTGTTGGGTAATTGTTTTTTAATATGAGTGTTGAAATCTAGAAACTTGGTTTGTTGGTTTATTTGTGGAAAACACTTAACCCTTAATTGATTCAATTCAACCTTTGTTTTTAATTAAAAACAAAAAAAATTGGCATATTTAGATTCATATTTTCCAAATTTCCAAAAATATGAGAATGTTATACTTACTACCAATCTGATCATTGGAACATATTCTCACACTTTAGCAAATATAATTCAAAATTTGAAAAGCAATGTACAAAACCCCTTCTTCAAATGGAATCTTCAACTTCTAGACTATGAGAGAAGATAGTTATGCAAATGCACTATTACATGTGAAGGTGGTGTAGCTACAGATCCTGCTAAGATTCAAGCTGTGGGGGATTGGCCTATTCCCAAGACTGTGAAACAATTGAGGGGTTTTCTGGGATTGGCTAATTATTATCGACGCTTTGTGAAGAATTTTGGTCACATTGCCAAACCTTTAACTTTGTTGACTAAGAAGGATGGGTTTGTCTGGTCGGAGTAAGCTGCATCAGGTTTTTCTCAGCTTAAAGTGGCATTAAGTACAGCTCCGGTGTTGGCGCTTCCATTGTTCAGTCAACAATTTGTGGTCGAGACTGATGCATGTAGACATGGTATTGGGACAGTATTAATGCAGAATGGTCATCCTCTTGCATATATCAGTAGGCATTTACATGGTAAGCAACTCCATCTTTCTATATATCAGAAGGAATTGTTGGCTGTGGTTTCTACAGTGCAAAAATGGAGACATTACTTACTTCACGATCATTTTGTGATTAAAACAGATCAACAGAGCTTAAAATATCTGTTGGAACAGCGACTCAATACTCCGATTCAACAACAATGGCTTCCTAAGCTTCTTGAGTTTGATTATGAGATTCAGTATAAAGAAGGGAAAGAAAATTTGCTGGCGGATGCATTATCTCGGGTAGAGGGGTCTGAGATACTGCATATGGCTTTATCAGTGTTGGATTGTGACTTGTTAAAGCAGATTCAAGCTTGTTATGAGACGGATCCCACAGTCAAGAATCTTATTGAGGATTTGCAGTCCAATATGGCAGTTAGGCAACATTTTGTGTGGTCTCAAGGTCTGTTGCGAAGGAAGAATAAATTGGTAGTGCCTAATGATGTTGCTCTCCGTATTTCTATTCTGCAGTGGCTTCATTGTTCTGGGGTGGGAGGACGTTGTGGTCGGGATGCTACGCATCAGAAAGTGAAACGAATATTCTATTGGAAAGGCATGCCCAAGGATATTCAGGCTTACACTCGCAGTTGTGCTGTCTGTCAACAATGTAAATATGATACTGCTGCTTCCCCAGGTCTAATTCAGCCTTTGCCTATTCCTTCTGCAGTTTGGTCTGACATCTCAATGGATTTTATTGATGGCCTTCCTCTTTTTGGCAAAACAGTAATATTTGTGGTAGTAGACAGATTAACAAAGGCTGCTCATTTTGTGGCTTTGTCGCATCCGTATTCAGCCATGACGGTTGCTCAAGTTTTTCTCGATAATGTTTTCAAGGTACACGGTCTCCCTACTTCTATTGTCAGTGACAGGGACTCTGTATTTTTGAGTGATTTTTGGAGAGAACTCTTCACTTTGCAAGGTGTAGCTCTTAATTATTCGAGTGCTTATCATCGGCAAAGTGACGGTCAAACAGAGGTGGTTAATAGATGTTTGGAAACGTATATACGTTGCATGTGTAGTGATCGACCATATTTGTGGAGTAAGTGGCTGTCGCTTGCTGAATACTGTTATAACACGAATTTTCATTCAGCTGCACAAATGTCTCCATATGAAGCAGTATATGGTCAGGTTCCTCCACAGCATCTTCCTTACATACCTGCTGAATCTAAAGTTGATGTGATAGCAAGGAGCTTGCAGGAAAGAGAGAGAGTATGTTGTTGATTCTTAAGTTTCATCTTTTGCGGGCTCAACATAGAATGGAACAGGCTGCTAATAAGAAGAGGTCCGAGAGAAGCTTCCAAATTGGTGACATGGTATATGTTAAGCTACAGCCATATAGACAGGGGTCGGTGGTTTTAAGGGTGAATCAGAAGTTGGCACCTAAATATTATGGACCTTATAAGGTGGTGGATAAATGTGGCAAGACAGCTCACAAATTGGATTTACCGTCTTCTGCTAAGATCCATCCTGTCTTTCATGTTTCACAACTTAAGCTGAGGGTGGGTGATCATGTGGTGAGTACACAACTTCCATTTTTTGTTCAAGATGTGTTGATCAAAGAACCAGACAAGATATTGGAACGCAGGATGGTGAAGAGACAAGGTCGTGCTGCTACCAAGGTATTGGTCAAATGGGTTAATGAGGAGGAGACCGAAGCTACTTGGGAATTTCTCTTTGATTTGCTGAAGAAATTTCCTTCGTTTCAACCATGAGGTCATGGTTCTCTAAGGAGGGAGGATTTGATACAGAATATAAGGAAGACACGTGGACGGTGGGAGATGAAGAATAATCAACTGCCACGATCAAGAATAATAATAGATACATGCTTTAAGAGAGAAATATCTCATTTTCAGAATCATTATGTCATTTTTGTAAAGTTTGTTACATTTCCTCTTGGATTCTGGGTCTGACTATCTGATTTATCCTCTGTGAAGATCCATCTTCTTCTCAAGGCGAATCTGAGTTTCTCTTGTTTTATGAACATTAGATTCTTGTTATAATTATTATTATAACATGTAAGGGTATAGGTCGGATATTATCCAGGGTATTCAAATTACCCATTAGAGTAATTATGGTTTTTATGATTATATATATATATATAATAATTATATTAGATATATACATATGTATAAATATTAAAAGAATAACTATAATTCATTTTATACATACTATTTTGCTTTTGATGACAAAATAATAATAATAATATTTTGCTCCCTTCTCTCATTTTTCTATATGTGACATGTGGAATCACATCCACCAAACACCTCCAATTGTTTTTTATTATTAGAATATAGCTTGATAATCAAAATCGTATTTTGGATAACATCAATTTTTTTTATCTGGATTATCCTTTTGGATAACATTTATATCCGAATTATCCTTTTGGATAGATAATTTAACTATACGAATTATCCATTCGGGTAATGAAATTAACTACCCTTATTACTCTTACCTTATTCGTTACCCGCATTATTTGATCCTTTCTCTTTAAAAATATATTTCGGATAATGATTTCTTATACCCTTATTAATTTTACCCTACACGTACCCTTGATTACCCACCCTACCCTTAATGCCCAGAGTTATACACAATCTACATGGAACTGATTTTTTTTTTTTTTTAACTTCAAGTGATTGATATAATATGGAGAAGAAGGAGGTCTTCTAACCTTAAGACAAATGTATTAGGATATATAAAAAGCAAACAAGAACCAGAAAAAAATCAATGAAGACGGTCTTCTACTATCCTTGAATGCAGCCATGCTGGTCCCCCTATCAAAAGGTATGATCTTAGACGACCATCACACTCCTAGCAATATCTCGCGCCACTGAGTTTGCTTTGAAATGCGAAAAACACCACCTGAGACTTCTAAACTGATTTAAAGAATATGTTTTGGGTAGTGTTTCTTTTAAGATTCTTTTAAGATTTAAAAAGCTCACGTTCACTTCCTCCAGAATTTGAACTTCCTGCTCTAGGTCGTTCCATGTGCTATTCTTTTGTAAGCTTTTTCTAATTTTTCGTTTTTATAGCTTAAAATAGTAACAAGCTAAAAGTTTCACTTCATATGATATAAAAAGACTCAAATATTTGTGAAACTTTGCAGCTTCTACAATATTTCTCTCTGATCAAAATAAAAAGCTGTTAGTACATAGTCTCTCGATTCGGTCACTTCTCATCTAAATTCACAACTCTCCAAGGAAAAATAAATAAAAAAATTATAAATTAGGTATTGAGTTTGTAACCGTTCGTGCTAACTCCCTAGATGTGTTGAATAATTCATAATCATGTATTTAGCAAACCTTGGAGTAAGCTCCAAGCCCGGACCAACGGATCCACTTGGCATACTTCATTACCCCAAATGTTCTGCAGGTTAAGTTTTAAAGTCTCCATCTTTACACTCTGTTCTCTTTCCAAATGCTCAATCATTTCATTGTCCATTGAACTCGCAGCGACTTCCTGTTTAAACCAAAACAGTGAAGAAAAAGAAGACCTGTTTTAAGATCTCAAATGGAAGCAATGCAATCACCTGAGTACAGTCTGTGTCAATACTATTAACTATGCATGCCACCTAATTTTAATACGATTAGTCTACTTGATTCCAACACATCCGCCTGACAAAATAGCATACTAAATGAAATAATACTTAGCAATATACCACTGTACATTTTAATTTCCACAGAGAAAACAATCTCAGACTTGAGAGAAACATCGGTAAGTTCTGTCCACTAATTATCAAGCTAGGACCGTTTAGTTTTGGTCAGGCCTCAAGACAGAAAGAAAATGCAATTGGAAGATAAAAAGAGGTCGAACATACCCAGATGGGGCCACTAGTGGCATTTAGGATCACTAACTTGAGGAACTCATCCTCTAAATTGGTGAGAAGTTGATGTGAAGCAACAGTAATGGTGATATCATGAAAGAGTGTGTCGATCTGTGATCCATTGCACTTAATAATTATCCTCTTGTGAACCCGAACAATTTTTTCAAGATGGTAAGCTGTGGAGCTCCGGCTGCTGTCATTTCTAATCCAATGAGCCACATCAATGTCTTTCTCAGGCAATTCTTCGTGTAGCCTAAGAAATGAGCATGCTCTTTTCCCACTCACCCAGCAAAGATAAGTTGATGATCCATCATCTACAGCAGGAAAGTCAAATTCATGGATATGTCAGGTGTATCTAACACAAATGTATATATTATTAACCAATGTATCAATGGAAGTAAAATTCTATTTGCCAAGCAAAGGCTCCTCAGGAGCATAAAATGAGTCTAAAGATCCGTTCTAACGATTACGCAAACATAAATGTATTGAATGTGACTTACCTACCACAAATCCTGCAAGTGGTATATCAATACTTTTCCCACACTCGTTTTCTGAGGGATCATCAGATCTCATTTGGAGAACCAGAAGACGAACTGACACAACCTGTTGCATCAACAAAACAGTACACATAAATGGAGGATTAAAACAAATTTGCTAATCCACGAAAAGATTACCTTGCAGGCAAAGTTTATTTCCTGATTATCCTTGTTTCCTGAGGCTGAATTAGAAGCAGGACTAGAAAGAATGCAAGGTACGTATTCCTGAGGTGTAATTCTGGGCAGACACAAAGCAGCTCGATGAGTCGATTTCTCTAAATGTGGATCATCCAATGCCTTTTGAGAGTTTATTTTGATAAATGATGCTGAAGTCAACAAGAACCTATTTTCCCCTCTACAGAAACAATAATGTAAGGGACTGAATATGAGTTTGTCACTTGATAAATAGATAATTATGTGACGATTTTTATTTCAGGTATAATACCCTGTTCCCAGAATCCGATAGAATGTTGCATTCACCCCAGGGCCGAATCCAGTGAGATATGAGTGCCTTCTAAGTGGACCAAAAATCTTCACCTGAAACACCATCGTTGAGGAGCTAAGAGGTACAAGCACATAGACAGCAGAGAAAACAGGGTATTGACTAATACGCACTTACAATTTGATCATTGACTAAAACATGAATGCAATAGCTGCTTGAAACATCAATGCCACAAGAGTCAACAGCATCAACTTCTACTACATGACCTCTGAAAGTCGCTAGATTTCCCTCTGGAAACAAGCTGTTGGAAAGAGGTAGTCGAGATGGCTCTGCGTGCATGATCATCTCCGACTGAGTACAGCATGAAAGATTATTTTTATCCTTCTCAGCTGCCACTGGCTTATTAAGTTCTTCCAAGTCCTTGAGATATACTGAAAAGAGCCTTTTTGAATCATAAGGAAGAAAAAGAGAAACATCTGAACAAGATTGTGAACTAGAAACATTTTGTTGTTCGACCGCAAGAGATGGTTGAGAAGACACCAGAGGATATACATCCATAGATCCATCACGAGTGAGAACTTCATCAAAAGAAAGCTCTACACTCCATAAACGTATTTCCGGTCCAAAATTGATTTTGTCGTTGTTAGATATGAAAGACCGTCCAACACAAAAAGAATCATTAGTGTCATGCTTCATCAAATAGCAACTACCAATCTGCAATGCCTGCCATTAAAATGCAAAAAACATCATTTAGTTGATGTCATTAGTCTCTGTGCAGCATAAATGTTTGTTAACTAGGAATCAAATGTTAATAAGAAATTAAAACTTACATTATAGTTTTTGCATTCAGGTATGAATTCTAACAGCACACGCTTAGCATTGTGCATGTTACCACTTTTGTTTTCCTTTAAATTGGACAGAATAGCTTCTGTCATCAAACAGTGACTACTAACACATCTGATGGTCATCTGGCAGGAAATTTCACGCAGCACAGATGATACTCTTTCCCTTTGTAATGCATTATTAGTTTTAAGTCTCTTACGTGGACGTATTTCTTGGGAAGTATTACATTCTTCAAAATAGGGAGCAGCTGTGTCTTCTTCAGTCACAGTGCAAATGAGATCCCAGGGAATGATCACAGCCTCGATGAAAACACTGGTACAGTCAGGCATTCCTTGATGAGCCTGGTACAAGATCAACAATGATAACAGTTAAGACCTTCTAGAAGCATAAATAAACGACAGTGACATTTTGTAAATTGCTATTTTGTAAAATAAACCCTTACATATTTTAGAATCGGAAATTTGTGGGTCACCCTAAATAGATGAAACATCGCCCCTTTGAACTCACTCAGATCAGGCCTCCAGTCAAGAGAATGGTACATGGGAACATTTTTGCAACTTGCAGCACCAAACGATAAAGAAAAATGCAATGTCAAGGTGTTTTCTATGGCCAATGGAGTGGGATTAACCATACTGCTACAGCGAAGGGGATTTCGAAGAAACGTTATGTGGAGCATTGATTCAGGTATTCCTTCCACAATAAGATAGAAATCAGAAACCTACAGGATAAACTGAAGAGTCAATAAGACAAGTTTGGTATCCTACAACATGCCGGATAAGTGAAGAAAATGTAGTTTGAAATACAAAATTAACCTCAAATATCGTGCACGCATTTCTATCACTTAGAAGGTCTGGACTCAGAACATCGATGCTGCTAGTTCTGTCATACAATTGTAATCTTCCAGAAGATGAGATCTATACAGAAGAATAATGTCACAGCTACATAAGGGTATAAATTGAGAAAAACAAATACCTTTTTATGTAGCAAAAGCTAGAGATGTGTTCCAGATATTAAGCAAAATTATATACCCTATCAAACTGAAATGATGAGACTGATATCTCACCAATTTAAAAAAAAACATTAAAATGAGTTATTTGATGGCACAATAGTGTACTCATGTAAGCCTTCAGATATCATGGAGCGATATGGAAGCATAACACAGATATGGAGTGGCAATATTTGTAATTCAAGAACCAAAAACTTTGACGTCACGAGTAATATACCTTCAATCTTCCAAGCAAGATAACACCAATATCTTCACTTCTAACAGTTTTTGTGTTTGTATGACTGTATCTTTTCCGCGTCGACGATGGATGACTTAAACAATTACTAGCACTAAAGTTTTTAATCTGAGAAAGCAAATCATTCAGCATGACCTTGTAGTGGTGGATAAAACTTGAGATAGGCATTACCTGTTTGGAGAAAAAAACAAGTGGAATTAATATAATAAGATCAAAGAACAACCATAACAATCAAAAAGAGACTAAAATCGTCATAATCCAACCAAACAATAGACTGACCAGTTTTAGGTTGCAATCACGAGTTTCACTATTGCATCCGCATGATTCATGCATGCAGAATTCAGTAAAAAGGCCGCACTGCAAAATTAAAAGTTACAAAAAAAGAGTAAAACTGATGAGCATGGATATTACCCTTAGAACAGTATAAAGCTGCATCTATTATTGAACTTAAAATTTACCAATTTACCCTATGTTGAAACATGGATGGCGTTATGTGTGACTCTGCATACATCTTTGTCAGTTCATCCTTCTGATAACACCTCACAAAAATCAGGAAGACCATAGAACTATAATGTGGGAGAAAACAGGAAAGCCCATGATCAAAACAAAGAACCAAGCCTGCTTTTATTTACCTGATGGGATGTTAAGATTTCCTTGTCTGATGGCATTCTGTCAAATTTGTGGAAGCAAAAACGGACGAGTAATGTCCTGCAAAGCATTGTTTTGTAGCATTATCAGACTCAGTCACAAGTCATAAATAGCATGAAATTACCTAAGATATCGCTAAAATCATCAGAGAGAGAGAGAGAGAGAGTACCAAAATCTTGCAGGAAAGGACAAAGACTCGATGAACCGACTCAAAGAAGTCTGCCTACATGAATCTACAAGACAACTAAAGCACCAGCTGGATGAATCTCCAGACATAAAAGAAAGCCTCCAGGATTTAACTGATTTATAGCAAAACCTTACCTCCTTTCAAAAGGTGAAAAAATCTCAACTGTGATGCTGGTCTTGAAGCATGCCCCAAGTATAAGCACTTCTCCCCAAGAAAATTTGGTATTCACAAAATGTACATTTCTGATAAAAATCTGCACTAAAGTAAGTTAAATCAATCAAAGATCTTAAACTAGCACAGACAGACTAACTTCTCAGATGCTCTTACAGCCAGAACAAAAAGAACCATCTTATTAATACATAACAAACTAAATCAAGAAGGGACTTCTTACAAGAGAACCAGTACGGATACTGTGGGATTTGTTGAGTATCTGATCCGTCAATAAAAGCCAAACATCTTCATCCATCTCAACAAGCTTCCCTTTCATGTACACACCTTTAACAAATCCAAGGTAGGAACCACAGTTACCTTTCTTCTCAACAACAGTATTCGAAACTCGCTGTTTCTTAGAAATCCAAGGTGAATGAAGAACAGAGATCTCAGTCGTCACAAACACCAACAAAGAATCACATTTTCTTATATAAACCAACTTCTTCTTCAAGCCCGAGAGAGCAACATTTCTTCCAACTAACTTCGTTATCGCAGGGTGCCAACTCGCAGCCACAGAACCATAAAAGTAAACAAAGACAGACTTCTCAAAAGAGTGACCGCAATCAATCGCATTCCGTCTACACTCACAAGCCATAATATGCACGAAGAACCCAGGAAAATTAACAGAATCATCTGACTTCCCATCTTTACAAGGAACAACAGACGCAGGGCTGATTGACTCTAACAAACCATGAACGCTATATCGTGACTTACGATCACCGTTATCTGATAACCGTAGAGAAGAATTCAATGGAAACAAACTATTACTAGAACACCGAGAAAGCAAATTACCGGAATCAACAAGTTTCCATTTGATAATCTCCAAAAATCCACCACAATGCTTCATAGGTATAAAATTCCAAGATAGAACACAAATCTTACTCCAAATCGCACGGATTTCGAATCTGAGTATATCACAACAAACTGTTACGTCGCCGTCTGAGAATCGAAAACAGTAGCGATTTGGACATTTTAGGGTTTTGGAAGGAAGAGCTAACGTCCCGATGATAACAGCTGGGTGATTTAATGGTGCGATGAAGTCCAAATTGATAGCACCGGGACGTGATTTAGGGTTCCTACTGCTTGATTCGGAAGACGAGTGAGCAGTCGGCGAACCAGCGGATGAGAATAGCGACGATGAACCTGTTACGGCTCGGCCACCGTTGAGAAGCTCTGTAATCGTGATAATTGTGGCGTTCTCCATTATCAGGAGCTCTGAGTATTTTAGACTCGCAACGATGGTTCGGTGGTGGCTCTGTCCATGGAATGTAAGTGTGGAGTTAACGAAAGAGAGGGTGAATTAGAGCGGGAACCCGAGTACGATGACCCGATTTGTTGACCCGGCCGGTTTTGTATTGAGAAGCTCCAACTTCATACCGTTTAAGTGTAGCGTCGACAAAATGGCTAATGTTTTCGTAATTTGGTTTGGGTTGGGCCTTCGATCTGAGTACCCTTTTAAAATTCAGGAATTAGCTCAAGATCGATGTAACACTATCGTGAAATTTTAAATTTTAAAATTTATGACATGATGATATCTGGTCAACACATCATCATTTCGTAATTCTTTTAAGAAAATTTAATTTTCACGTACGCGAACTATAGACTACAAATTTAATATTTTAAACTATTGATTTTGTATATTGACAACAACATATCCACACATGTAAATTAATTAAATGTTTTGATAATTACACAAATTATTAATTTTACATAATAGCATTTACGAAGTATCATAAGTCATCTGTGCAACATCCCAACCATCAATTTTTTATTGTTCCAGTGTAATGACCGACAGTGTTCGGTAAGATTCCGATGACCCGGAAAATCAGACTCATTTTACTTAATTACTAATTTTAATTAATATATCAATTAAATTGGATTAATTCATTTCAGTATAACCTAAGCATATTTTGGAACGAAAAACCGTTTCATCCCATAACCCTTTCCTTTTAAATAATTACACGTTCAAAATTTTTATTATAAGAAATTGAGTAAAAATTTTAGATATAATACATGTATTTCCCATTTACATATTTAATTTTTAAATCTATTTTTTGAATCTATTTTTTTAATTCATTAGTTAGAATTACAAGGTGTTCTAAAATTTTTTTTTTACAATTATAATAGAATATAATTATGTTTGAATCTATTTGATTTGATTTTAAATCTATTTGATTTTATTTAATAAATGTACAATTATCACCAAATTATCAGAAAGTTTAATTACACATTTAATGTAGATACACACAATACAAAAAAAATTAGTTATGATTCTGATCTAAATATGTATTGTGATTCAACACTAATTTTTATTGTAAAATTTTTGTTTCCAAACATATAAATATTAGGATATTTAATGTGAATAAGTTAGTTATAAAATTTATTTTGAATTCAAATTAATTTGTAGTTAATTGAATAATTCATTTTTTATTCAAAATTTTAAAACACAATATATTCAGATCACAATTATAACCAATTTTTTAATATTTTGATTTTTCTAGATTTAAATGAAATCTTAATTAGGTTCAGTGAATATAAAGGACTTCGCTTTGAGTTTCTTTCCTTAACAAAACCTTTATAACTATTATTGACACACAAGGATCTACACACTTATGGAACCGACGTGTCTTTGAAGGGAAATACTTGTTGGATTTCATATTTCTCGTCCAAATTTGATGTTGAGTTTTAATTTCATAACATAGAGATTTAGGGTGTAAAGGGTAACGACTGAATTTGGTTGAATGTAAAATCTGGCAGAATTTATTTTTGAATTTTTGTAGAATCTGGCAGAATAACTAAAGATTCAAATGGTAACTACAGAATCTGACTGAATCTAGCAGAATATAATAGATAATTGATTAATGATATAGTGTGTTTTCATGGTTTAATCATATTGTTTCATCCCATTTATATTGAAATTTAGAGTTTAAATGCATGTCATTGCATATTTGTTGTTTACATGTTTGCATTATAGGTGTGGGAGTGAAGGGAGCCAATGAACCATCAATGGAGCTCAAGGAGTGAAAAGATGAAGCTTGGTGGCATCAAGGAGTCGCAGCGGTCAAGACAAGCCGCTAGAGCTCATCGGGCATTGACAGCGATGAAGACCAACCGCTGCGATTTTACATACGGATTGCAAGGACAAAGGCAGCAGTCAAGACTGGTCGATGGCTTGTAATGGTCGCATGGAGCAGTGTGAACAGACCGATGGAATTCAGCGGTATATTGCAGCAGTGAAGACCAACAGATGCGAGTCTACAGATGGATTGCAAGTTCATCCATCGCGGTGAAGACAGACCGCTAGAATGTAGCTGTGGCGACCGCATTTTTTTTTTTTAACATGCAATTAACAAATATTAAGTGTTCATATAAATAATATTCCACCAGTTAATTAACATCAACAAACAAGAATGACCACGCATGGTCAACAGTTCTACCAGTTCTAGCAATCCTACGAAAGTTACAAAAACCACAAAACTACCGGGTCCTAATCATCTCCTCCTCACTGCCTCGATTCCATAATCACACCTTATCTTTACCTGCATCGAAAAAAGTGATGCATCAACATTTGGTAAACCAAACACTGAGTGAGATTAATCCTCCCAACAATAGGTTATATGTAAGCCCACACGATTCAAATAACCACACCAACACAAAATAATAACACCACGTATTACTTCAAACAATCAGCTAACATGTAACCTTATGCAAAACTAATCAAACACATTCATGACTAACCACCTAGCAATTCACAACATCAGTAAATGCTAAAAACACAAGTCACAGAAAACAGGGTCAATCGACCACAACCTATCGACCAACACCATCGATACCCACTATCGACCACACCCTATCGACTACACCTGGTCGATAGCCACTATCGACCTCGACCTATCGACCACACCTGGTCGATAGCCATCCTAAAAACCATCCGAAAAACTCATCGATTTACCTATCGATCACACCTAGTCGATACACCCTATCGACCTCGCTCTATCGACCACACTTGGTCGATAAGCACTAGGAAAAACACCCAGCAGGATCTATCGACCAACCTATCGACATGCCCTAGTCGATACACCCTATCGACCTCACTCTATCGACCACACCTGGTCGATAAGCACTAGGAAAAACATCCAGGATGATCTATCGACCTCCCTCTATCGACCTGCCCCAGTCGATAGCTGATATTGACCTCGCCCTATCGACCACACCTGGACGATAGCCGGTCCAATTTCCCAACTTCTCAACTTAGCCTAGGCACAATCTTAAGGCCAAACCTCTAAACCATAACCAATACACATACCAAGCAAGGCAATACCACACCAAGTAACTAGGGAAACACTCCCAACAAACCATGGAATCACCAAGAAACCACAACACACAATCACCAAGCAAGCATAAAAACTCACAATCAAAGCTTAACAAGGCACAACAACACAAAATCCATGGTTCTCTAACCACCACAAGCTTATCTAAAGCTCCACAAATGACCACAAGGTTTCTAAGCAACCTAGGAACACCCCCAAAGCTTAGCATAACCCCACAAGCCCCCACATATGGCTTAATGTTAACATTTGGTCACAACTCACCTTAGAATGGATGGATCTAGCCTTTGATGGACTCCCCAAGCTCAACAAAGATCTCTCATCTTCCTCCAAAGCTCAAGCCAACTAGCCTCACTCCAATCCTTCCTTTTTTCCAAGCTTCTCAAAGCTCCACACTCTTTGATCTCAGAAGATCCAAGCTTCTCACAAGCTCACCAAACCTTTCTCTCTTCTTCTCTCTCTCAAGCTCCCAAGCTTTCTTTTTCAGCCACAAATGGCGACAAAGGAGGAAGAAGAAGAAGAAGAGAAGAAAAAATGATTTTGACTTCCTTTTGAGAAAAACCCCACAACTTTCTATTTGATTTATGACACCCCCGGAACAAATCTAAATTAATTATTTCACCCCCATAATCAATTTCTCGAGACTTGTCTAAGGTTCATAAACTCGAAAGAACTTCCAAATTAATTAAAATAATTAATTTTCGGAATACGGGCGTTATAGTAGCAGTCAGCCACAGCGGTCCAAGCACACCACTGGACCGCTCCAGGCACACCGTTGGACCGGTCCAAGATGTCAATGAATTTCCCTTAACCAGACTTAACCGGGATTGATTTCAGTCTGATTTTCTACACTATAAATAGTCTCCAAACCTAATTAGAAAACCAAGCTTTGTTTTTAGAGAGATCTATCTAGCCTCTTTAGGGGTTTTTATCTAAGTTCATTGTATGAATCTTGTTCGTTTGAATTTTAAGTATTTGTTTTGATCATCAATCTCTTCATCTATTTAACTTTTAATCATATTAAACCAAGTATTTGAACCATTACTTTGTGTTTGCATGATCATGAGTGAGTAGTCATATTAGAGCTTTGGGGTTTGATAGATTAGGGTTGATTGCTTATGAATTGATGGAGTTTAGGATTGTTAGTCTCCTATCCATGCTTAATATATGTTCTTAATGCTAGATTAGCCTTGATCAAGTTTGTTTAGACTATAGGGATTTCCATTTTCGCAAAGTGTTTGATGAAATTCTCCAACCAATTTATTGAATGCTCTACATTCCTTACATATGAGAATATTTGCTTAGAGTGTTTAGTGGTCATTTGAACTTGCTATTAATGCTTATTACTTGATCATTGACTAATGAGAATTAATGCTTGATGATTGATTAATGAAGGTGCTTTTGCCATGAGAATGGATTAGTTGATAATTATGTTTAAGGCCTATGGATAAATATGATTAGTATTGATTTGAACTCCATTAACTTGTTAAGTGATCACCCTATAACCTATCATTCCCTAGAGTTCTTACCTTAGTTTATTTAATTTAAAAGTTGTCATCTATTGCTTAGTAATTGTTCTTGTAGTTTACTATTTCTAAAACCACTTTAATCTCGATTAACTTAGCTTAGAATGAAGCTTGTATTGTTGATGTGTTGAGTGTGAGCTTCCTTGAGGACCGATCCTCTAAGTGCTACAACGTACTTAGAGGTATTTGATAGCCTAGACCGTAAAAAGTTGAATATCAAATTGGTGCTGTTGCCGGGGATCGAACCCGGGTCACCCGCGTGACATGCGGGAATACTTACCACTATACTACAACGGAATAAATTAATTTGCGTCTAGTTGAATAACATACATGATTTAAATAATATGAAATAAAAATTAATAATATTTTTAAAATTAAAGAAAATATTAGAAATTTGATCTCGTTTAACAGTATTAAATTAATTTAATGGATTAATAATATATGAAACAACAAAAAAATGCAAAATATAAAATAAAGAACAACAAAAATTAATGAACTAAAATAAATTATTCTTAGATATAACATAATATTTTTTTTAAAGAACTAAAATTAGGAGTGGGTATTTTGTTATTTGGTTTGGTTCAAGATACAATTTGTTGGGTTCTAAAAAAATAAATCTCGTTTCGAATAAAATTTCATTCGGTTTAGATTCTATTCAGTTTTAGACAAAAATATTTATTAAAAACAAAACTAATTAATTTTAATTATTATAATATTTTAGTATTTTCAAATTTATTTTTCAATATACTTAATTTAATATATTAATTTTTTGTGGATTTTGGTTAAATGGTTCGGCCCAACATATATTTGGATAATTCGGTTTGATTATTTTTATATATTCAGTTTTGGTTTGATTTGATGAACTTTAGTTTGGTTCGGTCTGATAATTAAGAATTATATTGCGTATTTTTTGTTACATATGATTTATTTATATTTTTTAAGATTGAGGATAAAATTGCAAAATAGCGATTTGGAGGTTTTGTTTGCAGAAAGTGAGAAAATTTATTTAATATTTTAGGTATAAGAAACTGAAGAATCTTTTTTTGAACTTATTTGAAAGTATTATTAAACTGTACATTCAAATTAATAAATTATCAAACACATGTATCTCTATATAATTATTTGATCAATGTTTAAAACAAAATAACCTGACATTTACATAGAATATTACAACAAATGTCATTAAACAATTTTTTTTATTTTTTTCAAATCTTACTAATAATCATAATAATTCCCTATTTAGTTAATTAATTCCCTAATAAATAGCACAAAATCGATATATAGATATTTAAAATTCTAATTCTTAATATTTTAAATTTAAATCTATTTATTTCTATTTAGTATCTCCTAAATAAATATGAATTTTTTAATTAGAGTATTTAAACAATATAGTATTAAATATTTTTAAATAAAGTCATTAAGAATACAATAATAATCACAAAATTAATATACCTAAATAAAAAATTAGTAAATAATATTGTAAATAATTATTACTTTCCACATAAAATTAAACTCACTTTTTCTCCCTTATTAATTATAGACAAAAATTAAAATTAAATTTCTTACCATCTAACTTTAAATCATCCGGATCTTTAAATATTCTTATTTTTATAATGGGTTAGGACGGGTCAAGAAGGATCAGAGCAGAGAAAGACGGATCATGATGGATCTCATATCGAATTTCTAATGATTGATAATAATTTATATATTTAAGTGAATCAAACAGTTATAGATTTTTGAATAATGTAAAAATATATGCATAACACCAATTAATTTTTGCAACGAAATTATATTATAATCTAACTTATTAAATAAATTTGTCAAAAATATAACACCGTACGTAATTATATATTAGTAATTTTAATTAACACAACAAAAGCCATATATAATAATAATAAATAAGATAAATAAGATACTAAAAACATAAAATAAATATAATTTAAAACACTAATAATAATTCATAGCAATATAAACTAATAAAGTTTGAAGTCGATATTTCTCCGCGCTGTGCAGCGTGGGTTACTATCTAGTCATAAAACTTAAAGATGCTACTTAAAATAGGTTATACACCTACTCCTATATTACCCATCCGGTTTCTAATGAAATATTTTGAATGTAGTTTTTCTTAATTTTTTACATGATTTGTATTTCCCATTATCCAAAATTATTGTAATAGAATAAATAAATAAAAGATAACTTTTATATTTATGGCACTTTAAAATATCATTTAACTAAAAAGACATAGATTCAGTCAGTTAAAAACAAAATCCAGCCAGCTAAATTCCATTAGACTAACTGATGGCCATTTTTATTTTTCAGCCAATATTCATCTACATTCGACAATTAGGCTGATACCATTTAGAGCCTTAGACATCTTCCGACCAAGAAGCTTTGTATTAATACTATAGGGACCTTGATACGCGCCAGTTGGAGATATGGGTGAGTAATAAGATTGATGATACTGAAATTTCATGGAGCATTTCCTTTACATTGGATTTATGCAGTCAGTTTATAATTTGATCACCATTTATGTTTTCCTATGAGTTGCTTAATCGATGAAGAGATAAAAGTGGTTGTGTCTTGTGGCACAAGTGTAGAGAACAAGAAGAACATTATACACATTGTTGCAGAAAATGAGAAAATTTGATTGTGATACAGAGCAATCAAATCATTGTCCGCCATTTCTCTTTAGTTATGTTCCAAGTTTAGTTATTTTAAATCCACCAATGTAACTTCTTTTCTTCTATGAATAAAATTTTTGCTGCCATCATGTTTTGTGGTGGTGATATAAAAGGCCAGTCGTTGGAATCCTTTCTACTCATGATTATCATGTTAAATTTGAAGTATGTGATACAGATTGGAAACTGGTATCCTATATCATCAAACGAATCTTGGGTTAAAATTGTATTCGACATTTTAGTGAACTTGATGTTCTTTGCAGGCATTATTTCTCTGTAAACCATATTATTATTACATTTATAGGATGTTGGTTTGTGCAACAAAGACTCTAAATAAGGGATTAGAGCATTTGATTAAGGGGGTCAAAATATCAATTATCAACTAAATTAGCCAACAAATCACATCAATTAGTGAGAAAATTATCTAGCATCTAAATTTAAAGGGTGTCAACTTACCAACTTACCACCCTTCCTTCTGTAGGCGCTCAAATTTCTGGAAATGAAGTTGTGGACTAAATCTTATAAGCGCAACACCGACGAAGCAAAGGCGAGACTTGGTCTCTGTCCTTAACTCAATAAATCGCTGGTAGTGTGACCGTTCGATGCGATTTTTGAATCCCAGGATACAATTGCGAATGACCCTTTTTCGCAACACTCGAAAAAAGAATCCAGCGAATTATATATTCTACGATACTCTCGAGAAAACGACTTACAAATTTAGAAAGAAGGCGAGAGGTTTTTTTTTTTTGTTGGTTTTTTCTGATCGAAGATCGAATGATTTTTCTATATCTCTTGATATGAAGTTCGGCGATATATAGGGTGAGAGGGGCGGTTTCTGCTCGAGAAATTTGCGGGCATATTCTAAGGAATATTTGAATATTCCTTTCTTTTTTTTGAATTCCTTAATGGGTTTCAGAAACTCCTTACGAATTTTCCCCAAAAGAAAGATACGCGCGCGGGGGCCTCTGGAGGCCCATTGCCATGACCCACGACCACGTGCCGAGCCGGACGGCGGCGGTGGCGCGCGCGTGTAGTTCCCATTTTCTCATCCCATAGTCATTTAAACTCATGTATAAACATGACCATATATATACCACTTTAAAACACAACTTCCAAACAATGTGGGACAATTTCCACATTTCACTTAAAAATGAGGCTTTGCCACTTTTGGCCCATGCTCATTTCAATTCAACTTTTACACAATTTATAGACCCAATATGTCTTGTTAAATTGTGGCGCAACAATCCCCCCACATTAATAGAAATGACTCTAAACATTTGAAACAAAAGGACTTTGACAGACTCGACTAGACTAGACACGACTCAACTAGACTAGATAGACTTTCGAGAGTTTGCGAAGATGTAACTATATCTGAGAGGTAGCGTGTTTCAGCTTTGAACCAATCATTTTTAATATATGTCGGGTTTACTTGGCTAGGAGCTGAACATGATGTCTTGAACCACCTGGACTTTGATGTAAACCTAGACAACATGTATAGCATAGCGATATTTTCTCGTAGAACTATGTTCTCTATTGTGTTCATTTTGGCCTTGAACTTTCCTGGTTTTTCATGAGTGAACTTGGAGAATATAGCCTTACTTTCATTCTCCTAGAAACGGCCACATTTCACATTCATTAGGTGATCTGTCATAAGTTTCCTTTCAGAAGTATCCTGTTATACTCCACTATGACGAAACTATGAAATCATTAAAAGCCCAATGCTTATCCTTATCACATACAGGTAGCACTGTTTATCATCCTAGGAACTGGGCACATAGAAGATTTTTTTTTTCCTCAGTGCTCTTTCTGATTCAGCTTAATTTAGTTGTCCCTTTGAACCTACTTCTTGGGATCGCCAGTCACGTAGGTGGGGTTTCCATCAAACCTCATCTTAATTTACAGGCTTTAGGCCCATTCCTCTTGATGACTTTACCACTTGATCACGTGACAATCCTTTAGTAAATGGATCCGCTAGATTGTCATTTGATTTTATGTAATCTATGGTGATTACTCCTGTTGAGATCAAGTGTCTAATGGTTTTATGTCGTCTTCTAATATGACGAGATTTACCATTATAGAGATTATTCAGTGCTCTAGCTATAGCCGACTGGCTATCACAGTGTACACGAAGAGCTTGCACTAGTTTCGCCCACATCGGTATATCTTCCAACAAGTTCCGAAGCCATTCTGCTTCCTCTGCGGCTTTGTCTAGTGCTATAAACTCAGATTCCATGGTTGATCTGGTCAACAAAGTTTGTTTGGAAGATTTCCAGGACACAGCTGCACCTGCCAGCGTAAATACATAGCCACTCGTAGATTTTGAGTTTTTGGAGTCGAATATCCAATTTGCATCGCTATATCCTTCCAAAATTGCTGGTTCTTTGCCATAGTGCAAACCATAATTTTGTGTATAACGTAAGTAATTTAATACTCTTGTTATAGCTTTCCAATGATTATGTTCTGGATTACTGGTGTAGCGACTAAGTCGTTCTTGAGTCCTAAAATCGGGTCTAGTACAATTTGTTAAGTACATCAGACTTCCAATCACCCTTGCATATTCCACTTGTGACACCGCTTCGCCTGAATTTTTAGTCAGATGAAGTTGGGTGTCAACTGGAGTTTTTGCCGTCCCATTAGAATATGCTTTAAATCTTTCAAGTATCTTTGCAGCATAATGAGCTTGAGACAAGATAATTCCTTCAGAATTTCTAATAATCTTGATTCCTAGAATCACGTCCGCAAGTCCCATATCTTTCATGTCAAATTTTTGACTAAGCATGGTCTTAGTCTGATTGATCATGTCTTTATTATTCCCAATAATGAGCATGTCATCTACATACAAACATAGCAAGACATACCTATTTGGTGTACTTTTAGCATAGATACTCTTGTCACATTCATTTATTGAGAATTCGTTTGACATCATTACGTTGTCAAATTTCTCATGCCATTGTTTTGGAGCTTGTTTAAGCTCGTATAATGACTTTACAAGTCTACAGACTTTGTGTTCTTGTCCTGGGATGACAAAACCCTCAGGTTGTTTCATGTAAATCTCCTCTTCTAAATCACCATTTAGAAATGCAGCATTCTTATAGAGGTTATTCTCGTCACTGGAGAATAGGTGTCAAAAAAATCCAAACCTTCTTTTTGTCGAAAACCTTGCACCACCAACCTGGCCTTGTATTTATCAATTAATCCATCAGTTTTTAGCTTGGTTTTAAAAATCCATTTACACCCTAGTGCCATGACCCACGACCAACCGACCGACCGACCACGTGCCGAGCCGGACGGCGGCGGCGGCGCGCGCGTGTGGTTCCCATTTTCTCATCCCATAGTCATTTAAACTCATGTATAAAGATGACCATATATATACCACTTTAAAACACAACTTCCAAACAATGTGGGACAATTTCCACATTTCACTTAAAAATGAAGTTTTGCCACTTTTGCCTCATGCTCATTTCAATTCAACTTTTACACAATTTATAGACCCAATATGTCTTGTTAAATTGTGGCCCAACACCTTCCACGTAGGTCCACAAGTGTTTATTGTTATGTGCCATGAAAGCCTCTTACAAGATTCAACTCGTGGTTGTGAATCCGTGCACTGGTCAAACCAGATGGATCGAAACAAATTTGAAATCTGTGAGCTAAAGTCTGATTCATGGAGGGTTCTTGCTAACATCCCTCCTAACGAGGATGTATGGACTTTTGGAAGAGGCGTGTCTTTGAAGGGAAATGCTTATTGGATGTCACAGCGCGATATACTGAGTTTTGATTTCACAACAGAGAGATTTAGACGTTTTTGTTTTCCGTTTCCGTTACCGTCTCGGTTTCACCATAAGATAGCTCTATCAGTTGTTAAAGAAGAGCAACTTTCGTTGTTAGTGTTGCATACGAACTTTGAGTTGGAGATATGGGTGAGTAATAAGATAGATACTAAAACTGTGTTTTCGTGGAGCAAATGTTTAACATTGGATTTATGCTCTCATGAGCTTTATCGTCGTTTTTCGAGAGATGGGAGTTTTATTTTTGACCAAGAGAGAAACTTGTTATGTATTGTCGCAGAAGCGGGGATAAGAGAAGGAACGTGATATACATTGTTTCAAAGCATGGTTACAGAAAATTTGATTATGATAAAGACCAATCAAATCATCATTATTATCCGTTTGTCTTTAGTTACTTTTCAAGTTTAGTTAGTTTAAATCCACCAATGTAATTCTTTTTTTTTTCTATGAATAAAACTTTTATTAATCCACCAAAGGAATAAGCAATATAAACGATGGTGATTGGTGAGGTTCTATTTTGTGCATAATTTTGTTTTGTTTTTTGTCATCTTATTCATTGATAAACCAAAGAGAAAACTAGCCTGCAAAGTTAAAAACAGAGCAATAACGAAACAGAGCCATGTTGCAATCAAAGCCATTAGACTTGATCCTCTTCTTGTAACCTTTGATGCAACAACCATGGCGGTCCACCAATAGATATGTACGATCTGAGCCGTTCCTCTCTTGTTACACTCTTAGCGATATCCTTTGCCACCGAATTCGCTTGAGGCGAAGATACTCTAAACTTGATTACTTGAAATGCACCACATTGATTCTGGATTTTACCCAGAACATCTTGATAACGTGGCAATTTCCGAGGATTATTTGATAGCGCCTGTGGCTGAAACAGAGTCAGACCAAACCTCCACATGATCAAAACGTAAATCCACCAAACTGTTAACCCTCCACTCAATGCATCGTAATTCCGCCGTAAGACAACTAGTAGCAGGTGCAAACGCATCACGAGCATGGAACAACACCGAACCGGTGGAATCTCTAATAATCCATGCACAACCAAAGGACACAGCCACACCAATGGCCACCGATATGCCAATCCGAATCGGAGTAATGGGATGCGCCGAGATCGCTAGGAAGGTCTCTCGTGCCATACATCTTGCTCCCAACGCCGTTATCGCCGCTGTGGCTAGCCGTTCCCTTGAGAAAGCCAAATTGTTTGCTTCCTCAAATGGCTACCCTCAATCAGCCAAGATCCATGGCTCCTACGAATCCATTCTTGAAGATCAAGAAGTTGATGCTCTCTATGTTCCTCTGCCAACAAGCCTCCATGTTGAGTGGGCTATACGCGCCGCAGAGAATGGAAAACACATCCTTCTGGAGAAGCCTGTGGCCATGAACGTAGCTGAGTTTGATAAGATTGTCGCGGCTTGTGAAGCTAATGGTGTTCAGTTTATGGATGGTACTATGTGGGCGCATCATCCTAGAACGGCTAAACTTAAGGAATTTCTCTCTGATTCAGACCGTTTTGGCCAGCTCAAAAACGTATAGTAAATCTTTCTATAGATGTTCTCAGTCGCTTCTAGATTTGATCAGTTCATTTGACATATAGTGATTGATATTATAAATTTATATACGTTACTCTCTTTGAATGATTTGACATTTATAAATTTTCTGCATCTAGAAGTAAGAACGTTTAGTGTTTCTGCTTTTGTGTAAATTTCCTCACTTATAATTGAAACTGTGAAAAGCATTTTATTTCTCACCTATACATAAAACTATTTTGCTAAATCATAAACTATTTCACAGAACTAAAATGTCATAATTATCAAGCGTTTTATATTGAATTATTGATTTGGTTAGAAGCTGCAAAAAGTAATGTGATCAAGATTTCAACAACAAACAAAAGAAAATTCTCACTTCAAGTAGACAACATAACTAGTGAGTCCAGTGTGGTTCTTGAAATTAAAGTCTTTTATTTATTTTCTCATTTTTCTGTGTTTTTTTTCTTTGATAAACATTTTCATGTTGGATGCTGCAGATACATTTTTGCTTCTCATTTGCTGCTGATGAAGATTTCCTCAAAAACGACATCCGTGTTAAACCCAGTCTAGACGGACTTGGTGCGCTTGGAGATGCTGGATGGTATGCGATTCGAGCCACCCTTTTAGCCAACAACTTCGAGCTTCCCAAAACCGTCACAGCCTCTCCCGGCGCTATCCTAAATGAGTCAGGAGTAATCCTCTCCTGTGGAGCATCTTTGAGCTGGGAAAATGGACAAACCGCAACCATATACTGTTCTTTCTTGGCAAATTTAACCATGGAGATAACCGCTATTGGAACTAAAGGTACACTTCGTGTTCATGACTTTGTTATCCCGTTTCAAGAGTCCGGGGCATCGTTCACTCAGGCCCGTCTCTGGCCCATGGCAGCATGGGCATTTGCCATGGGCCCAAAATTTTGAGGGCCCAAATTTTTTATTTTTTGTTGTTGTAAAACTTTTAATAAAATTTGAATTATAGGGCCCATTATTTTAAAAAGCCTACGACCAAAAAAATTGCTGAGTATATTTGAGTTAATTTTTGATTAAAAAATTGAGTTAATCTAATAAATTAATTATGGAAAACTAATCGTCACCAACTCATTCTCTTTCTTCTCCAGATCGAGACTGGTCAAAATCACATTGTTTATCTCTTGCAAAATCACTATACCGAGACTTACTCATCCTCTCACAAATCAAAAAACCAACTAATCTACAACTAATCCTCTTTTTTATTCATCAACTTTGTTTATCTTTTGCAAATTGCAATTCTGTTTTCATATATGAGGTAAGATTCGTTTTCACAATAGATAGAAAATTAGAAATATAATGTGTTTAATTATGAACGATAACAGTTTTCTTAGTTTGTATTCATTGCATTCGCAAGATTCTTTAGTTAAGACTTAATATATGACAATTCGTTGTATTACAATTTAGTTTTTACAGTTTGGATGAAAACCTAATATACAGTTTACAATTTAGTTCATTAGGTCTGTTTTCAGATTCAATTATTTAATTTTTACGTCTAATATTTTTTGGAATTATATGATGGATGGATGCAGACTTTCCTAGCAAGTTGACTTGGTGGTGTTGCTTTCAAGTTCTCTCTTTCGTGTGCACATCATCACTACACAATTCTCTCAGGTGAAATTGTTTTTTTTTTAATTTGATCATGGTGTTGTGTGGGAATGACAAAAAAAAGAAAAAAAAGAACAAGAACAATTCATAGAATCTCAAAGAGGATCTATGGATAAGTTTGTTAAAAGAAAAACTACAGCTAGTGCTAGTCCTAGTGTAGAACCTAGTGTCAATCCTCATGATCATTCAAGTGAAAAATTAGATGATATTGTGAATAAATCTCATGAGAACATGTCAAATCCGTCTAATATGAAAAGCTTGAATGTTGATGAACTTCCTCCTTTTGATATCTATGATCCTATAAATTGGAATAATCTTGACAATAAAACAAGAGATTTGTTGATTGAAAAAGGACCGAAAAGAGATATGAATTTTGTGATTCCGAATGATGATAAAACTAAAAGACACTTTGCATATAAGTATTATTTTAGAAAGTTGTCTAATGAGGAAACTGAGGATAGAAAGTGGTTGGTTTACTCAAAACATGGGAATACTGTGTATTGTTTTTGCTGTAAGTTATTTCAGTCTCATGGCCAGTTCAGTTTATTAGCAACAGAAGGTTTAAGAGATTGGAAACGTATTGGTGATAGATTAAACACACATGAGAAAAGTGATGAGCATATGGCTAACATGAAGATTTGGAATGACTTAAAAGTTAGATTTCAAAGTAATCTAACTATTGATAAAGAATTCCATAAAGAAATTTCAAAAGAAAAAGAACGTTGGAGACAAGTTTTATACAAAATAATTGCTGTTGTGAAATGTCTTTCAAAAAGAAATTTGGTGTTTCGAGGTTCAAGTGATCAACTTTACCAAGATAGTAATGGTAATTTTTTAGGAATGATAGAGACGATTGCTGAATTTGATTTGATTATGCAGGATCAAATTAGACGCATCCAAACGCATGAGATACATCATCACTATCTTAGTCATAACATTCAGAATGAGCTGATTTCTCTTCTGGCTTATAAGGTTAGGCTTTCTATCACAAGTGTTATTAAAGAGGCAAAATACTTTTCTATTATCCTTGATTGTACACCCGACGTGAGTCATCAAGAACAAATGAGTATAATAGTACGATGCATGAATATGTCAAGTGAAAAGATAAGAATAGAAGAATATTTCTTAGAGTTTCTGGAGGTATATGATACTTCGGGACTAGGCCTTTTTAAAGAATTACAAAAAGCTCTTAAGTCGCTTGATCTTGATATTGAGAATGTGAGAGGACAAGGTTATGATAATGGTTCTAATATGAAAGGAAAGCATCAAGGAGTTCAAAAGCGATTGCTAGAAATTAATCCAAAAGCATTATTTATGCCATGTACTTGTCATAGCTTGAATCTTGTTGTTAGTGACATGGTACATTCTTGTATGAAAGCTGTATCTTTTTTTGGAATTGTGCAACGCATATATAACTTATTTTCAGGCTCTACCAAAAGATGGAATATTTTACTTAAACATGTTCCATGGTTTACGGTAAAAAACCTGTCTAATACTCGATGAGAGAGTCGAATCAAAAGCGTCAAGGCTATAAGATATCAAGCTCCTCAAATAAGGTCAGCTTTACTAGAATTATATACCTTGTGTGATGATGCTATATCCAAAAGTGAAACTGAAAGTTTGGTTGATGCACTTGAAAATTTTGAGTTTTTACTTGGGATGGTTATTTGGCATGACATTTTATTTGCTATTAACTTGGTGAGTAAGAACTTACAAGCTAAGTCTATGTGTATTGACAATGCAATAAAGCAAGTAAAAGGTGTCATGACTTTTTTTGAAAAATATAGAAATGATGGATTCAGCCTAAGTATGAATATAGCTAAAAGTCTTGCTGATGATATGGATGTTGATGCTATATTTCCATGTAAGCGTCGGAGGTTTAGGAAAAAACAGTTTGATGAAAACAGTCAAGATGAAGTAACTCAAACACCTGAGGATGCTTTTAAAATTGATTATTTTTTAGTTGTTGTGGATATGGCAATTGCTTCTTTGATTAGTAGATTTGAGCAAATGAAAACATTTGAGACTGTTTTTGGATTCTTATATAATTTGGTGAAGCTAAAGTCACTTGATGCTACTGAATTAAGAGAACATTGCACTAATTTTCATAATACATTTTCTCATGGTGGTTCATCAGATGTTGATTTGGATGAATTTTACTCTGAGTTAAGAATTTTGCAGGTGACTTTGCCCGATGAAGCAATGACACCTATCGAGGTTCTTGAGTTTGTAAGAAATATTGGTTGCTATCCAAATGTTGCTATTGCTTATCGAATTTTATTAACCACTCCTGTGACAGTAGCATCAGCGGAGAGGAGTTTCTCTAAGCTAAAGTTGCTGAAAAATTATATGAGATCATCAATGTCCAAATAAAGATTAAACGGTTTAGCAATTTTATGCATTGAAAAAAACATTTTGGAGAGTATGGATTTTGAAACAATTATCAATGATTTTGCATCAACAAAGAGTAGAGCCAAACGTTTTAAGTGATTATTTTTTAAATAACTGATACTTCCTCTTTTTGTTTCCAATCTAGCTAGCTTTTTGATGGAGTGCAGCTTGACGAATCTTGGAACTTCTAAACCAAAATATAGTTTTTTTTTTCAACAAACTGGCAATGCAATGATTCACACTTAAGTTTTTTTTGTTACTTTATTTAATATTTATTGTTTGTGGTATTTTATTGACATTGTATAAATAGGCCACATTTTTTGTATTTTGCCAAGGGTTGAAGAAATAGTTAAGACGGGGCTGCGTTCACTACGAGCACTAAATCTTGGTTCAATGATTCTGTGACTGCGTGGGTTAATCCACCGAGTGAGCATATGGTTAAGACAGAGCTTCCACAAGAGGCATGTATGGTTAGAGAATTTGCTAGGTTGGTTGGAGAGATCAAGAACAATGGTGCAAAACCTAATGGTTTTTGGCCCAATATTAGCCGAAAGACACAACTTGTGGTTGATGCTGTTAAAGAGTCTCTTGACAAAAACTATGAACAGATTAGTCTTTCTGGGCACTGAAGAAAAAAGGCTCATATTAGCAATATCGTCATGAAAATTCACATTTTCTTTAGACTCGGCATCACCAAAACACACATTTTCTGCTGTGTTTTTCAATTCATTTTTGTTTTTGACCAAACCGTGTGGTTTTGTTACTGCTAGAGCACTAGAGAGTCGTTGAAAAACATTGTATTTATACCAGTTTTTTTTTTTTGTCTTCATGCATGTTTAAAAAAAAAAATTTGGAGGAGATTTTTCATCCATAGCTTGAACTAACACGACCATCTTTTTCTACAATTAAAAAAAAAATCAATGTGAAGAAATTAAAGATCATTTATGGCTATTCGTTAAAATCACTGTCAAATCCAAGAAACAAATGTTTTCTAAGAACCCAATATAAAAAAATATAAAAGCCTCTTACAAAAAAAAAACAACCTTTATTTTTAGTTTCATATCTAAAATAAGTTAAACTAATGTTACTTTTATGGTTTATATATAAAGGTTTTTCAGTAGTATTCTTGGACACGTGAAGATCATTTGAGATTAGAATCCATCGAGGAGACTAAAGATCATTTATGTGTATTCTTTAAAGTTGCTTTGAAAATCAAAGAAATTATTTTCTTTTTGAGAATTAAAGGATTTGTCTTTCATTAACAAAAAAAAGAGTTAAAGGAAAAAGCCAAAAAGGACAAAAAAGGTGAAACGTAAAAAGGGAAAAAGGTTCAAATGCATGGATATTATTATACTGGACAAATTTTATTTTTTTAATTATGCATAGAAACAAAGAATATTTTTAAAGTAGTATAAATTTATACAAATTTTAGAATAGTCTATATTATTTAAAATAATATACATTTAAACCAAAAAATTTAAACCTTAAATACTAAACTTTAAAACCATAATATGATTTATTTTCTCCATTTTAAAAAAATTAGGGAGAGTTATTGAATGTAGAAATTTAAATGAATTTGAATGAATTCAAGTTTCTATTTAACTATAGTGTTATTCATTTATGTACTTTATAAATTCTTAAAAATTCTAGTGTTCTGTTTATCAAAAAAAAATCTAGCATTATTGAATATTTCTATGGTTTTGTAGGTAAAGGAATTTAATAGAAAGTTTTTGAAAAATAGAATCCAAGCATTAAGGTGTGGATTGGATAGAATTCATTTAAAACTTTAAAATCTGTTACTATCTTCTTTTCAATCCTTTTAAAATCAATGAATTGACTACTAGTCTATCTCACTAAATTTAGACTTTTAATTTAAAAACAAAATCTTAGTTATTGCTAAAAAACAAATGAGAAATTATATCTTTCTTTTTCTGGTAAAAAAAAAAGTTATTTAAAATTAGAATTCTCTTCTATATAAACGTCTCTTCTTGTAATCCTCAAATCTCCACCTGTTTCCTTCCATCTCTCTCATTCTCTAATCTCTCGTCGGAGAATCCAATCCACACCACACCCAATGGCCACCGACACTCAAATCAGAATCGGAGTAATGGGTTGCGCCGGAATCGCTAGAAAAGTCTCCCGCGCAATTCACCTCGCACCAAACGCAACAATCGTCGCCGTCGCAAGCCGCTCTTTAGAAAAAGCTCAAACCTTTGCCACCGAAAACAATTACCCAAAATCAACCAAAATCCATGGCTCTTACGAATCAATTCTTGAAGATCAAGAAGTTGATGCTCTTTACATTCCTCTCCCTACTAGTCTTCACGTTGAGTGGGCTATACGAGCTGCTGAGAAAGGGAAACATATACTTTTGGAAAAGCCTGTTGCGTTGAACGTAGCTGAGTTTGATAAGATTGTTGAGGCTTGTGAAGCTAATGGTGTTCAGATTATGGATGGTACTATGTGGGTTCATAATCCTAGAACTGCTAAGCTTCAAGAGTTTCTTTCTGATTCTGAACGTTTTGGTCAGCTTAAAACTGTAAGTTGGTGTTTGAAATTTTATGTCTTTTTGAAATGTTTTGATGTAGAATTGATTTGGGTTTTGTGGGTTTCTTCAAATTCAATAGCTTTGGTGCTCATATTAGTTTTATAGAGTTGGAATCATATAACTGTTTGAATTTTCATGAAATGTGATGGCTTTTTTGAAATGTTTTTATGTAGGAATTGAATTTGAATTGATTTGGGTTTTGTGGGTTTTTCTTTAAATTCAATAGTTTTTGGTTCTTAGATTAGCTTTCTGATTCAGAAAGTTTTGGTCAGCTTAAAACTGTATTCTTGTTTGAATTTCATGAAATTTGATGTCTTTTTGAAATGTTTTGATGTGAATCGATTTGGGTTTTGTGGGTTTCTTCAAATTTTATAGCTTTGGTTCTCAGATTAGTTAATCAAATAGAGTAGATGTTCTCAGTCTCTAAGATTTGATCAGTTCAGTTAATATGAATCTTAACTACTTAATTACTCATGAAAATTTCATGTAAATTTGGAGTCTTTTGGAAATGTTTTGATGTAGGAGTTGGGTTTTGTGGGTTTCTTCAAAATTTAGTAGCTTTTAGCTTTATAGAGTTGGGATCATATATACAGTTGATGTTCTCAGTCTCTAGATTTGATCAATTCAGTTAATAGCTCTTTGAATGATTGAAATTTTCATCTAAGAACATAACTAATGTGGTTTCTTATTTCTTGAAGATTAGATAGTGTTAAGAGCTGTGGTCTTGAAAGTCTTGTTTCTTGTTTGATGTTTAAATCTGCAGGTGCAGAGTTGTTTCTCATTTGCTGGAGATGAAAATTTCCTCAAAAACGATATCCGTGTCAAACCCGGTCTTGATGGGCTTGGTGCACTTGGAGACGCTGGATGGTACGCGATCCGAGCTACCCTTTTAGCTAACAACTTCGAGCTTCCGAAAACTGTCACTGCCTTTCCTGGTGCGGTTCTTAATGAATCAGGAGTGATTCTCTCCTGTGGAGCATCTCTGAGTTGGGAAGACGGACGAACCGCAACCATATACTGTTCATTTTTGGCAAACCTAACAATGGAGATAACCGCCATTGGAACAAATGGCACACTTCGTGTTCACGACTTCATTATCCCGTATAAGGAGACTGAGGCATCGTTCAGAACGATCACTAAAGGTGGGTTTGATAAACTTGTGACTGCTTGGGTTAGTCCCCCGAGTGAGCATACGGTGAAGACAGAGCTTCCGCAAGAGGCGTGTATGGTTAGAGAATTTGCTAGGTTGGTTGGAGAAATCAAGAACAATAGTGCAAAGCCTGATGGGTTTTGGCCTAGCATTAGCCGAAAGACACAACTTGTGGTTGATGCTGTTAAAGAATCTGTTGATAATAACTATGAACAGATTAGTCTCTCTGGTCGTTGAAGAAACAAAAGGCCCAAATTAGAAACATTGTCATGAGTTCTCTCCTTGTATTCAAACTTTAATCATCTGTTAATTTTCGTTATCATTATGTTCAGTCTTCTGCTGCGTCCGCTTGTATCCATATGGTTCTACTTCTATGTATGTTACTAATAAGATTTCAAATCTAATGTTACTCATAGTATGTTAATCTAAAGTGGCTTAAAATCATTATGAATTTTTTAGGGGTCCTACTAAAATAAACAAAAGAATGTTACATGGTACGGTAGGATAAGATTTATTTTTTTCTTTTCCAGTTTGGATTGTATCGGTTTGAGACTTATATAAAAGAGTCTAGGGGTTTATAATACTCATTCATCATATTAAAAAAAAAAACAAAGAATTTCTACGCCTCAAAATCACTAGTTTTTCATATCTTTGGCTTTGTTCATTCGCCCTAATTCACAACATCACGCCTACCCTTGTGATCCACATTACACAACCAAACATACCATCAATGCATATATAGTCATGGAATAGATCATGCATCAAGAATACACTCAAGCCATCGCGCAACCTAGCATAATCTAACCATCATACATTACCACCTTATATCATGCATATGCTCACACACTTGCACGCATTTCCCTGCCTTTTATGTGGTCATTGATTTGGCTCGTCAGCCATTTATGAGCTGCAACATGGTTCCCTAATCGTCCATGTTCACAAACTAATTTATTAGTTCACAAACATGACATTAAACCAGAGCCGTGCCTCTCCTTTGGGCCAAGAAACATTGGCCTACGGCCCCAAATTTTTTCAACTAAGCGATGGAAAATATTTGAAGATCATGTGGGTGGTCTGACACTAAAGGCTTTGTCAAACACTCGTTGGGAGAGTCATATGGAAAGTGTTAAGGTAATAAGATTCCAGGCACCTAAAATCATGAACGCTTTGATTCACATTGCTGAAAATAGCTAGTGATGACCCGCAAGAGCAGAGTGACGCTGAATGTCTTGCAATAAGTGAAACACATGGAATCGGAAGTTTTGAGTTCTTGGTTTCTATGGTTATTTGGTATAATCTCCTCTCTGCGGTTAACATTGTTAGTAAGAGTTTGCAGTCTGAAGACATGGACATTGATGTAGCTATTTCTCAATTGAAAGGGTTGGTTTCGTATTTCCAGAAGTACAGAGATTCGGGATTTGAGAAAGCAAAATTAGAAGCTAAGGAAATAGCAGAATCTATGGAAATTGAGCCTGTATTTCCCCAACAAGCAAAGCGGGTCATTAAAAGAAAAAAACATTATGGTGAAGAATCACAAAACGTTGAAGGAAGTGTGATATTATCACCAGAGGAGAGCTTTAGAGTTGACTACTTTATCCAAATCATGGATCAAGCTTTATCCTCACTTAAGACGAGATTTGAACAGTTAGAGAAGTATGAACAAATATTTGGCTTTTTGTTCAATTTGAAGAAGCTGCAGTCTGCGAGTGATGAAAGTTTGATGGCATCTTGCACCAACCTTGAAAATTCTCTAACCCACGGAGAACATTCAGATGTTAGTGGAAATGATCTCTTTTCTGAACTTAAGCTTTTAAGAGAATCTTTACCGAAAGAAGTTACAAGGCCTATTGAAGTGTTAAACTTTTTGAAGAAAGTTCAGGATTTTTATCCTCACTCATGGATCGCTTATCGGATATTATTGGACGATTCCGGTCTCGATTGCATCTGCTGAAAGGAGTTTTTCAAAGTTAAAATTGATCAAATCTTACCTTCGATCAAGTATGTCACAAGAAAGATTGAGTGGTTTGGCTACTTTATCTATCGAAAGAGGTTTGGTTAGAGAAGTTGACTTTGAAAAGTTGATCAATGATTTTGTGGGAAAGAAAGGAAGAAGAATTACCTTTTAAACTATCTTTGTGTTTGCTTCTTTAGTTTTTTTAATGTCACACGACAAGATTTATGCGTGACACTTTTCTTCTTGTTGGTTTTATTATTATATACATTTTTATTTAATATGAATTGGGAACTTTTTTTTTTACTATCTCCTACGGCAACATTTCACCTTGGCACGGCTCTGCACTAAACCACTAACTATAACACAACACGTTCGAAAAAAAAAAATTGAATTCGTTGAAACTGAGACCCCACCAGCGGAGAAATTTTGACACAACGTCATTTTGATTAAACTATTTTCAAACGTTCTTAAAAAGATTTATTGTGAAGTTATCGTGGAGTAATCTTGAGACAAAACTGACTGTAAACAAAGGCATCAAATAACCAAACCAAACTTAAAAAAAACATTTTATACACTTTAGCGAATGATTTAAGAGCGTTTGGAATACATATATTCTAACTATTAATAAAAATGGATATTCTAAAAGTAGAACTTAGGTAAAAGAAGAGTATTTGGTAGCGGAAACAACTTTAAATTCGATCTCAACTTTCAAAGTGTCTTCCTTGTCCAAGTATGACTTTCGAAGTTCGTCTATGGACACGTAGTGATCCCAACCATAACCCGAGCCTTGTTCATTGAACCAGCAGTTAACTGCAATCAAAATATTATGTAATGTAATTAAGCATTGGTTAATTGAGAATCACAAACGCCTAATAAAGAAATAATAATGTAAATAGTGTTTTTATAACATACGCTCGTATGATAAGTGATTGGATCCATGTGGGTCTTCAACTTTCAATTGTGCTTTCACATTAACCTTCTCGTCTTCCTTTAAAATTTCACCGTCAGCTGCAAACAGAAAAATGGATAACCATTTTCCTGCTGTAGAGTAACCTTTGGGATACATCTTTAGAACCCTACAAAACGTTATTATGCACTTATTATATAATCATATAAACTCTCGTATATTTATTTGTGTGTATATAATATTGTACATACTTAATAGTTAAAACTTAAGATAAAGATCTATCATATGTAATTTTACCATCTTCTTCCTCCAATTGAAAAACTGTTTGATGCGTGAGGATTCTCTTTTATCTCAGAGAAATTTTTAACAGTCCAAGCGAACTTTGGGACAGAAATTTTCTCATCGAAGGAGATGATTTCCCACTTAGTTGGAGGTGGAGCAACAATGATATCAACACCAAACTCACAATGATCTCCATCAAAGTGGTATCCGTTTTTACGGTCATTGAATGTATCAAGCGAAAGCACTCGAGGTATTCCCCACATTGTTCTTAATGCATTGAAAGGCTTCGATTCCACATCTGAATTTAGATATATTTAAAAAATGATTTATATCTTAAGAGAAAGGGCAAAAAGCAAAAATATAAGTATACATACATACCTTGAATAGTAAAGTACTTGTTTTCTTTTCTATTAAAGATGAAAAACCGGAGATCTGCATAAACCTCAGTTGGTGGTGTAGACATGAGGCTTGTATTATCTATTTCAACATACATTGAAATAAATCCACTCCCATTGTTCTTGTCGTTTCCTTTTGGGTATATGATAAGGCTCCTGAAATTTTACAAAGCAAAAATCGCATAAAGTATGATGATATATACATCATATAAAAAAAATTAAAGATTTAAATAATTTGATGATGAGTGATATTGCGGAAGGTGCAACATCTATGGGACTTAAGGCACTAAGTGAATACGTACCATTTGTAATCACCAGAGGAGAAACGACGGGATTGGTATTTCCCATCACAGTAGAGAGTTGACTTTTCGAGTTGAGAGAGGTTTTGAACTTTGATGGAATAAGAAGGAGGACGTTCTCTCCAGCTTTGCATAGTTGTAGAAGATACGTTTGAACACATTATAGACAACTTTTTATCGGCCATAACTACCTTGCAACACAAGAGATCTGAAAGATGGTTAATTATATTAGATCATACGAAAGATACAATAAAAAAAAACAAAAAGTGTTAGTATCCACACGCACATATGTGGAGACGTTTCGGAGAAGTAAGTCGTGATTAATATCTGTCTCTATCTCCTCGAAGACATTAGAGACCAAATATATATACACGCGTGTAGACACCTAGGGTTTGTTTGACCCACGCTCACATGGATTGGGCCTTATAATTATAAATTGAATTGGAACTTTTTCTTATATTTACCGATTAGGATGAAGTACAAACAAATTAAAAATAATAATAGAATCCACGTAAATACATAGGTTTTAAATAAATGAAAAGTACCTTAAAGATAATCGCATAATTTGCTAGAACTCAGTGATAAAAAATCTACTATTATAGTATTATTATTTGTTTAAATATTTTATAAACGTCAATGATTTCAAAATTGTAAATAAATTAAGAAATTAAGAATACATGAGAATTTATTGAATAACACAGTTTTATAACCATAGCCATATCAGTAATTTGATTTGTGTATGCTAAAATCGGTTTTGACTTTTAGTTTGTATTTGTATTTAAACTTTTGTTTGTAAACTTAAAAAAAAAAAAAAAACTCTCTCACGCACGATACCCAAGACTAACCGAGTTCTCACATTCTTTGATAACGGCGAAGCTAGGCTTGCCGCCATCGGGCTGCGTCTCCCCAGTTCTTGATTCTCTCGATTGCTTTTGTCTCTGTCGGTTTAATTTTAGGCTCTGTTCTTTTTTTCGAACACCGCTCCATCACCATTATCTCAGATCTGGTGGTGGGAGTTTTTTTTTCACACCATGCAAAGCTTCACCTCACTCTGCCGATTCTCTTGGACGGCGAGAACCTTTCCCATCGTCCACCGGATGAATCCTTCACTGAAAAACCATCTTCCAACATGCTTATGTTCAGAAAGAAAACTTTTTAACTTCCGGCGGATTTTGCTATCGTGATCCCTGTCGACCATCAAGCCCACCGGATTTTAGTTGTGTCGGAACCGTTGATAAAGATGACGGCGGATGGTATTGGTGAATATAATGTAAATATTCCCTAGAGATATTAGGAAATAGATTACTTGGCTTCCAAGCTTCAACTTATGTATAAATATTGTATTGTATCGTTTCAAAGTAAATAAGAAAAACATTCTCTAAACCTAGCCGCTTCTAGTTTAACATGGTATCAGAGCTTGAAGCTTGATTTTTTTTCCTCTTTCGTTTCGTTTCTCTTCAAAGCTTCTAAGTTTTTTTTTTTTTTTGTGATCTTTGATTAAGATCGTCATCTTCTTCCTTTGTTCGTTCCTGTTTCGGTTTTAATGACGGAAGAAAAACAAACTGTTACTCGGATTAACGAGGCAACGACGATGACACCGTACTCGTTGTACTCGTCGGATAATCCGGGAGCCATGATCTCGGCTGTTCAGCTAACTGGTGAAAATTATGCTGAATGGGCGACAGAGATGATGAATGCCCTTCGTGCGAAGAGGAAGACCGGTTTCGTTGATGGATCGATTCCACAACCTAAGGAGGCTGGATCTGAACATGAATCTTGGACAAGTGTGAATTCTATGGTGATTGGGTGGTTACGTACATCGATTGTTCCTAGGGTTCGCTCGACTGTTTCGTATGCAAAACCGGACAGTTCCTAGGGTTCGCTCGACTGTTTCGTATGCAAGGTTCGTATGCAAAACCGTACATGAGAAGGAATTCTGCTGGAAGTTGAATGGACATCCAGAATGGTGGCTGGAACGTCATGGAAGAACTGGAGGGCGTGGTGCAAGATGCTATGCTACGGCTGCTCATGCTACCAGCCCCCATGCATTGGTGTTTCCAGTTAACACCTGACCAGTGGAGAGCCATAAGTCAGATAGCACAAGAGAAAACAAACAATAACCCCGACAAGCTCTCTGGTAAGATAAATGAGGATATGATTCTTGACACTGGAGCTTCCCATCATATGACCGGGAATCTTTCATTACTTGTCAATATCACACCTACTCCATCTTGTTCTGTGGGATTCGCTGATGGGAATAAAACATTGTCCACAAGTGTTGGCGTAATTCATCTCTCCGATAAGATTACTCTTGAAAATGTTCTATATTTTCCGGATCTTAATTGTTCTCTTATCTCTGTTTCAAAATTGCTTCGACAAATGAAGGGAATAGCAATTTTGACTGATACACTTTGTGTTTTATAGGACCGTTTTACGAGGACCCTGATTAGAGCCGGTAAAGAGCTTGATGGGGTTTACTATTTCGCGGATGTAGCTGCTGTCCGAGTAAACAAGGTTACAGTTCAGTGTGATTCGACTTTGTGGCATCGTCGGTTGGGGCATCCTGCCTTTTTTATGCTTTCTAGCTTACCTATGCTTTCTAGTAATAAGAACTTGGCTAGTCCTAGTCCGTGGACGTGTGTTTTAGGGCTAAGCAAACAATGGATGTTTTTTATGAAAGTTCAAATAAAGCGAAGGATTGTTTTTCTCTAATTCATGTGGATGTTTGGGGGCCGTATCGTATTCCGGCTTCATGTGGAGCTGTGTATTTTTTGACCATTGTGGATGATTTTTCTAGAGCGGTATGGACATAATTTTTGCTCGAAAAATCTGAAGTTAAGCGTGTTCTACAAAATTTTTGTGCTTATGTAGACAAACAGTTCAACAAATCTCTTCGGATGGTGAGAAGTGATAATGGAACGGAATTCATGTGCTTGTCATCATATTTTAAAGAACATGGGATTATTCATCAAACGTCTTGTGTTGATACTCCACAGCAAAATGGACGAGTTGAGAGGAAGCATCGTCATATACTAAACATTGCCCGATCTCTTCTTTTTTCAAGCGAGTTTACCGACCAAATTTTTGGGCGAGGCAGTTTCAACGGTAGCTTATCTCATCAACCGTACCCCTACAAAAATTCTCAACGGAAAAACACCGTATGAACTGCTGCATGGGGAAAAACCATCGTATGATCAGTCAAAGGTATTTGGTTCTTCATGCTTTACGCATAGACGGGCTCGTGATAAAGATAAATTTGGACAAAGGAGTCATCAATGTATTTTTGTAGGTTATCCGTGTGGAAAGAAAGGATGGCGGGTCTATGACATAGAGACCGAAGAATTTGTTATTTCCTGTGATGTTATTTTCAAGAGGATATTTTTCCTTTCTCTAAGGTTGTGCCTCCGCATACCAGCTCTACATTTGGTGTTGATACCGATGGTGATTGGTTATTTATAACTCGCCTATGCTCGATGTAAGGGAGAGTGACATTATTGAATCAGAAGCTGCGGTAGATGGTGGTGTTGATTTTGAACCTCCACCGCAGATAGTTGAGATTGACACTACACCTATGGTATACGTTCCTTTGGTTGCTCCGGTGGCAGATATGGTAGTTCCAGCTCCCTCCAATAAAACACCTAGGACTGTTTCTTCACCGACTGACAATATGATAGTTGAACCTGAGGCTGAGATTACTGCTGAGGCAGAATCTGTTATTGATGAATCTGAGATTGAAGTGGCTGTTGAGCCTGAAATGGGGATAGGGAAAAGAGAAAAATCTTCTTCAGTCAGGTTGAAAGGTTATGTGACATATGCTACTCGCTGTACTAAAGAAACCCATCACGCTCAATCTGACTTCCACTCAGCATCCTCTTCTACGGTCTCAGGTAACACACCATATCCTCCTACAAATTATATTTGTGATGATAATTTTTCTCCAGCTCATCAGGCGTTTCTAGCTGCTGTGGTTGAAAACATCGAACCAACTTCGTATAAGCAAGCTATGAAGGATCCACGCTGGAATAATACCATGGGATGTGAGATTGGATCTTTAGAAGAAAGTTGCATTTGGGATATTTTTGACTTACCTCCAGGAAAAGTGGCTCTAAACAACAAATGGGTGTATAAAATCAAGTTACATGCTGATGGCTCGTTGGAACGCTACAAAGCCCGTTTCGTAGCATGTGGAAACCGCCAAGTAGAAGGAGAAGATTACAAGGAGAAATTTGCTCCAGTGGTCAAGATGATCACGGTTCAAAGTTTATTACGCATTGTGGCTGCTAAGAATTGGGAGGCTCATCAAATGGATGTTCATAATGCGTTTCTTCATGGTGACATGGAAGAAGAAGTGTACATGAAGTTACTAGTTTGGTTTCGACATTCTGATCCCAATAAGGTATGTTGTTTAAGAAACTCTTTATACAGTCTCAAACAGGCTCCTCGGTGCTGGTTCGCTAAACTCACCGCTGCATTGACAAAGTTTGGATTTCAACAATCATATGCGGACTATTCTCTTTTCACTCACTCACGTGGTGAAGTGGAACTTTGGGTTCTCATTTATGTTGATGATTTGCTTATTTGTGGTAACAATACTCGAATGCTCCCGAGTTTTAAGGAATATTTGGGAAAATGTTTTCATATGAAGGATCTTGGTAAGGTTAAATATTTTCTTGTTATTGAAATTGCTTGGAGCAATGAGGGTATCTATCTTTCTCAAAGAAAATATGCTCTTGATATTGTGGTTGAGGCTGGTCTCCTTGGTTCGAAGCCCTTCTCAACGCCAATGGAATAAAACCATCAACTTAGTTTGAGTAAGAGTCCTTTTCTCACTGATCCGGAGCTCTATAGACGTCTGATTGGTCGTCTCATTTATTTTCTTACAACTAGACCGGAACTGGCGTATTCTGTTCATATTTTATCTCAGTTTATGAAGACGCCACGAGTTGATCATTGCGTGTTGTGGGATATCTCAAGGGCTCTCCAGGTCGTGGTATTTTGCTCAACTCAGACTCTGATCTTTCTCTTACGGCTTCTTGTGACTCTGATTTTAGTACTTGTCCCAAAACACGGCGGTCTTTGAGTGGTTATATTATGTTTTTGGGTGGTTCTCCTATTTCTTGGAAGACCAAGAAACAAGATATTGTTTCTCATTCATCTCTGAATGAAGTTAAATGGCTCAAGTAGTTGTTTGCAGAACTTGGTTTTCCTCAGAATGATTCGATCAGGTTATTTTGTGACAGTCAAGCTGCGATACATATCTTTGAAAATCTGGTTTTTCATGAGCGCACGAAGCATATTGAGAGAGATTGTCATGCTGTTTGAGATGCTGTCCTCGCAGGTATTCTCACCATGGTTCCTGTTCGCACACACGAACAGTTGGCCGATATTCTTACAAAAGCACTTGGACGGACTGCATTTCAGAGTTTATCATCCAAGTTGGGCATTTGTGATTTGCATGCACCAACTTAAGGGGGAGTATTGGTGAATATAATGTAAATATTCCCTAGAGATATTAGGAAATAGATTACTTGGCTTCCAAGCTTCAACTTATATATAAATATTGTATTGTATCGTTTCAAAGTAAATAAGAAAAATATTCTCTAAACCTAGCCGCCTTTTCTATCTTGGATCCTTCGCCCCAGTTCCTTCAGCCACTCGCTCCAGATGGCAATGGAGCTCGTCGACCTTGCATACTCTGATGCCACATCCTCCGGCGACACTGCAACAACTCCTGATCACAAACTCGCTGCTGCCGCCGTGCTGCCTCAAACAAATTTTCAACAACTCAACCAAACGAATTCTAGGGTTTCTCTTAACGTGTCTAACCCAAACTGATCCATTAAACTTCTCCTCTTGGTCCAACAGCAGAAGTGGCGGCCTTTATCCACTTGCACTAGGCACGTGCGGTTTTAACCTATATGTTGACAATTTCTTGTAATCTGATGACTTGACGACACTAAGCATTGATTGGCGGAGGACTCCTCTTGACACTTGTGGGGACATTGATACAAGACTTTGTCGATCACCTTCCAGCCGGCCTCAAACAAGTCCAACCGCTATCCATATTCTGGTTTTGAGTAGACCCCTATTTAATTCTTTCAGATGCCTACCCTCACCGGATTTCGTTGATGGAAAGAGCTCTCTCTCTCTCTCTTGGACCATCAGTCACACCTCTTCCGGTGAGCTTCTACACAGAGCATGACCACACTCCTGCTTGGCCCAGGTCTACTTTCTTCACCTTACTGTCTGAACCAACTAGTTTGACGCTTCAACATCTAGCCTCGAGCAGAATTGGACACCGCTCTAGCTTAGTGTCCATTAAGGTGGTTATGGGATAGTAATCTTTGAACCCTGGTCCATAGCTTTAGTCTGGTTTCTTGGTCTGAATGCTTAAGGTCTAGGCTCCCCTGTTTATGTGAAACTTGGAAACTCTTTACCCCAACTCTCCTCCTCAATGGAGAGAACTCTAGCCCAAGTCCCTTAATGAATTCAATGTGGTTTTTCACCGACCTTCCTTGAGGCTAACAACCTTTTTCTAACGTCACAAGATCTTAGGATAGTGATTAATGTGAACTTCTCCTATGTTTTCACAGAGGTATCTTTGACACACCATGCACTTGTTTGTGGCATGCTACGATGTAACATCTGTCTCCGAGCTTCTATGGATCTATTAGCGAAGCCTAGTGATTCCCAAAAGATCCAAATAATGGGTACATATTAGATCAAATATCTCTAATAATAATGATGTAATAGATGACAAAAAAAAAATTAATTCAAATTTTACCCCAAAAATAAACATATTAATTGATTTGTGTTAGCATGTAGGCTACGATTTTGTGTTAGCACTGATTTGTGTCATTTACCCACGTCTTTCTGTGATGCACAGAACACTAAAACTAACTAGTCTTGTTCCTTATTAATTATATTTTTAGGATTTTCACAAATATTAATAAAATATATTAAAAGTTAATTATAAATGGATTATTTTTTGTGAATAACAAATTTTTATAATTTTAAAGTAATAGTATTCATTTAAAAAAACAATTACAATTCATTATCAATTAGTACTAACTAATATAAAATTTAAAAATTTAATTTTTTAATCCATTTTTATAAGAAATCTTATTATATAAACTTGGATTACACTCACGAGAAACTGACACGTGTCAAAATTATACTTCACGAGATCATGATACGTGTCACAAATAATTCAGATTTTGCTGCGCATCAAATTCGTAAATACAATTATTCAAAAAACTATATACAGAAAGAAATAATTTTAAAAGGAAAAAAAACCAATACTTTGTTAATTTATATAATCAATAAATTAAGAAATAAGTTTTAAAAAATCTAGAAACGAAAATAAAAGAAATATTAAAAAAAAACCAAGAATTTGTTAATTTATCTAATCAATAATTGAAATTAAGAAATAATTTTAAAACAAATCTAAAAACGAATATAAAAACTAATGAAAATATAGAAATAATTTTAAAAGGAGAAAAGGAAACCAAGAATTTGTTAACTTATCTAATCAGTAATTAAAATTAATAAATAATTTTAAAAGGAAAAAAAAGAAACCAAGAATTGATTAATTTATCTAATCAATAATTAAAATCAAGAAATAATTTTAAAACAAATACAAAAACGAAAGTAAAACCTAAAACTCTAACTTAAAGAAAAAAATTAAACCAGAATTGTTTAATTTATCTAATCAAAGGAAAAAAAGAAACCAATAATTTGTTAATTTATCTAATCAATAATTAAAAATAAGAAATACCTTTTAAAAAATCTGAAAACGAAAATAAAATAAATATTTTTAGAAGAACCCAATAATTTGTTAATTTATCTAATCAATAATTAGAATTAAGAAATAATTTGTAAAAATCTAAATACGAAAATAAAAGAAAATAAAATAAAATAAAATATAGAAATAATTTTAAAAGGAAAAAAGGAAACCAAGAATTTGGTAATTTATTTAATCAATAATTAAAATTAAGAAATAATTTTAAAAGGAAAAAATGAAACCAATAATTTCTTAATTTATCTAATCAATAATTAAAATCAAGAAATAATTATAAAATAAATACAAAAATGAAAATAAAACCTAAACTCTATCTTAAGAAAAAAAGTTAAACAAGAATTTGTCAATTTATCTAATCAATAATTAAAATTAAGAAATAATTTTAAAAGGAAAAAAGGAAACAAAAAAATATTTAATTTATTTAATCTTCTTATATAAACATTGGTTGCAGAATGAACAAAATTGATTTAATATAATCCAATTTAATTCATTATTCTAATTGGTTAAGTATTAAATAAATTTTATGAGATGATGATCTAATACGCATAATGTTAGGAGTACTAAATGATATTCAAGACCGACTGTTAAACGATTTTATCGGGTTTATCAACAAGAGTTACAGATAATTGGCATAAGATAAGAAATTAGTTAGAAAAATGCATAATATTCTTGGTTTACGAAATGAATAAACAACATCTCTCTTGGACATGAAAATTGAAGGAAATGTTTTTTCTCCATAGAGAAAAAAGTGTGAAAATGATTTCTCGAAAAAGGAAGAAAACAAAAACTATTCTTTCACAAAGAAAATAAGTCCAAAACGAGGCGGAAATACATTTTGAGAGAGTTGCTCATGCGGAGTCAATTCTCATACACTTAACTGGATCTATCTAGAGGAGGGAGCAAGTCGATGAGACTTCTGTTGGAGATTGAAAATGATGGTGGATAAGAATCCGACAACGGAAAAGAAAGAAAGTTGTGAAAACCAAACATCTTAAGGTATAATTAAGGCCCGACATAAGAATAAAATTGAGAGCTGGTGACAGAAAGGTAGAGCTAGAAGATGTTGTTGGAAAACGCCATGAGACAAGAAATAGTGAATGATTCTAGCAAAGTGAAGCTGCGAGAGGGGAAATATATTATGTTGGGAACCAAGATACGATCTCAACAAGAGGATATCAAATTGGACAATTAAGATCTTGCGAGAACGCCTCACCTAGATATGAGTGAGAACATAGCCGCCGGTCACTGGATCTTTTTTTACATATCATACTAGGTCTGAGCGTTAGAGTTGGTTCATGTCTCTCAGATTTTTGGGTTTAGAGGCCTATGATCCATTCGGTTTTGTTTGGTTCTATCTGCATTCGAGTCAGGTTCGGATACACGAAATATTAAATAAATATTAAAAATTGGTTAAATTTGAATAAAATTTAGTTAGATTTTCGCAAATATAAATTAGAACTTTCAAATATTTTTATATTTTGCCTATATTGATTATTTTGATCTGAAAATAATTTATATTTTTGGGTTTATAATTGTAGGGTATATAATTGAGTTATATCAAGTTTATATATTACTAGATTAGGACCCATCCGATGGGCGGGTTTTAAAAATTTAAAATAAATTAAATATAAGAAAATTCATTAAACTAAATATCTGTTGTTAGTGATATATCTTAAATTATTTTTGGGAAAGAAGTATAAAAAATTTTTTATTTGAAAAGAAATTAAATTGTTTTCTATTTCTACATGAAATAATTTATTTAACTTTCTATATTAAAATATATTATTCACATATTAAAATATATATCATGTCCATTAGCTTTTGGTTTCATCTTGTTGTTTACTTTTTTGAAAAATGTGTTCAATAAACTTGGACAAAATATCTTAAACCCAAATAACCAAAACGAATCCAACTCGAAGAGGAGTACCAATCCGACAAACGTCTGAATGAGTCCTAAACTTCTATATCCGAAGGACCAAACCCGAACCGAGAACTGAATGGATACCCAAAATACTCAAAATAAAATTATATACGCAAAAAGCTTAGCTATATTTAGACTTGATATAATCCAATTATCCTACAATCATAAACCCGAAAATATTAATTATTTTAATACCAAAATAACTAAAATACTCAAAATTAACCAAAAATATCTGAAAGTTTTTGGTTATATTTGTAAAAATTTAACAAATTTTTTATTTTTTTATAGTTCGATTATACTCATTTAATGTTTTCATTCAAATAATTAGAAGTGTGTAATAAATAATTATCGAAGCTTAAATAACATACAAATAAAAATATCTATATTTGAAATGGAAAGTTTAAATTTTATTGAAATAATAAAATTTAAACCTATATTAAAAAAACGGAAAGTAAAAGTTACATATATATTGTTTGTTTGATGTTTACCTTTTCTATTAAGAAAAATGAAAATAACACAATATTGTTTTACATATGTCAAAATCTCATCGATTAAGCAACATATGTCGTGATCATGCTAAGTATAATCATTCTTTTTATTCAAATAATTAAAAATATGTAATAAAAACAAATTAGTGGAGCTTAAAAAAATATAAAATTCTAAAAATTCAAATTTGAATAGGAAACTTTAAACTTTATTGAGATAATAAAATTTAATCTATATTAGAAAAATAGAAAGAAAAAATTTATCTATTTAATTATTTAATTTTTTTGTTGGTTTTTTTTTCTATTATGAAAAAATAAAAATAACATAAAAATTTTACACATGTCAAAATTCTATCAAATAATCAATATTTTTATTCAAATAATAAAAATATGCAATAAAAAATCATTTGGAACTTAAATAATATAAATTCTAAAAATCTATATTTGAAAGAAAAGTTTAAACTTATTGAAATGATAAAATTTAATCTATATTAGAAAAATAGAAAGCAAAATTTTATCTATTTTATTATTATTTGGTTTTGTTAGTTTTCCTTTTCTATTATGAAAAATAAAAATAACATAATATTATTTATACGTGTCAAAATTTTATCGAATATGCGACACATGTCATGATCTCGTGAATTATAATTTTGACACGTGTTGGCTTTTCGTGAGTGCAACCGAAGTTTATATAATAAGATTAATGGTTTTGAATATATAGTTGTATTTCGAATATTTCGGGTAACCATTCAGTTCTCGGTTTAGTTTTGCTTTGGTTCTTCAGATAGAGACGTTTAGGATCCTTTCGTGTTTTTGTCGGGTCAGATTCGGTTTAGTTTTTTTGTTTCTGATATTTTTAAAATACATATCTCACACAGTGACCAAAAAACAAATGACAAGATGGACCAAACTAATGGATATGGTATATATTTTTAATATGTTAATAATAAAATTATCATATAGAAATTAATTTATTCATATAAAATATGTTAATAACCAAACTCTTTTCTCTAACGGAATATGATTTCTACTTTTTTTTTGTTGCCTTTAATCATTGTTCAAAGAAACAAACATAAAGAAGTACAAACCAAACCCAAAAACAGAGCCTAGTTAAAAGCACCGAAAATAACATGGAAAAACAGAGCATTGAGACCCAAAATCAAAACCGTAATAGGACCTTACGATCTCCGATCTTTCTCAATGATTGAATGTAACCATGTTGGACCTCCCCTAGCCAAATATGAATTAAACCTACCATCCACATTGACACTTCTGGTGATTTTCCTTGCTACTCCATTCGCTGCAGTTGAAGAAAACTTTACCAAGCAGACCCGAAACCGCCTTCTAGCTCGCTGTAACCGGTCCACATATGATCTGTATTTTGGCCAGTCCCTCGGATTATTAATAGCCTCCACTGCTGCAGCACATTCCGACCACACCTCTACATCCAACACATGAAGATCCCGGATGCTTTCAACTGCCCATAGGATACACCGAAGCTCTGCCACAAGCCGGTTTTGAGATGGTAAAAAAGCATCCCTAGCATGGAACCTAACATCTCCACGATGATCTCGAAGGATCCATGAACCCCCACATAATTGAGACGAGTTTACCCATGATGTACCAACATTGCATTTTAACATATCAACTGATGGTTTACACCAACTTTTGTTCACCATGACAGTACGACCTGAGCCTAGGGGTCTTGTATTCTCATTCACCGATGCCATCGACCATTCCTCTGCCTCATCTAAAGCCAAAGCAATCAAAATATCTGAATCATGTATATTATTGGCATAGACTTTCTCATTTTGTTGCTTCCACAATCCCCAAAGAATCCATGGAAGAGCATGCCGATACTTAGCCTGCAAAGATGACATATCCAAAAGACGAAAGAAATATTCCATATAATTCTCTATCGTTCATGGAGTTCCTTGTGTCAACATTGGCACTTTAGCTACATTCCACACATGTTTAGCCACCCCACATTCAAACAGAACATGACTTATCGTCTCCTCTCCTTGTTTACAAATTGGACATATCGGGTCTGACTGCATGCCATGAGCTTGTAAACACTCAGCCACTGCTAGAGCACCCGACAAAGCCCTCCAAAGAAACAACTTTATTTTTGGCACTGTTTTCACTCTCCAGACTTCCAATTTTAACTTGTTCAGCCGCACCATATCTGGAGGCAATGGTATCTCACCTGGAGCTGGTTTCGAAAGCAACCAACTACCGCTCTTCACCGAATATTTACCATCCCTAGTATAAGCCCAAATCCAAGTATCTTCCATCCCAATGTTCGGCGGAAATGACATAATTCTGTTAATATCTAGGGGAAGGAAGAGTTCTTTTAAACGATCAAGTTTCCATGAACCTTCATTTGATATAAGATCTGAAACCTGTAACCTCAAATTTATCCGCGATTCCTTGTTGAAAGGTCTCCTTGGAGTTCCATCAAAAACCCACTCATTCAACAAGACACGAGTGTTAAGACCATTCCCTATCGACTTCATAACTCCACGTGACAACAATTCTCGACCAAAGATTATACTTCTCCATGCATACGAAGTTCTTGATCCAGTTGCTGCATCTAGAAACCCTTTTTTGCATAATACCTTGCCTTGTAAATCCTAGCCAGAAGTGAATGAGGCTTCGACAACAGTCTCCATGCTTGCTTAGCAAGCAAAGCTTGATTGAATTCACTTATGTCACAAAACCCTAAGCCACCGTTCGATTTAGACTTACACATTTTCTTCCAAGCCACCCAATGAATCTTCTTCTTATCTTCAATGTTGTTCCACAAAAACTTGTCATGGCACTTGTAATCTTTTGACACTGGAACTTAGTAAGTCTAAAGCACGACATAGCATAGACCGGAAGCGCCATCGCAACGGATTTAAGAAACTTTCCTTACCACCCAAGGAAAGCGTCTTAGCATACCAGACACTTAACCGAGACTTAAGCCTATCCATTATAAATGCTAAAAGTTCTCTTTTAGATCCACTTAGGCACTCTGGTAACCCCAAATACTTCCCTGCAGCACCTTCATTGGTAATGCCCATATAAAGACCCAATATACGTCCCATGATAGGGTCAATCTTTCCTCCAAAAGTAATAGATGATTTCATAAAGTTAATCTCCTGACCTGAAGCTTCACCATATAACTGTAGACACCATAGATTTATTTTTATAAGATATATCATTAAGCACACATATTTACTTTAATAATTAATTGGGAATTTGGCCAAGAAAATACTGAACTTGTCAGGAATTACCAAAAAAACCCCAACTTTTTGGCTGGCCAAAAAAGGCACAAACTATTTCTGACTTTCGAACAAATTAACATAACTTTCATTGACTTGCCAAAATGGGACACCGTTATCTGAGTTAATGATTTTCTTTAACTGATGTTTAATGTCTTAAACGATGGTCGTTAAGTTAAACAACGTCATTTTGGTGTAAGATTAAAACATCGGGAATTCAGCCAAGAAAACACTGAACTTGTCAGGAATTGCTAAAAAATGCCCCAACTTTTTGGCTGGCCAAAAAAGGCACAAACTATTTTTGACTTTCAAACAAATTAACATAACTTTCATTAACTTGCCAAAATGGCACACCGTTAGCTGAGTTAACAATTTGCTTTGATTGATGTTTAATGTCTTAAACGATGGTCGTTAAATTAAACGACGTCGTTATGGTCTGAGATTAAAACATCTAAAACTTAATCAAATCGAACCAAACCCTAATTTCTCAAAACCCCCAAATCGATTTGGGAATTTTCTCTCAAAATCGAACCAAATATTTGGATACAGGATCTCATACCCAATAAAATAATGATATGTTTATGAAGTAAAATAAGATTTGTGTAAAGAAATGAAATTGTAAATGGAAAATAAGTATAATAAGAATAATAGTAAAAGTTGTGTATATTGATCTTTAGTGAGAAATGAGCGACCCTCTTACAAGGGTTGTTATTTATACATGAATTAGAGAATAAATACTAAGAATACTAACTAATTGATTCTATCATTCTCTTTTAAATGGTTGGTTTCACCTTAATCTTTAATGTCGTAATGCCTTCTCTTTTGAATGATATTTTCTCTGATGAGCAAACCCACCTCGCTTCGCGGACAATCTTTGGCTTCGCTTGCTTCCTCCTCCACATGGCTTCGCTACTCCCTAGACATTTCTTCGCTTGTTCGAGCTCTTGCTTAGTTCGTCCGCTCTTCTTACTCCGAATTATTTAACAATCTTTTAATTGTGTTAAATATAATGACACGTGTCTTAATCTGGAGAGAATAGATCCTCAGTACAGATTGGTGTCAACAAAACCTAGAATCTCTGAAGTTTTGATTGAAGCTTATTCATGTTTGAGTTTTGTAAGGTGAGTTCGAGTAGTGAACTTCAATCGAAGCTTCAAAGATTCTAGGTTTGGTTCGATTTTGAGAGAAAATTCCCAAATCGATTTGGAGATTTTGAGAAATTAGGGTTTGTTTCGATTTGATTCAGTTTTAGATGTTTTAATATCACACCAAAACGAGATCGTTTAACTTAATGACCAGTCAAAGACAATCGTTAACTCAGCTAACGATGTGCCATTTTGGCAAGTCAATGAAAATTATGTTAATTTGTTCGAAGTCAAAAATAGTTTGTGCCTTTTTTGGCCAGCCAAAAAGTTGGGATTTTTTTGGTAATTCCTGACAAGTTCAGTGTTTTCTTAGCCGAATTCCCGATATTTTAATATCACACCAAAACGACATCGTTTAACTTAACTACCATCGTTTAAGACATTAAACGTCAATCAAAGAAAATCGTTAATTCAGCTAACGGTGTGCCATTTTGGCAAGTCAATGAAAGTTATGTTAATTTGTTCGAAAATCAAAAATAATTTGTGCCTTTTTTGGCTAGCCAAAAAGTTGGAAATTTTTTTGGCAATTCCTGACAAGTTCAGTGTTTTCTTGGCCGAATTCTCATAATTAATTTTACTTCAATTAAATTTATTTTAAAACTAAGGAACCTGCCCATTGGTTTGGAAAGAATTTTCAAGTTCTCATAAATCAATAACTTAAGAAATAAGTGAAATAACGAAACTGAACTAAACAAAATAGATTTTAGACGATTTAGCCAATAGTTACAACCAAACTGAACAAATTTAAATAAATTTAAAGAAATCTTAAAAGCGTTTGGAGCGTATTTGATCGCGGAAACAACATCAAATTCAATCTCAACATTCAAAGTATCTTCCTTGTCTAAGTAAGACTTCCGAAGTTCAGCCATAGACACGTACTGAGGAAAACCAAAACAATTTGCTCCTATTGGGAACCAATAATTCACTGCAATAAAAATCGTATATTTGATCAATGAATAATTGAGAATCACGAACGACATATACATATCGTTATCTATAATTAATTTCAACTAAAAAGACCGTGCATGCTAATTTAGTAAATATAAGGAATTATACTTTAGCAAAAAGAAAAAGTTAGGAATTATAACGTACATTCCTTTTTCAAGTGATTGGAACCATATGGATCTTCAACTTTCAGTTGAGCTTTAACGTAAATCTCCTCGTCGTCCTCTAAAATTTCACCATCAGCTATTGACAGAAAAATAGATAACCATTTACCAGTTGGTGTAGAGTAACTCTTGGGATACATCTTTAAAACCCTGCAAAACAGTATTATGCACTTATTATCACTCTTATACGTATACTTAATATTTAATAATTAAAACTTAAGAGCAAAGATTTGTTCTATTATATTTTAATGTATATTTTACCATTCTTTTCCTCCCTTTGTAAAGGTGTCTGATATGAGAGGATTCTCTTGTATCACAGAGAAAGTTTTAACAGTCCAAGAGAACTTGGGATAAGGAAGATCCACATCAAATGAGAGGATTTCCCATTTGGTTGGAGGTGGAGCAACAATAATATCAACACCAAACTCACAATAATCTCCATCAAAGAGGTATCCATTTTTATGGTCTTCGATTGTATCAAGGGGAAGCACTTGCGACAATCCCCACATTGTTCTTAATGAATTGCACGGCTTTGATTCCACATCTGGACATATGTAAACACATAATGGAGAGAGATAAAAAAATTAAAGAAAATATACATGAAAGTAAACATGTACATACAACAAACCTTGAATAGTAGAGTACTTGTTTTCTTTTTTGTTAAAGACAAAAAAAACATGAGATCTGTATACACCTCAATTGGAGTTTTGGAAGTGAGCCTTGTACTGTCTATTTCAACATACATTGAAATAAATCCACTCCCATTGTCCTTATCGTTCCCTTTTGGGTATATGATCATTCTCCTGAAGTTTTTATAATCACAAAGTGCACACGTTAAGATTATACATCACTTACAATGAAAGGAAAAAAAAAAAAAAAAGATCATATATGGGACTTGTGACACTGAGTCAAAACGTACCATTTGTAATCACCAGAGGAGAAACGACGGGATTTGTATTTGCCATCTGAGTGGAGGGTTGAGCTTTCGAATTGAAAGAGGTTTTGAACTTTGATAGAATAGGAAGAAGGAGGACGTTGTCTCCAACTTTGTAGAGTTGTAGAAGATATGTTTGAACTCATTATTGTACTTTCTATGTGAAAGAAGCGATACGAAAGATTGTTCTTATAGAGGGAGAGAGAGGAGGGGAAACGTTAGTTAAGATAGAAATTAATTTTGTTTATTAAAGTTGTTATTAGAAAAGGAGGTGTCTTGGAAATAACAAACATATAATGGGGAAGGCGAAACACCTGTGAAGTTATTAGAATACGAAGAACCATGGCTTTTGAGCCCTAGCGTTAGCATAGAGTGGTTTACACCTGTGAAGTAGTGTGGTTAGTGGTGTTAAATACGTTAAATGTAGGAGGAATATTGATAAGGAATTCAAAATCCATTAGCAGGTTTTTAATGAGTATTTGATTCATATATATGTACTTAAAAGCAAACTCATTACAAAAATATCTGACTGGGCCGAATATTTAAAGCCTATTAAAGAACAAATTCTGTTTTTTTTTCTTTTTTTCTTCTTATTGTTATTTGGGTATTTGATTCAAACTCGATTTGGTTATTTTTGGATATCGGATATTCGGTTTTAGAAGTTTAGAATTTTGGTTCGGTTCAGTTCAGTTTTATCCGGGTTTAGATTGGATTCGGATATCTAAAATATCGAAACAAATATATATATAAAAAATTGGTTACATTTGAATAAAATTTGATTAAATTTTTATAAATATAAGTAGAAACTTCAAGATATTTTGGTCTAAAAATAATTAATACTCCCTATGTTTCAGAAAGATTGATGTTAGGATATTTTAAACAAATTAAGAAAATAATCATTACTTTTAAAAAATAAATTATTTTCTCTCACCAATAATTATTCTAATAATTATAAACCAATAGTAATATAGTAAATATAAGTATTTTCTATCATTACATCTTGATGTTTACAATTTATCAATAAAATAAAGAAAAAAGACTAGAAAATCAATATTTGTGAAACAAAATAAAAGAGGTAAAACATCAAGTTTTCTGAAATGGAGGGAGTATTATTTGGATATAATTGTATTTGGGATATTCAGATACCCTACCAATTTTTTTGGTTTGATTTGGTTCGGATATATAAATCTAGAATTCGCTCGGGTATTTATCAATTTTGGTTCGGTTTGATATCCCATTTTTGGATCGATTTGGTTTGATTCGGATATAGAAATCTAGAATTCGCTTGGATATTTATCAATTTTTGTTCGGTTTGATATCTTTTTTTCGGATCATTTTTGGTTTCGGGTATTTTGTCCAGACCTATTAACAAATATGCACTAGTTGTTTTCTGACTTGGTCTTGGCTTTGAATATGATTTGTGATGAATGTGCCATGTTTATATTTAAGTTAAAACGTTTCTTGGTAGAAAAAATGTGGCATTGCTCTGAAGTACATAGTGGCATGTATCAATAAGACGTTTTAACAAATAGTGAAATTAATAAATGGCTAAGTTAAGTGACATTTGGAGTCAGTTTGACCTCTAAAGTCATTTTGATTTTCAATATAAAAGTTTTACATCTGAATGATTTCTGAGGAAAACTAGATTAGGATTGTTTCATGCAGCCTTATTACAAATCCTTCATCGACAATCTAACATCTTACTAAAATACCAATGTGTATTGGTTGTCCCAACACAACATAATGTATTGCGTTGATGTAGGGGAAAATCTAATATCTTCGTCCTCAATGAAGCCGGTCAAATGCAGAGACATAAATATAAAATAGTTGAAAACACTCTAGTCGAAACTTACTGAATCAAGCATCAAAACCCTTTCTAGCTACAAAGTTCATCATTCATGTTCCTTCACCAATTCAATATGTTTGATTTTTTTCACCAAAGACTTAATTATCACTACTTAGTTAAAAGAATTCAGAAACAAATTAACCTTAAAAAACTACAAACTTTGGAACTTAATGTAGTGTTGTTACAAAGATAAACTCCGAATAATTATTATATGATCAGTATATTATATGATCATTGATGAGATAAGAAGAAGAAGAGAAATAAAAAATTAAAATTGCACAAAAAAAAAAAAAACGATTCTCAATTTTTTTTTCTTCTTTTACAATTTTTATTTCATCAAGTAGCTAATTGAATCTCACCAAGTTCAAGCTGTTCAGCAATATCTTCAAGCTGTTTCTTCACACTCATATCAATAAGCTTCGAACCGGAATCACCATACCGAATCGTAAAACCAGCTACAAGACTCGGATCAATAACCGTCTTAACCCGAACATTCTTAGCTCCGGTTAACTTCTGAACCTGTTTCGCAATTTGAGCTAATTGCGGCGGCTCCAATTTCACCACCGATCTAACCTCAGCCATTTGTGTATCCGTTAACTTATTGTAAACCGTCTCAAACTCTTTCACGATCTCCGTCACTATATCGATCCGATTCGCATCGACAAGGATGTTGAGGAAATTCGAAGTATGAACTTGAAGCGATGATGATTTCACGATGTCGTCGATCACTTGACGTTTCTTCTCGACGGCTACAGTTGGATTCGCGAAGAAATTGAGTACCTGTGGATCTGAGAAGACGTTGTCAAGCTTCTCAACGTCAGCGACTGTTAATTCCAATGTATCGTTTCTCTTCGCGACGTCTGCTAAAGCCATCGCGTAACTTCCGGCCGCCGTTGCTGACATTCTCGCTCCCGCTGCGTTTCCTCCGCCGCCGATTCGGAGAGGTAAGGTTTTTCGGATGGGGAGAGATCTGGCGATTTGAAAGGAGGACGGTGGAAGTTTGGATTGAAGAGAGAATAGAGTTTGCTGTAGAGACGCCATTGCAGAGAGACGAGAGGTAAAGAGAGATAGAAAGAGAGAAGGATTTGTGGTTTCTCGAAGACGAGAGGAGAAGAAGAAGGTAAGGTTTGGGGAATGGAAGATTGACGGTGGAGATTTGTTGATGGGGTTAGATTGACGGTGGAGATTAGAAGGTTTATCTTGTGTGGAGTTTTCAGAAGGATTAGGCTATGGTTTCAGAAGGAGTGAGGAGCTGACACGTGGAGTTGTATGATTCCTGAGATATCTGTGTTCCATAGTGAGTTAAAAGGATCGATACTAATTATCCTTGTTTTTATATTAATGCCATAAAATCATCCGTTAGTTGAGTGGCCGGTAGGACCTAGCGCATAATCTATTAAGCAGAGATTAATCGAGAATTTATTTGTTGGTTTTTTGAATTTTAAACGTATTTATATATTAATATAGCAAGAATATGTAACAAAGTTAATGTGGTCTAGTGGAAAGATATCATGAATTCGACCAAAACTATCCCCATTTTGATTTAAAAAATCTTTATTTCTTTATTAAAGGACATAATGGTAAATTTCTATCATCTTCAACCCGACTAACTCTTTTCTACAACTCTAATATGCGGCCGCCATTGATTGTTGTCTCCAAACCCTTCCTTTATTTTTTTACACAGAAACTTGTAGATCTACCATTAAAAACTCATTCAAAACTAAAAAAAAACTAAGAAATCAGGAATTTTTTTTTTACTTGTCTGTGGTTTTAGGCAATGACATCATATCACAGCGGTTTTTGGCCGCCGAGCGTTTAACCACTGCCTAAGCGGTCTCGGCGGTCGTATTTTTGAACAAGGGTTATGGACAAATATTTTGTTGTTTAGTTTTATTTAGGGAAAATAATATTTTTAACCTTGAAAATGTTAGATGCTAGCACTTTAAACTTTGAATATATTATTACATTAGTACTTTAAACCTTTGAACTATTTTTAATAACGTTTAAAACTTTGAAACTATCTTCCGCATTTTTCGCCATAAAATTCATTACAAAATATTTACCTGAAAACTAACAGAATTTCTGATGATAATCCGACAAAACATTTTGACAGTAATCCGATGGATTTTTGAAATAATAGTTATGTCAGAATTTTCAAAATCCAAACGGTTATCAACGTACATATTTTCCAACGGATTTTTGATGATTACTCAAAAATCCATCAGAAATTGTTCGATGGATTACCGACAAAACTATTATGTCGAAAATCGATCGGATTAAGATCCCGTCAAAATTACAGAATTTCAGTACATTGATATTGTTGTTTGAATTTTTAAAATTATGACGAAACTATTTTGTTGGAAATCCGTTGGATTACCGTAAAATATTTTCGTTGGATTACTATCAGAAATTCCACTATTTTTTGTAACTATTTGTAGTAGATTTTATGGCAGAGAAAACGCGGGAAATCAAGGTTTAAAGCGCTAACATCTAACATTTTCAAGGTTAAAAATGTTGTTTTCTCATTTTATTTATAGTAAAAAATATTATATTTTTGTAATGTAATATAAATTTTTAATATTAGAGATAACGAATTTGGTGTGTTTGGTTTTGTCATACGTATTTATAGCTTTATAGAGTTTAGAAAATTAATTATGTATAAATAATTTTGAAATTTTCAATTATATATATAGTTTGTTAACTTGACTTATTGAAATATTAACATTTTGATAATTATATTATATTATGTGTTCTTTATGGAAATTTATTTATGGAATACGCGGTACACCGCATATCAATTATTTTAATAGAAACTATATTCGAATCCGCGGTACACCGCTGGTCAATTGTTTTGAAATAAATTTGTAGTTTTTTTTCTTTTTTACTGTTTATAAATATTTTTATTTTGGTTGTTTAATATATACTTGTAGTTTTTTGTTTCCTTATGGTTTATATTATATTAAATGTAGTTTCAACATTGAACTGTAGTATTTTCTATGTAGAAATAGCAAATTTATGTTGTTTGATTCAAATGTACGCCAAATCAATCATATTCTTTTCTCACATTGAAACAATTTAGAGAAAATCCTACCATATGGTGTCGGTTTTTACTCCCGGGGCATTCCGTGGATAGGTTTTGTATCATCGGGTTCATTGTAATGCATCGAGGAATCACCTCAAAAGGTGGCAGCTTCTTAAGAACCTTGATGATGTTTGTCACGTCAATCATGATGAATTGTTGCGAGTGAGCTGGATCTCGTAAGATTCAAGGGATATTCACCCCTCCTTCTAGAGCCAAAATGTGGATACATAATCCAATACCCAAAACATAAGTAGTGCTTTGAATATAGATATAAAACTTGTTAAAAGAAATGAATGATGAACAAAAGTATATCTATCCAAATAAGTATATTAATCAGAAAAGAATGAATAAACTGTATATATTGAGATATTTTGTGTATATATGTTTGATTACATAAAGAAAAAGAAATAGTATTTAGTATCATTGTTTGTGTCAAAAATGGTGGTGAAAAATGTAGAAGATGGAACCTTCCTCACAATGCTATGGAGTCTTATATTTATACATTGAAGAAATTAAATGCAGCTAATTAACTCTGTGACTTCCTTTAAATGTGTCCGTTTTGATCCTGCCTTTAATGATGTAACGTCTCCAATTTGAATCTGACTGAGCCTCTGTCGGGTTGATGTTCTGTTAGACTTGTCCTCGACCTCGGTGGTCCATCATTATCCACCTCGCGTTCCCGAGCTGATGACATGTTCGTTGGTCTTAATTTCCTCGTGGTGGGCCCCTTACTTCCTCTTAAGGTGTCATTATTTGTTCATTAATTACATAATTAACTCACAAAATAACTCCCATGATAATTAATTCATTTACTTAATTCATAAACTTGAGTGACAAGTTTATTCTTTTGAGCATGACCATTAATTCATGAATTGAATCACCAATTAATGTCAAGTTTTGACCACCTTTTATATGCAATATAGATCTTCTTGAACTTTGGGAATCGATGGGCCTCCGATGCTCTAGAGGGATCCAGTGTACGGGATCCGATACCAACAGAAAAGATCTTCACTTCTGCATGTAAAACAATCTTTCTTTGAATTTAATTTCATTATGTTTGTTTCCTTAATGGCTGATCACTCTCTCATTTTATGCGATCTTAATCCTTAATCACAAGTCTCTCATATGTAGTATGATGTCTAATGTATTATACCTTGTTTTATCATGTCCAATTCCCAGAGTAATTAAGTTACATTAGTGTCTTCATCAATATTAAGGTTTCTCTACCATAATTAAAACGTATCTCTACGCTTTTGAAAGGTTTTAACCAAAATTAACCTATTTGAAAAATTAGTTTGAATAAATCTGAAATGATACATCTTTTGGGAAAAGATGGCAAAATGTGGAAAGCAAAACTTGTACGAGAAATTAAAGCATTGATATTAGTGTTTTTACTTAGGAACTACTTCTGTGGGCAAGAGAAATCTAGCAATAGAAACTTGTCCTACTGGATGTAAATCCCCTGTCAGTTATGCAATCCCCAAGTAAAAACAATGTATCTTCATTATGGGTGTGTATGCAGAAGGATGTATCAATTCCCTAGCATTGTCATTGTAATACTAAGGTGTCAATCCAAATGGGTGTGATGCTAGCAATCAAGATGTGATCAGATACAACTAAGTCAGGCCAGATAGCAATGAAATGTTTATCTATCAACCTAAAAAACGAAATGCAGTAAGATGGGTGCTTGACTCGAGTCCTAGACTGAGTTAAGTGACCGAGACAATGCAGAAAAAGGATAAACAGGTGCACTCAACCAGACTGAACGAGTTAACAGATTGAGTGAAGCCTGAAAACAATAAACAAACAAGCACTCGGGCTTCAAGGCCGAGTCAAGAGATCGATCAAAGAGAGAAAAAAGATAAACGTGCAATAAACAAGTAAATGACTTTAGAACAAGATGATAAAGCAAGAAGATGTAAATAGGGGTCTAAGGATGGGGCAATCGAAATGTGATTCTCCTTGGTCTCTCCTAGACGCTTAACAAAACTTCACAGAAGCTATTTCTAGACAATGAACATCAAAGTAAGGTGGCTCCACTCTCATGACAAACACCAACAAGCCTATACCACTTCCTAATCTTAATACCTAGTCAAAGATACAAGGAAACTTAGTGCAAATATCAATGAAACATAATATAGGCAAGCATTAAGAACCAATTCATTAATGTCAAAATACAGCTAGAACCTCTTAAGCCATGGGTTAAAGCTATAGATCTCTGGTATTAGTTGGTTCAAGCATTTCATCAACACCTTCTGAGTGGGAAATGCCTGAGATCATAATTACCAATGTCTTGGCTAACTAAGCATTAAGAACACCTAATCCAGAAGAGATCTATGCAATCTAAAGCTCAAACATCTAAGGAGACCAAGAATCCTACACAGATCTAACCCATCCTCAGAAACCCTAAATCACTACTCAAGAACACAAATCATCATCATCAAGAACATAAACCCAGAAAAATCAAACATCTCAGAATTCATTGAAAATAGTTTAGAAAGATAGATTAGGATGAGAATAGTAAGACTGATATGATCCTGGAAAGAATCAAATATAATCAAGATCATACATTTTTCAAACATTGGAGAAGTCACAAGATCAAGAGCTAAACATTGATTCGGACCGATCAAGCCGAGTGCTAGGCGAGAAGACCCATGTGTCTTGTTCAGTGAAAGGATGTCCAAGCTCAACTGTTCCAGCCCAAAGACCACTTGGAATATATTCTCAACTCATCAGAGGTTCACGTCAAAATGGAATCAGTCCAAAAAAAGTTCATATGAAGGAGATATTGAATTTACAAGTCATATGATCTTCAGCTTACTCGGTTTGGACCAACGCATGTTCAATAGAGGATTCCGAGCAAACCAAAAGGAGTTAAGCTACGAACTAAATTTTCCTGGAATCTTGATCCATTCCAGAATCACGTCGAATTAGATTTCCATCAAAATAAGTTCAGACTTGGAAGAAATAAATTTTACAAACTGAATGATCTGCTTCAGGTTCAATCACACGTCCAGGCCAAAGATCTAGTTCTACAGCCCAACTCAGGAATTATTTAGACACGAGACCACTTAGAGAATGTTAAGGGATCTCTTAGCTTTACGACAAGACCAAGAGCCTAAGGAGAGTCTTTTGGATCACAAAGTTACAGCCCATTTACCAAAACGGGTCAATCTGGTTCTAAACATGAAGAGTTCAAGGCCTAATTGGTTTGCAAGCCTCCAGGCTTATGTTTGGCATCTAGGAGGTATTTCTACAAAGTCCAGCAAGCCCAATAAGCCCCAGCAAAAGAATATCTCGGCCAAAGAAGCATGGAGAAGTCCAAGGATCATTTCAAGATGCATGCATGAGGAGTCCAAGGGTTGAATTCACATTCAACACACTATCTTTATTTCTTTTCTTTTATTTCTCTTTATTCCAAGATAATAATGACTTAGCTTAGTTTCTAAGTTTTCTACTCTTTATATTTCATGTAATCTCATCTGAGAGAGGGATATACAACTTCTTTTTTTATAAAAATCTGAGAGTGATTCTCTTTTGTTCCTTGTGAACATCTTTCGATTGGTGTGTAATATCCAATCAAGTTCTCTTGATTCTTCTTGGTGTGTCAAATCCAAGGAGTCAAGCGATCGTCTCGTCTAGGTGCGTCATATCCTAGGAGACAACCGGAATATCAGAGGCCTTCCGCAACTTCTGTGCGACCATTCGATCCACCACTTCGAGTCCCTCGAAGATTATCCATCGTTTCATCGTTCTACCAATCCGAAAGTGCCGATTCTTGGGAAGGATCGTATCAAAGAATGCAAAGAATTAAAGCAAACTCAGTAATAGATTAAGAGAGATATGAATTACAAAATGAAAAACACCAAGAACAAGGTTTGGAGGCAGAGAAAAACTCTAAAAATAAAAGACATCTCCCGTGGATAATACCCAGCAGTGGTATTTATAGAAAAATCGGAAAACCCTAAAACAGAAAAAGACAAAGAAAAATAGCTAAGTCTTCGTGCATGGTGCAGCTCGAGCAAGTCTGGTCGAGTGGTGTCGAGTGTGTTGAGTGGAGTGGGGACTCGAGTGCCAGCGTCGAGTGGTAACGTCGCATGTCTGAGAAAGATGATGTCGAGTGGTAACGTCGCATTTCTGAGCAAGATGGCGTCGAGTGGAGCATCGAGTGGGTATGTGGTGGAGCTGAGGTCGAGTCGGGGATGCGATGTCGAGTGCGGACTCGAGTGGAGGTGGGCTCGAGCAGAGAGCGTTGCACAGCAGGGCTCGAGTGGGGACTCGAGCTGTGCCCGAGTGGCGTGGCGAGTACGGGCTCGAGTGGCGTGGCGAGCATGGACTAGAGTGGCGTGGCGAGCACGGGCTCGAGTGGCATGGCGAGCACGGGCTCGAGTGGCGTGGCGAGCACGGGCTCGAGTGGCGTGGCGAGCACGGGCTCGAGCGGTCCTAGCATCCATGCTCCAAGTTGTACATGTTTTAGCTCCAAAAATGTAATATGTATGCAAATCTAATGCAAATCCTCCTAAGTATGCAAAATAGACAAAAAGGACTTTAAATGGTATAGACAAGGGGTGAATCTTTTCTAAAATGGACTCAAATATATGCTTAAAACATGTAAAATATGGAGAAATCAACACCCCCAAACTTAGTTTTTGCTTGTCCTCAAGCAAACAAATCGTAAACATGGAGAGTTGGGTTGAAAACGGGGACTCAGGACCTAAGCAATTCATAGTAAAACACATAGCCTCAATCCCAAAGTTAACAGTTTTAAAATGCATTGCAAGTGAAATCTACTTAAAAACTTTAGCCAATCTCATCACCGCAAGCATTAGCCTTCAGTCTTAACTGAAACAAATATTCAAAGCAATCATTCCTTTTAACATTAATTAAGTGTAACCAGTGGATCATGCTGTAAACTACATATGAACTCATTTGGTTGAGGGACAGGTTTTAAGAGACAAAAATGGCCTATTCTTCCTCTAGTTTAAGATCAATGATACAGGGATCTCTCAGTGAAAGGATTAAACTTTAAGAGAATGCTAAAGGTAAAAGCCAAGTGATGCATACAAGAATAGATTCCCATCTACCCAAGAACACACACTGACTTTCCTAATCTAAGCCCAAATAACATGATCCTAGTTCTAAACCTTTTCTCTCAAGGTAATCACTCTTTTCTCCCCAAGGAATCATACTGTATCTTTTCTTTTCTTCTAAGGAGAGGATTTTTCATCCTTTGTTCACTTTTAGCGGGTCTGGGGATATTTTCTTAATTGCAGGGGCCTTGACTCGACCCCTTGGTCGAGCCTACTGATCGAGTCAGTGTATTTATAGTTTCTTTCTTTTCTTTTCACAGACCCCCTTCTTTATACTTTCATCCCAGACCCTACACTAGGCATAAAACATACTTTTTCTTTTCTTTTACCATCTCCAAAGGTTTTTAGCACTTCTCTTTTCTTATCTTTTACCACTCTTTCTTTTCTTTTCTCACACATAAACCATCACTCATATCAAACTCCCTAGTCCTAGTCTGGTTCAAAAATCGTGAACCAGAAACTACATGGGAAGCTACACTTGTCGACTTAAACCTAACACTTTCTCCTAAGTTCAATCCCAAGGTAGGCCTTCCACTCAAAATTATAGTTTGGTTTGAAAGAAGGATAGGTTTGGTGTTTTAAATGGGACTGTTCCAAAGATAGAAGCAGCTACTTGGATTAACAAAAGTGGTAAAAAGATATAAGAGAATCCAAGTATTTTAGTGGTATCCATGAGTTCAAATGCATTTTATAGCCATGATAATTAACAATTCGGATTAGGTTAAAATAGATAAGGAATGATATACTAATCACAGCAAGACCAACCAAGATAAGAAAGCTAATTCAAGATTCCAAGATTGGTTTAGTCTTAATTTATAAATTCACAAACAAGCATTAGACAACTAGAAAATAAGAGACTGAACCTATATGATGAACTTAGCAAGCTTACAAGGTGAATGTCATCATTATCCCCTATGCAGAAATCTTAGATGAAATGCAACTAGACTCAATCCTAATATGCTAATGCAACTGCATGGACACTCTGTTTTTGTGAAATAGTTTTCAAAAAAGTTTCAAATTTTTATGGTTTTCAGATGCACATAGATGATGCAAAATTTGAATTAAGAAAACAGAAAATAATGTCAAATACATTCTGAACCCTCCCCCAAAATTAAATTACATAGTCCCTTGTGTAATGAAAATTTGGAAAAGACTCCAGGATAGAAAACAGGAGTAAACTAAATGCAATGATATATACAATGATGGGTTTGGAACTGGTACCTCAGTAGTTGGAAAAGTAGGAGTCGATTGACTCCTCCATGCTTGCGCGTGAGTATTCCTGGTGGGGGAGGTCGTGTCGCATACTCGAGCCCGCTCTACTCGATCCCACTGCATATCTCTTGCGTTGCCGTGGTTCGAAAGAGGAAGCTCTTCCTGTGGTAGTTGGAGCAGTTCAAGTGGTGGTGAAAAGTTAATGTTGGAGTCAAGAGAATTTTGTATGGCTGTGCAAGGGAGTCGTAGCCAAGCTGGTCCTGCGGTAGGGTGGATGAACTGGTATAAGTAGTCCTCCATGTCTGTGGTTCTGTCGAGGAACTTTGCACTCCTAAGATGTTCAACGTCCATCCACCTTGGTGCGGTTGGTTCTGAAATTATAGGCACGTTGCAAGCAATGAGTATGGGCGTAATCACTCCCCCAATGCAGAGGTCTCTTTTTGCATTTTTCCTATGCATCTTCACAGCCCACTCTCTATAGTTCTGGAACTGAGCTAGCAAGACAAAGGTGAGACTTGTATTAGCCTTATCCCCTACTAGTTCTCTTCCATCCCTAGCAAATTCCAGAATTCTTTTCAATCCCAAATCCATTATTTGCAGCTCTCCTTCATTGACAGTGCCAGTTGCAGGACGCGCAAACATGGTGCTGGCGATCGCCTTATGCAGGTATCTCACCGCGAGGTGTCAAATCTGTGAACCCTTGGCTCATGATGATGAGTATGGCATGTTTGTGCCTATTGTCAGCCATAAGGATTGCATATCTCCTTTGTCAAAGTCTTGGTGTACCCCTGTTCCGCTTGCAAAACCGTACAGGTTATTGAGCTCGTTGGTGGTGATAGAGTACTTTTTCCCCTGACTTTAAAAGTGATCCACCCTAATCCCCCGTCTGACTCGCAGTCAGGGTTCTCTTCGTAGATAGGCTGCCATGTTGCATTTCATGAATTTGGTTAGGCCGCATAGTGAAAAAGGCAGCTTACCTCCTCGCTTATGCTGAGTTTTTCCATGGTGGGGAGATGGGGATAGTGCGCTCCTGTAAAACCCCTAGCAAGGAAAACTGCACGCATTTCTGTCTTAGTTAGCTCTGGCTCTGACTTCCATGAATATCTCTTTTTGAACTTGGCTCCCATCTCCATATCTTCACCGTGATCGACCGCCTTTCTGCGAGCTACGTCATCCCTTTCACGCGAGAACTCTTGGCCTGCATACCATTTGGGTGGACTTGAGTGTTCAACTCGATCAACATGGTCGAGTCCATCACCTTCCTGTTCGAGTCCATACCCTTACTGCTTGGCTTCTGGTTCGATTTCTGGTTCAATAGTTTTTCCCTTTCTAGCCTTACGGCTTATTCTTGCATAACACCTAGCTAGTGTTGCAGCCCTTGCATGGTTGCGCCAGTCGGGTGTGGCTTCGTCAACTTCCATGGGATCCCTTGGAGGGGACATATGTCCTTCCTTTTCAGTGTAGCGCCTTGCTATGGTTTCAGCTTCTGCACGTCCGCGGAGGTTAGACATAACTTGAGTGGCTCGGATCGAGTTGGAGAGAGCTGGCTCGAGGCGGCGATGGAGAGAAGCAGGAATGGAAGCGAGTGAGAGCTCGAGGTGGCGACGGAGAGAAGCAGGAATGGAAGCGAGTGAGAGCTCGAGGCGGATTCGGCTCGAGGCGAGGACGGATCGATAGCTCAAGGTGAGGATGAGACGGATCGAGCGAGAGACCGAGCTTGAGTTACTACGGCGAGTTGGCTCGAGTGGCGAGTGGCAGATTTGGCTCGAGGCGAGGACGGATCGAGTGAGAGAGAGAGTGAAATAGCTCAGATCGGGTGAGGTCTCGAGTGGCTCAGTGAGGAGCTGAGCTCGAGGTGGTGTCGGCGAATCGAGAGAGAGAAGATTGGACTCGAGGCGGCGAGAGAGCGGATCAAGCGAGAGAGATGATGAGAGAGACGCTGGACTCGAGGCGGCGAGAGAGCGAATCAAGCGAGAAAGAGCTCGAGTGACTACGGCGGTGATGGATCGAGTGGCGAGGAAGCTCGACTCGAGGTGGTGACGGCGAGTTGTGTCGAGGTGGACTTGAGTTGGGTGAGATACGAAGTGAGTGAGAGAATTTGTAGCGAGGTGGCGAGTTATACGAAGTGAGAGAGAGAAAGCTGGCTCGAGTGTCGACAAAAATGGAAGTGAGAGAGAGAGTGCTGAAAGGCGCGGATGGTGATATTGAAAGGAGGGAAGTTTGCTAAAAGCCAAAAGCACTAGGCCCCCTTTGATTTTAAGCAGTGCTTAACTCGAGTCACATTTAGCTCCTTCAACACCTACTTCCGACCTTCCTTAGCACGAATCTGGTAACCAAAAAAAAATAACTAGAAAAACAGATCAAAGATCACTGAAATAAAATAAAAATTAAAGCAATATGTACAAGGATAAACATGGGATTTCCTCCCAAGTGAGCTTGTTTAAAGTCACTAAGCTTGACTTCCTTTCTTTTTAGGCTTTGAGCGGCTCATCAAGGGGAATTGAGGTCCCCTCTGGTATGTAGTCAGCCATGTAGGGTTTAAGCCTTTGCCCATTCACTGTAAATTCTTTACCATCCTTAGTAAGCAGGGTGACAGCTCCATATGGTAACACTTCCTTAATGTCAAATGGTCCGGACCACCTAGACTTCAGTTTTCCGGGAAAGAGCTTAAGTCTTGAGTTAAATAGGAGAACTTGATCTCCAGTCTTGAAGTCTCTGCGCAAAATTTTCTTGTCATGGAAAGCTTTAGTTCTCTCCTTATACACTTTTGAGCTTTCATAGGCTTCAAGTCTGATTTCCTCAAGCTCATGTATGTCCACCACTCTCTTCTCTTGAGCTGTTTTGATGTTAAGATTTAGGAGCCTTGTTGTCCATAATGCTTGGTACTCGATTTCAACAGGTAGGTGACAGACCTTTCCATACAGCAGCTGAAATGGAGTCCTTCCAATTGGAGTCTTAAAAGCGGTTCTGTAAGCCCATAGAGCTTCATCGAGTTTGGTTGACCAATCTCTTCTAGAAACGCCTACTACCCTTGCTAGGATAGCCTTAATCTGCTTGTTGGAGACTTCAACCTGGCCACTGGTTTGAGGATGGTAAGGTGTTGCCACCTTATGCTTTACTCCATGCTTCCTTAGTAGATTCTCAAAGACTTTGTTGATGAAGTGAGACCCTCCATCGCTGATCACGACTCTGGGAACTCCAAATCTGGGGAAGATGATAGTTTTGAACATTTTCAGCACCACATTTGCATCGTTAGTGGGACTAGCTATGGCTTCTACCCATTTTGAGATGTAGTCTACAGTAACCAATATGTAGCTATTCCCATAAGAAGGTGGGTTGAAAGGTCCCATGAAGTCAATACCCCAAATGTCAAAAATTTCAACTTCAAGAATAGGGTTCTGAGACATCTCATTTCTTTTGCCTATGTTCCCCATCCTTTGGCATGGATCGCACTTGGATATGAAAGCGTGTGCATCTTTGAACATGTTCGGCCACCAAAGACCAGCTTGGAGTATTTTCTGCACTGTCTTGAATGTAGCAAAATGGCCTCCATATGCGGAACTATGGCAATGTTCTAGCACTCCTCTGACTTCTTCCTCTGCTATGCATCTTCTAAATAAGCTATTTGAACCTTTCTTGTAGAGATACGGTTCATCCTAGTAGTAATGGTTGATGTCTCTGAAAAACTTTTTCTTTTTGTATGTATCAAGATCGCTAGGAATTTCACCACTTACTAAGTAGTTAGCTAGGTCTGCAAGCCATGGCAACTTCTCTTCTTCTATTGCTAGGACTTCCTTGAAGTCTGCTCTGGTGCGCTGGGTCCCTTCGAAGGTCTTGACTAACATCAACTGTTCTTCTGGCATGGAATCATCGATTGGCAACGGATCTTCAATCCTCATCCTGGATAAGTGATCAACTACCCCATTTTTTACCCCCTTCTTGTAAACTATTTCCATGTCGAATTCTCGGAGTAGAAGGATCCATCTCAGTAACCTGGGCTTGGTGTCTTTCTTGGCATAAATGTGTTTTAATGCGGCGTGATCAGTGTAGACTATTACCTTTGATCCTACCAAGTAGCTTCTGAATTTCTCAAAAGCGATACAGCAAGCAACTCTTTTTCCGTGGTAGCATATCTCCCTTGAGCTTCATCTAAGGTCCTGCTTGCATAGTAGATCACATTAAGCTTCTTTTCTATTCTCTGACCCAAAACTATTTCAACTGCATAGTCCGAAGCATCAAACATGATTTCGAAAGGGTGGTCCCAATTCGGAGCTTGGATTATTGGGGATGAGATCAATGCTCCCTTTATCAGTTGGAAAGCCTTCAAGCACTCAGAATCGAAGTTGAACTCTTGCTCCTTGCAAAGTAGTCTAGTGAGTGGTCTAGCTATTTTAGAGAAATCCTTAATGAACCGCCTGTAGAACCCAGCATGTCCAAGGAAACTCCTGATGTCCTTGACGTTCTTAGGTGGTTGTAGTTGCATCATCACATCTACCTTGGCCTTGTCTACCTCTATTCCATTCTCAGAAATCTTGTGCCCCAAGACGATCCTTTCTCTGACCATGAAATGGCATTTCTCCCAATTCAAAACCAAATTTGTCTCCTCACATCTAGTAAGCACCCTGCACAGATTCAACAAACAGGAGGAGAAGGAGGAGCCATACACAGAAAAATCATCCATGAAGACTTCCACCATTTCCTCTATCAAATCTGAAAAGATAGAGGTCATACACCTCTGAAACGTTGTAGGTGCATTGCATAAACCGAAAGGCATTCTTCTGTAAGCAAAAGTTTCGTATGGACAAGTAAAGGTAGTTTTTTCTTGGTCATTTGGATGTATTGGGATCTGAAAGAACCCACTATATCCATTTAAGAAACAGTAGTAAGGGTAGTTTGTAAGCCTCTCTAGCATTTGATCAATAAATGGTAAAGGAAAGTGATCTTTTCTAGATGCTGCATATAACTTCCTATAATCTATAAACATCCTATGACCAGTTATTGTTCTAGTAGGTATAAGTTCATCCTTGTCATTCCTTACTATTGTTATACCACCTTTCTTAGAAACGCAATGCACCGGAGATATCCACGTACTATCAGAGATAGGGTAGATAATTCCAGCATCTAACAACTTAAGAATTTCTTTCTTAACTACTTCCTTGAGGTTAGAGTTTAGTCTTCTCTGAGGTTCAATACTAGAGTATGACTCATTTTCAAGATTAATTCTATGAGTGTATAAACTTGGTGATATTCCTTTAATATCATCAAGAGAATACCCAATTGCTCTCCTATACTTTCTCAATTTAGTCAACAGCAAATGCAACTCATCATCACTAAGTTTATCATTTACTATGACAGGGTAAGTTAAGTTAGGACCAAGAAAAGTGTACCTTAGCCCTGTTGGAAGTGGTTTGAGCTCAACTTTAGGTGCTCTAAGTTCTGACCAGTGATTTGAGTGAGTGGACTCGAGCTGTATGTCGAGTTCTTGGGTCGCTCTCAAGCTGCTGCTCAAACTTAAGCACTGAGTTTTGCCAGTTTCAGCCTCAATTGATGCGATGCACCCTTCATTTAGCTCAACCAGGATTTCAAAGACTTCTGCACCTTCAATTTCCTTGTATGAGTCTAACCTTATCTCATAGTCCAAGGTTTCCTTGTGTAAGTAGTCATCTTTACCATCCTTGGTCAAAGCTGTCTGGAGATGATCTTCTTCATTGAGTTCTTCAAGTAACTGGTCTGCAAGCTGATCCATTTTTTTAATCCAAAAGAGTTGACCCTCTATCGTAGGCTTCTTCATTGTGTCTTTGATGTCAAAATGCATCTTGAGATCTTTTCCCATATTGAGTTCAATTTTTCCATTCTTGACGTCAATGAGAGCTCCAGCAGTGGCAAGGAGGGGTCTTCCTAAGATCAAGTGATCCCTTGGCTCTTCATCCATCTCTAACACCACAAAGTCAGTGGGGATCTCTATAGCTCCAATTATGAGAGGCAAATCTTCTAACATGCCATGCGGTATTCTTACGGACCTATCAGCCAAGATAAGAGAAATGTTGGTGGCTTTGAACTTGCTGAAACCCAACCTCTTAGCTACTGAAAGTGGCATGAGGCTAATGGATGCTCCCAAGTCGCAAAGACAATTTTTAAAGGTCAATTGATCTAGAGAGCATGGCAATGTGAAACAACCTGGGTCATCTAGCTTGACAACCTTCCTTTGTATGATAGTGCTACACTTATGACTCACCACTACCATTCTTTGCACTTCTTGGATCCTTTCCACAATTGCATCCTTTATCCACTTATGAGATTGAGGTAAAAGTGCCAATGCGTCTAGTATGGGCATCTTCACTTCAAATTTATTTAATATGTTTGTCGAAGATAGCTTTGTACTTCTCCAATCTATCCTTCTTGAATCTTCCTGGGAAGGGGAGTTTAGGTTTGTAAGGAGGGGGAACAAATGGTGCTTTCTTCTCCTTCGCAGCTGTAACTTTTTCAACTGGGGAAGGCTGGACTAGACTGGAAGGTCGAGTTGGTGTGTCGAGTTGGCCAGACAAGTGCAAGTTTGTCTTTTCAGCTTATTTTTCTTCTTGGCAAAAATCCTCCCCATCTTGGTCTTCGCTGTCCGCAGTGATGGACGTTAGTCCTTCCCTTGCAGGTAGCTCTTTTCCACTCCTTAGGGTGATGGCGTTGATTGGAGCAAAAGCCTTAGGGTTTTGGATTGCTTTTCCTGGCAGCTGTCCAATAGGCTTTGTGGACGAAGTGGATGTGGTATTGTTCTCCATGAATTTAATTTTAGAGTGCAGCATCTCAATCTTGCTATTGAGATCATTGTAGGAGTAATCCATCTGATTTTTCATTTCAGCAAGCTTCTTTGTAGTTTCCATTGTACCGGTCGCTTGCCCTTAAAGTAGCTGCTGCATCATAGCCCGTAGGTCCTGGTCTGGGGCAATAGAGGGTTGAGCTTGCTGCGGTGCAAAACTAGGTGGGGTACCCATTACGCCTTGCTGTTGGTAGCTACGTTGGAAATTTTGCTTAGGAACAAAACCTTGAGTTTGACTGTAAGGGACAAAAGGCTTATTCTGGATCTGTTGTTGTTGAGGATAGATTTGGTCTTGCGGGTTTGCCACCTTGGTACTTCTATAAGACAAGTTGGGATTGTTCTTGTAGTTGATAAAGACCTTGTTGTAGCTACCTTGGTTCTGAACATAGCTGACTTCTTCCATTTGATCACCGTCCCCATCTTGAACTTGAAAGATCTCTTACTCACTTGCAAAATGAGCGTGCTTCTGCTGGCCGAGAAGGATATCCAACTTCTCATTCAAAGCTTTGAGATCCTTCTTAGTCTTTTCATCAGAATCAACACTTCTTCTCATGCTGCGGTCGTAATCCTCATTGTAGTTCCCATCTGATTGAGCAAGGTTCTCAACAAGTTCCCAACCTTCATCAACATCCTTGTTGAGGAAGTTACCATTGCCTGCTGTATCCAAAAGCATTCTTATCCTTGGGAGAACTCCTCTATAAAGGGTGCTGAGTAGGGATTCATTGCTGAAGCCATGGTGAGGACATCGAGTGGTATAGCCTTTGAATCTTTCCCAGGCTTCACAAAAGGTTTCCCCATTTTTCTAGGCAAAGCTGGATATTTCGTTCCGAAGTCTAGCTGTTCGAGCATTGGAGAAAAACTTGGCAAGGAAAGATTTATTGCAGTCATCCCAGGAGGTGATGGAGCCATGAAGTAAATTCTTCTCCCACAGATGAGCTTTGTCACCAAGACATAAGGGGAAAAGTCTCAACTTGAAGCCATCTTCACTGACTCCATTGATCTTCATGAGGCTGCAGAGCCTATCAAACTCGTCCAAGTGATCAAGAGGGTCCTCCATAGGCAACCCATGGAATTTGTTGCCTTGCACCATAGATATCAAGCCACTCTTGATTTCAAAGTTGTTGTTTTGGATTGTAGGAGGTACAATCCCTTGCCTCTGAGTGTGAGTGTTAGGAGCATCACCTGCTCCCATCAATCTTGGCCTCCTCTGAGGTTCTTCGGCCATTGTGTTTTGTTGTACTACTCTGATCCTCTCTGCTTACTCATGTAGCTGACGAATAAACTTAGTCCGATTAACGTTATCGATGAAAGGTAGGAGGTTCTGGTTTCCTTGTGATCGAGTTTGCATACAGGTGAAGCTAGAACTGTTTACGCTGACAGGTACCTGAGATGCAAAGACAAAGAAGGGAACACTAGGTAAGTATCCAAGTGAGGTGTAAAAGAACTTGATCTTAAAAGATCTGAAATCCTAATAGTAACAAACAACACCCAAATGGCAACGGCGCCAAATTGATATTAGTGTTTTTACTCAGGGACTACTTCTGTGGGCAAGGAAAATCTAGCAATAGGAACTTGTCCTACTGGATGTAAATCCTCTGTCAGTTATGCAATCCCCAAGTAAAAACAATGTATCTTTGTTATGGGTGTGTATGCAGAAGGATGTATCAATTCCCTAGCATTGTCATTGTAATACTAAGGTATCAATCCAAATGGGTGTGATGCTAGCAATCAAGATGTGATCAGATACAACTAAGTCAAGCCAGATAGAAAGAAAATGTTTATCTATCAACCTAAAAAATGAAATGCAGTAAGATGGGTGCTTGACTCGAGTCCTAGACCGAGTCAAGTGACCGAGACAATGCAGAAAAAGGACAAACAGGAGCACTCGACCAGACTGAACGAGTCAACAGATCGAGTGAAGCCTGCAAACAATAAACAAACAAGCACTCGGGCTTCAAGGCTGAGTCAAGAGATCGAGCAAAGAGAGAAAAAAGATAAACGTGCAATAAACAAGTAAATGACTTTAGAACAAGATGATAAAGCAAGAAGATGTAAATAGGGGTCTAAGGATGGGGCAATCGAAATGTGATTCTCCTTGGTCTCTCCTAGACGCTTAACAAAACTTCACAGAAGCTATCTCTAGACAACGAACATCAAAGTAAGGTGGTTCCACTCTCGTGACAAACACCAACAAGCCTATACCACTTTCTAATCTTAATACCTAGTCAAAGATACAAGGAAACTTAGAGCAGATATCAATGAAACATAATATAGGCAAGCATTAAGAACAAATTCATTAATGTCAAAATACAGCTAGAACCTCTTAAGCCATGGGTTAAAGCTATAGATCTCTGGTATTAGTTGGTTCAAGCATTTCATCAACACCTTCTGAGTGGGAAATGCCTGAAATCATAATTACCAATGTCTTGGCTAACTAAGCATTAAGAACACCTAATCCAGAAGAGATCTATGCAATATAAAGCTCAAACATCTAAGGAGACCAAGAATCCTACACAGATCTAACCCATCATCAGAAACCCTAAATCACTACTCAAGAACACAAATCATCATCATCAAGAACATAAACCCAGAAAAATCAAACATCTCAGAATTCATTGAAAATAGTTTAGAAAGATAGATTAGGATGAGAATAGTAAGACTGGAAAGAATTAAAGCAAACTCAGTACTAGATTAAGAGAGATCTGAATTACAAAATGAAGAACACCAAAAACAAGGTTTGGAGGCAGAGAAAAACCCTAAAAATAAAAGAAAAAGAAAAATAGCTAAGTCTTTGTGGATGATGCAGCTCGAGCAAGTCTGGTCGAGTGGTGTCAAGTGTGTTGAGTGGAGTGGGGATTCGAATGCCAACGTCGAGTGGTAACGTCGCATGTCTGAGCAAGATAACGTCGAGTGGTAACGTCGCATTTCTGAGCAAGATGGCGTCGAGTGGTAACGTCGAGTGCAGCATCGAGTGGGTACGTGGTGGAGCTGAGGTCGAGTCGGGGATGCGATGTCGAGTACGGACTCGAGTGGAGGTGGGCTCGAGTAGAGAGCGTCGCACGGCAGGGCTCGAGTGGGGACTCGAGCTGTGCCCGAGTGGCGTGGCGAGTACGGGCTCGAGTGGCATAGCGAGCACGGACTCGAGTGGCATGGCAAGCACGGGCTCGAGTGGCGTGGCGAGCACGGACTCGAGTGGCGTGGTGAGCACGGGCTCGAGTGGCGTGGCGAGCATGGGCTCGAGCGGTCCTAGCATCCATGCTCCAAGTTGTACCTGTTTTAGCTCCAAAAATGCAATATGTATGCAAATCTAATGCAAATCTTCCTAAGTATGCAAAATGGACAAAAAGGACTTTAAATGGTATAGACAAGGACGTGTAAAATATGGAGACATCAAGCATCAACCCAGTGAATGTAGAAAATGGTTGGAAAGTTTTTGTTGAAGTAAATGACTTACTAGGCAAATCCACTATGTTTGTTCCTGACTAGCTCCAACGTAATGGATTCGCGTGGCTTTAGTCATTTGCTTCAACACAAACTTTTGAACCCTTTCGTACTCTCATTTGGTTGATGTTTTCTCGTACAAGATTTGTTTTGCACATTTTATCATCTTTTCCCGAGAGATGTATCATTCGAGATTTGTTCAAGCTAATCTTAATATCAATTATTTTTGGTTCAAAACATTTCAATTGCTTAGATATACGTTTTATTTATGGTAAAGAAACTTTAATCTTCATGAATACATTAATTTAACTTAATTACTCTAAGAACGGAAGATGATAAAACAAGGTATAGTACATTGATCATTGTATTATACCTTAGCTTTTCTTCCCTAGCATATGAAGTCGTTGATTACAGTGATTAGTGGTTGGATTAGGATTATTAATTCTCATTGGTCATTTAATTGTGAACAGAAGTTGATGATGATTAGATAATAAGTAAAGAGATTAGTACCATGGAAGTGGATTAGTCTTGATTAGTGATCTATAACCCAAGATAGTGTTAATAATATGTTCTTAGCATCATCAAAGATTCATCATCTCATCTAAATCATTGTCATTTGATTGACTTGTCGTTTCCTTTACTTGAATTCTAAAACCGTTTTAAGTAATTTTCTCGTTTTTCTTTAGTTTCGAATTTCATTTTAAACCCAAAAACACTTGTTGCCTTAGATTATTTTGATTTCCTCTTAATCATAGGGTGTTAATTAAAGCTATATATATATATATATTCTTTTTTGGATTCGACCCTAAAGTATATAACATTCTTAGGTCAATTGATAGATCTAGACCTAAAAATCTAAACTATCATAAACCAATAAGGAAACAAACATATTGAAGTTAAAGTCAAAGTCAAATAAAGATTGTTGTACCTGAAGAAGTTAAGATCTCTTCCAAGAACTAGAATTTTGAGACTAAGCTTTTGAAAGATCAAACAAAGAAGAAAACATATTCGTAAATGGTCATTACATAGAGCTAGTGGCTCTAGTGGCATCCCAAAAAGTAGTTCAATATATAATTGGATTCTAGATACATATGATCTTGTGAGGAACTCAAATTCTGATTCTAATTTGAATCAAAGTTTATTGTAATTGTTAATGAAATTAATAAAAGGTATGGCCAACCCATGTTTTATTAAATAGCACTAAATCAACATTATACTTCTTGAATTTACTATAAAATTACTTTTAATACATGATTTTATTGTATGAAAATATTTTATGTAAATCATTTGTGCTTTAAATCTTTGATTCTATTGATTGATAAGTGAGTGAATATATATAATTCAACAATATCTTTATGACCATATCTTGGAGAAGAGATATAATAAATCTGTACATGATATTCAAATGTGAAACATAGTATATACTAATAATTTGGTCATTTAGGGTTTCAGCCTATGTTACTAAACCATGATAGATTTGTAAAAAACTCATTGTGAGGGTTTTATATTGATCTCAATGTTTTCTATTTTATTAAATGTCATTATAATTATTTTTTTTACATCATTTGAAGTATTACATGGTTAAGGTAATATATATAGCCTCATAATCGTTTTTACTAAAAAAATTTCAGCTTCTTTTGTGATCACAAATTACTTCATCCAACATCTAAACAAAAAAAAAGAGAGAGAAACTAAAGATCCATCCAAGATTGTATTTAAAATGTAGAAATTGAATTGAAGAAGATTGTTTGATTGATTTTACTCAAACAAGTTGTTTGTTTTTGCCACATGAGACACAATAGAAACAAAATGATTGAGTAAGATCAATCTAAATATCATTTTCTGTTCAGTTTTTCTTAGCTTTTTATACAATCTTTAGATGTCTCTTTAGTTTTTTTTTTTTTTTTTTTTTTACTTTTTTCATCTTAACATAACTTTCTAGATCTATCATTTTAGCATCATTATAACATCATATCATTATTGAACCTATAGATCTGCAACCTAACTTTATCATAACAAAAGAGAAGATGGGACTAATTAAGGATATACATATCTCACCCTAACCTTAAAAATACCCTAGTGGGTGACTAGGATTTTGACTGGATCTTCTTCTTCTTCCTTCCCCACGGTGGCTTCTCTCCTTCGGAATTAGCGTGGATTGAGCGTCCCCGGTGGTGGTAGCTTCATGAATGGATGTCAGTGAGTGAATATGAGACATCAATCTCTCTATTGGACTCGATGGAAAAGTGACAACAAAAATAAAGAATTTTTAAATCCTAAGCCTTATTATGTCTCTTTTATATATAGTGATTTGTTTTATTAGGGTTTTACTTGAAAATATAGAATTGCCCTCAATTTTAAGAGTGAATTGGGCTTTTTAAATGGGTTGGATCTTAGATATTACAAGATGTTGAAATAAGCAACTAATAATATTTTTTTTATTTACAGCTTATGTTTTATTTATATTTTCTATTAATTGAAATAAGAATGAATATATAAATTTTTTGTCATAATTTTTTATATAGATTAACGGACAGAAGAGAGTCCTGCTACCAAAAAAAAGTGCATAATATTGGATTCAAACAAAGGAGATTTATTCACGAATACGATTTTTGTTGATTATATAGTCTTTTGACAAAAACAAATATTATATATTACACTACAAGAAAACATTTGATTAACAACGAAATTTAACAATGAAATAACATCGTCGTAATTTAAAAACGAATTTACAACAGCCTAACAACGAAAAAAACATTCATTGTTAAATCGTCGTAATATAGCGGCGAATACAATCGTCGTAAATTCGATGGTCTTTTGCGTATGCTTAACAACGAGTTTACGATGATTTGAAAATTTGTTGTTAATTCGTTGTTATTTTACAACTGAATTACGACGAAATATATTTACATTGTTAATTTGTTGTTAATTTACAACAGTTTTATAACAAAATCTATTTAAACGTTTATGTTTTTATTTGTTATAACATTTTTATTTGTTGAACTAATTAAGATTAACATCATATGTTAACAAGATATAATACATGTTAACAATGTAACGACGTCATTACAACGATTCGTCATAAATTCATTGTTAATTTACAACGAATTAGCAACGGGAGCTAAATCTATATATACAACGAATCGTTGTAAATTCATTGTTAAATTAACGACGAATTTACAACGATTCGTCATAAATTTGTTGTTAATTTACAACGAATTAGCAACGGAAGCTAAATCTATATATACAACGATTCGTTGTAAATTCGTCGTTAATTTAACAACGAATTTACAACGATTCGTCGTAAATTCGTTGTTAATTTATAACGAATTAGCAACGGGAGCTAAATCTATATATACAACGATTCGTTGTAATTTCGTCGTTAAATTTAACAACGAATTTACAACTATTCGTCGTAAATTCGTTGTAAATTAACAACGAATTAGCAACGGGAGCTAAATCTATATATACGCAGGACGTTTCCCCTCTCTATTCATTCTTCACATCCTCTCTCTCTACATTTATGCCCTGTCTTCGCTCTATTACACAGCTTCTTCCGCTATGCATACAGAACGAATTCATCTTTAGAGCCGCTAAAACTGCTAATGTCAAACTTTTTAATGTCAAACTTTTTAATAAATAAAAATTTAATATACAATTTTTTGACAATACAAAGATCGTCGTCAACGACGAATTAACGTCTACCATAGAGAATAGTAGTTGTTAATTCATTGTAAATTTAACAACGAACTAACGTCGATATTTGAAAGGGATGTTGTTAGTTCATTGTTAATATTACGTCGATTTTATGAGGAACAGTGTAACGTCTCAGTTACGACGAATTATGTTCCTCGCATTATTAACGACGAATTTACGACGAATCTTACATTACAACGAACTGTTAACGATGATTTCATATTCGTCGTTAATTAGTTGTAAATCGTCATTAACAACGAATTTACAACGGTATCAGATGTTGTTAAGCTTATGTTTTCTTGTAGTGTTAGTCAACCATGCATCTTAATTTTTTGTATCTAGTTCTTTTTATTTTTAACAAGCGCCTTCTGTATTGTTTTGCATCATTTGGACTATTAATGACCTCGTGGTCTTAATGACCTCGTGGCGGGCCCCTTACTTCCTCTTAAGGTGCCATTATATGGTCATTAACACTACAAGAAATCTACCGCAAAACCGACGGAATTTCCGACGGACAATAATTCCGTTGGAAAAAATTGACGGCTTCCCGACGGATTCCCGAGATTTGAAAATTCAGAGAATCCGTCAGAAATCCGTCGGAAATTTCCGACATAACTATTTCCATCAGGAAATTCCGACGGATTTCCGACAGAATTTCTGACGGAAATCCATGCTGTTATATTCTGACGGATTTCCGACGGATTGGTATGATTCAACACTCGGTCGTGGGCTTCATGTTGACAATTTGGTGTTACGTCTGTTAATCCAAGTCGGAGACTAGAAACGTATGACCCATTCATTCTAGGATCACAAGCTGAGCAGGTAGGGTACAAATATTAGTGTAATTAATACTCAATTCATTATTTTGTTATAATAATTACAAAATTTATATGTTTTTTTTAGGTGTGCTATATTCGTTACCCTCTAGTTACACGGCGGACAGATCTTTGGCGCACAGTTATTACAGTGACCCCGAGAGGAAGAATTTATGGAGTTGCAGAACACGATGCTTTACAGCCAGCAGCAGTTGTTCCAATGGATCCAGTTGAGCCTTCTTGTGATCTGGATCTTGTTGTTGATTTCACACAATTTGGTTTAGTTTTTTCTGAATCAGAAGAAAAACAAGATGAATTTTATGAGGATTCAGACTCAATTCCATCTGAGGGATCAGCATCATCATCTGATGAAGATTAGTTATCTTATTTTTACAGAAAGGTGTAAATTTGTTTTTTTGTATTTTATTTAATTTTGACATTACAGTGTAAACTATAGGTCCTCGAAGACCACAGCTGACGAGCATTTTATAAGCTCAACTTGAGCTTTGTATATTTTTACAAGTTTTAATAAAATAAGATTTTTTCAGAAATATATATTCCCTAAACAAACACCTTAACAAACCCACAAAACTCATTAAACCACTTATAAACATTAATGGAAGTATACCAAAAATACACAATAACCATTAAACCAAAAATACACAATAACCATTAAACCACAAATAAACCCATATCCATCAGAAATCCATCAGGAATTCTGACAGATTTTCGACGGAAAGATAATTTAAAACCCTAAATACGAACACATGTTTTCGTAAAAAAATACTCAAAACCGTCAGAAATCCGTCGGAAAAACCGATGGATTTCTGACGGATTTGGATATATTTTTAATTTATTTTTTATTGACATGTGTAACCCTAAAACCGTCGGAAATCCGTCGGTTTTTCCGACGGATTTCTGACAGTTTTGGGGGTTACATGGTTAATTTGTAATTTTTTGTACATCAAGACGATATTAACAACAAACTTTGACAAAATAAACTAAATTATATGATATATAACATTTTCAAAAGATTTCGTTGGTCGACATGGTTCGACCGAAAGTGTTTGATAGATAAACGTATAGTTAACATACAAGTTTACCAAAAACGAAAAAATCTTATAAACTTTTGAAATTTGACAAATAAAAGATTTCTATAAGTTATTTGTGTTTGCAATCATGAATTTATAAAACTAAAAACATATGTTTACTAAAACAGTGCGTAAATAACCACTAAAACCACAAAACCGTCGAAAATCCGTCAGAAAGTTCCGACGGATTTCCGACGGTCTTGTGGTAACATGTGTCCCCGTTTAAGGTTTGACTGGCCAATCAGAAGACCTGCATATTTATATTATCCGTCAGAAATCAGTCAGAAATGTCCGACAGATTTCCGACGGATAATGAAAATGTAACCGCGAATATCATTTCGTTTCCCGCAATGCCTAAATTTTTGCGAGTCCGTCGGAAATCCATCGGAAATTTCCGATGGATTTCCGACGGACTCGCAAAAATTTAGGCGCGAACGTTTCCGAAACCTTATCGAGAACGTGCGTAATTTAATTTTTTTTTAAAGTGATGGATTTCCGACGGATATATCCGTCGGAAATATAGTAATATATTCCGAGTTCTTCTTCTTCCTCCTCACTTTCGCAGAAAGTTTACAAAACCTTAAAAACCCTAAAATCGCCAAATCTCCATTACTAAGTCCGATCCTTCATCCCAATGTCTCAAAATCTTCCAAACTTGTAAGTTCTTAAGTTTATATTATGGATTGTTAGGTTTTAAGTTAGATTGATTGGTTTAGAAAATTAGAATTGTTAGAATTAGGTTTGTAATGTTAGATTTAGGATTTGGTTTGTTAGTTTTAGGATTTACCTACTTTATAACATGGATTGTTAGATAAATAATTTTGATTTGGAATTTTAGATTTGTTAGAATTTGTGGTTGAATTATTATGTTAATTAGTATTAAGTTTAATTATGTTTATTGAAATTATTTGTTTTGTTAATTTATTTATTTATTTATTTAACTTATTTATAATTATTTTCATGCATTAAAATTTTCTTAATTTTGGTATGAATTATTATTTTTAGAAAATTATGATTATTTTTTTTGATAATTTTTAATCATGTTAGTAATTTATAATTATTTCCATGAATTATTCATTCTTTTATAAATCATGGATTTACAAATTTATAATTGTTTTGGAATTAATACTTATAAATATAAATTTATGATGATTTTAGTAATTTATAAGTATTTCCATCAATTATTCATAATTTTATAAATGTATAATTGTTTTGGACTAATAATGAATTTAAAATATTTTTTGATAATTTTTTATTATTTTGATGATGTATAATTTTTTTCATATAATGTTTGATTTTTTTTTAATTTTTCTAGGGATTACGGTCGGTACTACCAATCACGCGGCGGCGGACATAGTAGTCGACGGAGAGGTAGTTCCGGTTCGAGGAGTTCTCCTACACCGGAGACACATATCCGGGAGACAGCGCCTACGCCGACGCCTTCACCTACTGCACCAACGCAGATTAGCGTCGAGGACTTTGTCGCTCAACCTGGACGAGATAGATTGCCTCGTCTCCATCCGGATTGCGAAGGCAGAGACACATGGTCAGTTTTTTTTAATTTTAAGAATTTTAATATTTATTTACTATTATTACTTTAGTTACAATTCAAATTATTTGCAATAATTTGTTTTGTAGGTTTGATGATTCTGGAAATGGGATTTCCAAGTCCATTAACCGGATGCTTAATGGAATGCTTCGGCATCCGTACCCGACATACAGCCAAATGCCGATGGCGGATCAAGAATTGTGGTTTCGCCAATTTGCGGTAAGTACCTCATATTTTAAATTGTTTTACTTTTATTTAATATAATTTATTTTAATTTATTTTTTGATTTGCAGCAAGAATTTAATTGGGACAGCCACATGACCGCCACGGTTAGACGATGCTTCGATAGAAAAGCATCGAGAATGTATTCATGGAAGCTGAACGAGTGGAAGGAGAAGTGGCACAAGAATGATGTCCCAAGGGAGTTGGTTTCCAACCCGAGCCTATGGAGCGGGTTATGCACTTATTAGAGTGAAGAACCGACCAAGACAAGCTCCACAACTCATTCTGCGTGCCGAAACAGCGATCGCAGAGGAAGAGGCAAGGTGACGCACAATATAGGAGCGGTTAGTTTGGTCACACGGGCCAAACAACTGGTAAGTTTCTTATTTAATTAAAATATTGTTATTTTAGTTTTATAATTTTATATTTTACTAAATTTTCATTTTTGTAGTTTTGCGAAGACGGTGTCCAACCTTCCGCTCTCAGATTGCTCAAGGATGCGCATACCAGCAGGAAGACCCATGAAATCCAAGATCCGCTGGTTCGGGAGATCGTTGACAACGTCACAAAGATGGAGGAAGACTTCCTCCTTTCTCAGCCACTCACCGAAGGCACGCCTCCAATGACCGAAGTTCCGTTCAAGAAGATTAACGAATTCATCTATGAGGTAAGTAAAATATATTTCAATCATTTTTTTGTAATTTCTAATTTTTAACAAAATTTTCGTTTCTTACCGCAGTGTACTCCGAAGACCAAAAGTCGGTTTTATATCCGTCAGAATTCTGTCAGTATTTAATTATCAGAAATCCGTCGGAAATCCATTAGTTTTAAAGCCGTCAGAATTCCGTCGGTTTTAGATCCGTCGGAAATCCGTCGGTTTATAAATATTAGAAATCCGTCGGTTTTCCGTCGGTTTTAAACCGACGGAACACCGATGGATTAAAAACTGACGGATTTCCGATGGAATCCTGATTTCGGTATTTCCGACGTAGCTTTTATTTTCGACGAGATAGAACCGACGGCAAAAACAGACGGATTTCTGACGAATTTTGCCAAATCCGACGGATTTCCGACAGAATTGGCCATCAGTTTTGCGATATTTTTCTTGTAGTGTAATTACATAATTAACTCACAAAATAACTCTCATGAATGGATGTCAGTGAGTGAATATGAGACATCAATCTCTCTATTGGACTCGATGGAAAAGTGACAACAAAAATAAAGAATTTTTAAATCCTAAGCCTTATTATGTCTCTTTTATATATAGTGATTTGTTTTATTAGGGTTTTACTTGAAAATATAGAATTGCCCTCAATTTTAAGAGTGAATTGAGCTTTTTAAATGGGTTGGATCTTAGATATTACAAGATGTTGAAATAAGCAACTAATAATATATTTTTTATTTACAGCTTATGTTTTATTTATATTTTCTATTAATTGAAATAAGAATGAATATATAAATTTTTTGTCATAATTTTTTATATAGATTAACAGACAGAAGAGAGTCCTGCCACAAAAAAAAAGTGCATAATATTGGATTCAAACAAAGGAGATTTATTCACGAATACGATATCTGTTGATTATATAGTCTTTTGACAAAAACAAATATTATATATTAGTCAACCATGCATCTTAATTTTTTGTATCTAGTTCTTTTTATTTTTAACAAGCGCCTTTTGTATTGTTTTGCATCATTTGGACTATTACATGGTTTTGTAATATATGTACCGAAAACTAAAAGAAGTTTTTTATAGAAAAATATATTTTCTTCTTTATTCAAAATACAATGTTGTTGGATGACGAAAACTTTATAGGTATATTATCTCTAGTTAGAAACCTACAAAAGTTGTTAGAAGGGAAACTTTATCTATAATAAACATGTGTTGTAAATTTAGTTAAAAACAAGTTCGTGAAATATTTTGACTATAAATATACATGATCACCTGATTGTGATACATGCACCCAAAAGTAAAAAAAAAAAAATCAATTTATATTTTGAATAATCTTTTTTTTTGTATTCACAAAAGTCCATTGCTAAAAACTAGAAGGAGAGAATTGGCATTGACTCATGTAACAGATAAGGGGGAACTCATGATGTAGCCTCTATAACCTTGAGATATATTCTATGACGAAATTGCAACACCCACATTTCGAAAGCACCATATTTCTTGGTTCAAGCATGGATTGGCTTGTCATGTCCAAGTACTTCGATGAGCTGCAACCAATCCTGCCTTTAATGTTGTAACATCTCCAGTTTGAATCTGACTGAACCTTTGTCAGGTTTCTACTCTGTTAGACTTGTCCGCGAGCTCGGTGGTCCATCATCATCCCCCTCGCGCTTCCGAGCTGATGACATGTTCACTGGTCTTAATGTCCTCGTGGCAGGCCCCTTACTTCCTCTTAAGGTGCCATTATATGGTCATTAATTACATAATTAACTCACAAAATAACTCTCATGATATTTTATTCATAAACTTGAATGACAAGTTTATTCTTTTGATAATGACCATTAATTCATGAATTGAATTACCAATTAATGTCAAGATTTTACCACCTCTTTTGTGCAATATGGATCTTCTCGGACTTTGGGAATCAATAGACCTCCGATGCTCTAGATGGATCTGGTGTGCAGGATCCAGTACCAAAAGAAAAGATCTTCACTTCTTCATGTACAATAATCTTTCTTTGAATTTAATATCATAATGGCTGATCACTCTTTCGTTTTATGTGATCTTCCTAATCCTTAATCACAAGTCTCTCATATGTAGTATGATGTCTTATGTATTATACCTTGTTTTATCATCTCAAATTCTCAGAGTAATTAAGTTACATTAGTGTCTTCATCAATATTAAGATTTATCTACCATAATTAAAACGTATCTCTACGCTTTTGAAAGGTTTTAACCAAAATTAACCTATTTGAAACATTAGTTTGAAAAAATCTGGAATGATACATCTCTTGGCAAAAGATGGAAAAATGTAGAAAGCAAAACTTGTACGAGAAATTAAACCATCAACCCAGTGAATGTAGAAAAGGGCTAGAAAGATTTTGTTGAAGCAAATGACTTACCAGACGAATCCACTACGTTTGTTCTTGACCTCCAACGTAGTGGATTCCCGTGGCTTTAGTCATTTGCTTCAACACAAACTTTTGAACCCTTTCCTACTCTCATTTGGTTGATGTTTTCTCGTACAAGATTTGTTTTCTACATTTTATCATCTTTTCCCCAGAGATGTATCATTGGAGATTTGTTCAAGCTAATATTAATATCGGTTAATTTTAGTTAAAAACATTTAAATTGCTTAGAGATAAGTTTTATTATGGTAGAGAAACCTTAATCTTTATGAATACATTAATGTAACTTAATTAATCTTAGAACGGGAGATGATAAAACAAGGTATACTATACCTTAGCTTTTCTTCCCTAGCCTATGAAGTCGTTGATTAGGGTGATTAGTGGTTGGAATAGGATTATTAATTCTCATTGATCATTTAATTGTGAACATAAGTTGATGATGATTAGATAATTAATAAAGAGATTAGTACCATGGAAGTGGATTAGTCTTGATTAGTGATATATAACCAAAGATATTGTTAACAATATGTTCTTAGCATCATCTCATCTAAATCATTTTCATTCGCTTGACCTGTCATTTCCTTTAGTTGAATTCTAAAACCATTTTTAGTCATTTTCTCGCTTTCTTTAGTTTTAAATTTCATTTTAAACCCAAAAACACTTATTGCCTTAGATTAAATTGATTTCTTCTTAATCATAGGGTGTTAATTAAAGCTATATTCTCTTGTGGATTCGACCCTGAAGTATATAACGTGCTTAGGTCAGTTAATAGACATAGACATAAAAATCTAAACTATCATAAGCCAATAAAGACACAAACATATTGAAGTCAAATTCAAAGTCAAAGAAAGATTGTTGTACCCGAAGAAGTGAAGATATCTTTCAAGAAATAGTATTTTGAGACTAAGCTTCTGAGAGATCAAACAAAGAAGAAAACATATTCGTAAATGGTCATTACATAGAGCCAATGGCTCTAGTGGCATCCTAGAAACTAGTTCAACATATAATTGGATTCTAGATACATATGATCTTGTGAGGAACTCAAATTCTGATTGTAATTTGAATCAAAGTTTAATGTAATTGTTAATGAAATTAATAAAATGTATGTCCAACCCATGTTTTATGAAATAGCACTAAATCCACATTATACTTTTTGAATTTACTATAAATTACTTTTAATAAATGATTTTATTGTATGAAAATATTTTACGTAAATCATTTGTGCTTTGAATCTTTGATTCTATTGATTGATAAGTGAGTGAATATATATATATATATACAATTCAACAATATCTTTATGACCAGATCTTGGAGAAGAGATATAATAAATCTGTACATGATATTCAAATGTGCAACATAGTATATATATACTAATAATTTGGTCATTTAGGGTTTCAGGCTACGTGCTTAAACCATGATAGATTTGTAAGAAACTCATTGTGATTGTTTTATATTGATCTCAATGTTTTATATTTTATTAAACGACATTATAATTGTTTTTATTTACATCATTTGAAGTATTACATGGTTAAGATAATATATATAGTCTCATAATTGTTTTTACTAAACTCTTTGCAGCTTCTTTTGTGATCACAAATTCCTTCATCCAACATCTAAACGGAAAAAAAAAAAAGAGAAACTAAAGATCCATCCAAGATTATATTTAAAATGTAGAAACTGAATTGAAGAAGATTGTTTGATTGATTTTACTCAAACAAGTTGTTTGTTTTTGCCACATGAGACACAATAGAAAAAACATGATTGAGTAAGATCAATCAAAATATCAGCGTCTGTTTAGTTTTTCTTAGATTTTTAACAATATTTGGATGTCTCTTTAGTTTTTTATTTTTACTTTTTTCATCTTAACATAACTTTCTAGATCTATCACTTAGCATTACTATAACATCATATCATTATTGAACCTATAGATCTGCAATCTAACTTTATCATAACAAAAGAGAAAATGAGACTAACTAAGGATATACATATCCCACCCTAACCTTAAAAAACCATAGTGGGTAACTAGAATTTTGACTGGATCTTCTTCTTCTTCCTTCCTCACGGTGCCTTTTGTCCTTCGGAATTAGCGTGGATTGAGCGTCCTCGGCGGTGGTAGCTTCATGGATGGATGGCGGCGAGTGAATATGAGACATCAATCTCTCTATTGGACTCGGTGGAAAAGTGACAACAAAAATAAAGAATTTCTAAACCCTAAGCATCCTTATGTCTCTTTTATATATAGTCATTTGTTTTATTAGAGTTTTATTTGAAAAGACGGAATTGCCCATAATTTTAAGAGTGACTTGGGCTTTTTAAATGGGCTGGGTATTAGAACTTACAAGATGTTGAAAGAAGCAACTAATAGTATTTTTTTTTATTTACAACTTATGTTTTATTTATATTTTCTATTAATTGAAATAAGAATGAATTATAAATTTTTGTTATAATTTTTTATATAGATTATATAGGCTTTTGACAAAAAAAATATTATATATTAGTCGAACATGCATCTTAATGTTTTGTATCTAGTTCTTTTTTTTTCTTTTTAACAAGCACTTTTTGTATTGGACTATTACATGGTTTTGTAAAATATGCACCGAAAACTAAATGAAGTTTTTTATAGAAAATTTTATTTTCTTCTTTATTCACAATACAATGTTGTTGGATGAGAAAAACTTTATAGGTATAGTATCTCTAGTTAGAAACCTACAAACACTACAAGAAATCTACTGCAAAACCGACGGAATTTCCGACGGACAATAATTCCGTCGGAAATCTATCGGAAATTTCCGACGGAACTATTTTCTTCGGAAAATTCTGACGGATTTTCGATGGAATTTCCGACGGAAATCCAAGCCGTTATATTCCGATGGTTGTCCGACGGAGTTTCCGATGGAAATTTATATTCCGACGGATATCTATGCCATTATATTCCGACGGATTTCCGATGGATTCTGGAAATATGTCGGATAATATGAATGTTAATGTAGCCGTTGAATTTACCATTGTAAACCGACGGATTTCCGACGAAAATCCGACGGAAACGAGTTTATATATATGTATCTCCCTTCCTCTATCCCATTACACAAAAATCTTAATTTCATATCTCTCTCTCATTTCTTGTTTACTTAATACGAATTCTATAAAACAAGTGAAAAATATGTCTAGATATTTTCGATCATGGATGGACGAACCATTGATGGATCCGGAGATGAACAACTTGAACAAGGAGTATGCACGAGGCATATACGAGTTCATGGAAGTGGCGGGAAAGCAACCGCGTGTTCAAAAATCAGGTAAGTTAAAATGCCCATGTTCAATTTGTAGGAATTCTCGTAATGTTGCGATAGAGATAGTTTGGCATCATTTGTATAGTAATGGGTTTACGCTGGGTTACAAGATATGGTATTTACATGGAGAAACAAATGTTGACTATGGTAGTACTAGTGAACCAACTGTCTCAGATTGTTTAGGAGGTAGCACGGAAGTAGATGTAGGTGTAGGGAGCGTGCAGATGGTGAATGATGCGTTTAGAGAGAATGTCGAGTTTAGCGGTGAAGAAAAAAGATAGGTTCGAAGAACCTAATGTAGAAGCAAGAAGATTTTTTGATACGTTAGATGCTGCAAAACAGCCACTATATAAAGGGTGTAAAGAAGGTCATTCGCCTTTATCATCTGCAAGTAGATTGATGACAATTAAGACGGATTACAATTTGGCAGAGGAGTGCGTTGATGCGATAACAGATTGGGCGAAAGATTTATTGCCAGAAGATAATCTTTTACCCGGATCATACTACGAGGTACAAAAACTTGTATCTGGTCTTGGGTTACCGTATAAGGTAATAGATGTGTGCATCGACAACTGTATGTTATATTGGAGAGAAGATGAAAACCGCAAAAGATGTAGATTTTGTCGTAAACCACGGTATCAGAAAAGTAGTGGCAGAATTCAAATTCCATATAAACGTATGTGGTATTTACCAATAACAGAGAGGTTGAAGAGGTTATATACTTCTCAGCGCACGGCAGAGCCAATGAGATGGCATGCAGAACATCGTCAAGATGGAGATATTACACATCCTTCAGACGCAGAAGCTTGGAAACATTTTCAATCATTGTATCCGGATTTTGCGTATGAACGAAGGAATGTGTACCTCGGGTTATGTACAGATAGTTTTAACCCATTTGGGAAGCATGGAAGGAAGTATTCGTTATGGCCCGTAATTGTAACCCCTTACAATTTGCCTCCATCTCTATGCATGCGTAGAGAATTTTTATATCTCTCGATTCTTGTTCCCGGCCCAGAGCATCCGAAGAGATCACTTGATATATTCCTCCAGCCATTGATCTATGAGTTACAAATGCTATGGGAGCATGGTGTGGAAGCGTACGATGTTTCAACCCAGCAAAACTTTAAGATGCGTGCAGTGCTTATGTGGACCATAAGCGATTTTCCAGCATATGGTATGTTATCTGGATGGACAACACATGGGAGATTATCGTGTCCGTATTGCCAAGACAACACTGATGCATTCCAACTGAAGCACGGCAGAAAAAGTTGTTGGTTTGATTGTCATAGAAGATTTTTACCGAGTGATCATCCGTATCGTCGTTCGAGAATAATGTTTACGAAGGGTAGGCAAGTTTTTGATGGTCCACCGCCTGAGATAGACGGTGAGACTTTATTGGAGCAGTTGAGAGATTTTGGTGCTGAGACGACTCCTTATTGTGGGGGTAATGGACATGAACCTATTTATGGTGTCGGTGAATTTCATAGCTGGCACAAGAAGAGCATATTTTGGGATTTGCCTTACTGGAAGAACCATTTATTGCGGCATAATCTTGATGTGATGCACGTTGAGAAAAACTTCTTTGAGAACATCATGAACACTGTCTTAAACGTCCAAGGGAAGAAGAAAGACAATATGAAATCTAGATTAGACTTGCCAGCATATTGCGATCGAGGTTTTCTTGAAGTGCTCCCAAATGGTCAATGTCCATTTCCATTATACCGGTTAGAAGCACCAAAGAAAACAGAATTTTTTTATTGGATTCACGACGATGTTAAATTCACTGATGGATACGCATCTAATCTGCGTAACTGCATCGATTATGGAGAAGGAAAGTTTACTGGAATGAAGAGTCATGATTGTCATGTTGTGATGCAGAGGCTTCTTCCATTCATTTTTGCTCATCATCTTCATAAAGACGTCCACCAACCAATTGCAGGAGTAGGTGCTTTCTTTCGCGATTTATGCACAAGAACACTTACTGTTGACGGAATCCAAAATTTACAGGCCAATATCCCGGTGATCCTTTGTAATTTGGAGAAGATATTTCCACCATCTTTCTTTGATGTGATGGAACATCTTCCAATCCACCTCCCACGAGAAGCAGAACTAGGAGGCCCGGTTCAATACCGTTGGATGTATCCATTTAAGCGGTATATGTTTCATCTGAAGAAAAAGATTAAGAATTTGAGTAGAGTAGAGGGATCTATTATCGCCCAGAGCATCAACAAAGAGGCCTTAAAGTTTGCTAAATATTACTTCCCGTCAGAAGTTCGTACGAAGAGTAGACGTCCTAGTCGCCATGATGATCGTGGTGAGAGAGCGATTTACCCCGTCGTTGTTCCAGAGTTATTTTCCCAAGTTAGCGAAGTCATGGCAAAGGAAAAAGGCATAAATTATCTCAAGAGAAGTTTAAACACTTGCATACGTATATCCTAACCAATTGTGAAGAAATTACGGAATACGAAAGGTAAACAAAAATTCGTTTGTGTCATTTAATGTATAATTGATTATTTTATATGTTTTTATTAACTTGTCAACAATTGTAGTTTTCGTACAGGATTTACATGGCATTAATACGCGGGTACTATATGGATAAGACAGAAGATGAGCTTCAAGTCCATAAGGAAGAGGAATTTATGTCTTGGTTGCAGTTTTACGTAAGTGTTTAAAAACGCTAAATCATTTAATAAATATTTTTTTAAAATACTAATTTGTAACTTATTTTTGTAGGTTTCTGAAGGAGTAAGAAGCGGACTGACATTTCCCACATGGTTATTGGAATTTGTTAATGGTCCAAACTACATTGGAACTTCTTATCCTAGATACTGCAGTCGTGGATATGGGTTTAGGGTTCATGACGAGAGAAGGACTACGCAAACTTCAGATTCTGGTATTTCAGTGAAATCTGGTAATGATGTTTACTACAGCGTTCTTCAGGAAATATTGGAAGTGCAGTACCTAGGAATATTAGACTTGAGGTGCATTGTTTTCAAGTGTGATTGGTATGATTCAACACTTGGTTGTGGGCTTCATGTGGACCAATTTGGTGTTACGTCTGTTAATTCAAGTCGGAGACTAGAATCGTATGACCCATTCATTCTAGGATCACAAAGCTGAGCAGGTAGGGTACAAATATTAGTGTAATTAATACTCAATTCATTATTTTGGTATAATACTTACAAATTAATTAATATTTTTTTTAGGTGTGCTATATTCGTTACCCTCGAGTTACACGGCGGACAGATCCTTGGCGCATTACTCTAAAGGACCCCGAGAGGAAGAATTTATGGAGTTGCAGAACACGATCCTTTACAGCCAGCAGAAGTTGTTCCAATGGATCCAGTTGAGCCTTCTTGTGCTCTGGATCTTGTTGTTGATTTCACACAATTTGGTTTAGTTTTTTCCGAATCAGAAGTAGAACAAGGTGAATTTTATGAGGATTCAGATTCAATTCCATCTGAGGGATTAGCATCATCATCTAATGAAGATTAGTTATATGTGTGTTTTGTATTATTTTTTATTTTTACAGAAATGTGTAAAATTATTTTTTTTGTATTTTATTTAATTTTGACAGTACGGTGTAAACCATAGGTCCTCGAAGACCACAGCTGCCGAGCATTTTATAAGCTCAACTTCAGCTTTCTATATTTTTCCAAGTTTTAATAAAATATGATTTTGCCAGAAATATATATTCCCTTAACAAACACCTTACCAAACCCACAAAACTCATTAAACCACTATAACATTAAACCACATATAAACCCTTATCCGTCGGAAATCCGTCGGACTTTCTGACGGGTTTCCGACGGAAAGATAATTTAAAACCTTAAACACGAACACGTGTTTTCGTAAAAAATACCAATATCCGTCGGAAAACCGTCGGAATTTCTGATGGATTTTCGATGGTTCTGGGGGTTTTTTTAATTTAATTTTCCGACGGTAATATTGTAATATATACCGACATCGTCTTCTTCCTCCTCACTTTCGCAGACAAGTTTCCAAAACCTCAAAATCGCCAAAAATCTCCAAATTTCTCTTACAACCGTCGATCTATCATCCAAATGTCTAACAATCCCCCACACATGTAAGTTTTTAAGTTTATATTATGGATTGTTAGGTTTTTAGTTAGATTGATTAGTTTAGAAAATTAGAATTGTTAGATTTAGGTTTGTAATGTTAGATTTAGGATTTGGTTTGTTAGTTTTAAGATTTACCTACTTTATAACATAGATTGTTAGATAAATGATTTTGATTTGGAATTTTAGATTTATTAGAATTTGTGGTTAGATTATTATGTTAATTAGTATTAAGTTTTGTTATGTTTATTGAAATTATTTGTTTTGTTAATTTATTTATTTATTTAACTTATGTATAATTATTTTCATGCATTAAAATTTTCTTAATTTTGGTATGAATTATTATGTTTAGAAAATTATGATAATTTAAATAAAAAATTTTAATCATGTTAGTAATTTATAATTATTTTTTTGAATTATTCATTCTTTTATAAATCATGGATTTACAAATTTATAATTGTTTTGGAATTAAAACTTATAAATATAAATTTATGATGATTTTAGTAATTTATAAGTATTTCCATCAATTATTCATTATTTTATAAAAGTATAATTGTTTTGGACTAATAATGAATTTAAAATATTTTTTGATACTTTTTTATTATTTTGATGATATATAATTTTTTCATATACAGTTTGGTTTCTTTTTTAATTTTTCTAGGGATTACGGTCGGTTTATCCATTCAGGCGGCGGCGGACGTAGTAGTCGCCGGAGAGGTGGTGCCGGTTCAAGGAGTTCTCCTACACCGGAGACACATATCCCGGAGACAGCGCCTATGCCGACGCCTTCATCTACTGCACCGACGCCTTCACCTACTGCACCGACGCAGATGAGCGTCGAGGACTTTGTCGCTCAACCAGGACGAGATATATTGCCTCGTCTCCATCCGGATTGCGTCGGCAGAGACACGTGGTCAGTTTTTGTTAAATTTAAGAATTTTAATATTTTTTTACTATTATTACTTTAGTTACAATTCAAATTATTTGCAATAATTTCTTTTGTAGGTTTGGAGATTTCGAAAAATGGGATTTCCAAGTCCATTAACCGGATGCTCAATGGAATGCTTCGGCATCCGTACCCGACTTACAACCAAATGCCGATGGCGGATCAGGAATTGTGGTTTCGCCAATTTGCAGTAAGTACCTCATATTTTAAATTGTTTTACTTTTATTTAATATATTTTATTTTAATTTAATTTTTGATTTGCAGCAAGAATTTACTTGGGACAGCCACATGACCGCCTCGGTTAGACGAAGCTTCGATAGAAAAGCATCGAGAATGTATTCATGGAAGCTGAACGAGTGGAAGGAGAAGTGGCACAAGAATGATGTCCCAAGGGAGTTGCTTTCCAACCCGGGGCTATGGAGCGGGTTATGCACTTATTGGAGTGAAGAACCGACCAAGACAAGCTCCACAACTTATTCTGCATGCCGAAACAGCGATCGCAAAGGAAAACGCAAGGCGATGCACAATCTAGGAGCGGTTAGTTTGGTCACACGGGCCAAACAACTGGTAAGTTTCTTATTTAATTAAAATATTGTTATTTTAGTTTTATAATTTTATATTTTACTAAATTTTCATTTTTGTAGTTTCGTCAAGACGGTGTCCAACCTTCCGCTCTCACATTGCTCAAGGATGCGCATAAAATCAAGATCCGCTGGCTCGGGAGATCATTGACAATTTTGAGAAGATGAAGGAAGACTTCCTCCTTTCTCAGCCACTCACCGAAGGAACGCCTCCAATGACCGATCTTCCGTTCGAGAAGATTAACGAATTCTTCTATGAGGTAAGTAAAATATATATTTAAATCGTTTTTTGTAATTTCTAATTTTTAACAAAGTTTTCGTTTCTTACCGCAGTGTACTCCGAAGACCAAAGGTCATGTATTTGGTCTTCCGGACGACGTATCTTCTTCTGCAACTTCGCGTTTCTTCGGCGATTCTCCCGATATTAGGGCACACCTCGCACAATAAGACGCTGAGATGGAAGCCATAAAGACGCAGTTGCAACAGTTCACAGAAGAAGAAGAAGCCAATCGCCTCCAACGAGAAGCGGATCACCTCCAACAAGAAGCGGAACGCGAGAGAACCCGCAAAATTGAGGCGGATCACCTGGTATTGCAGCAACGCATGGAGGAATTCTTATCCCGATTCCCGCCTTCGTAGTTTTAGTTTGTTTTTGTTTTTTTTTGTTTTTTATTTGAATTATTTTTTATTTATTGAATTTTTATTTGAATTATTGCATTATTTTATAATTAGTATTTATTTAATTTTAATTTATATTATAAAACAAAATTTTAAAATTAATAAATTTATTTTTAAAATTTTGATTATATAATTAAAAAAAATTTAAACAATTCCGTCGGAAATCCGTCGGTTTTTATCCGTCGGAATTCCGTCGGTTTTATATCCGTCGGAATTCCGTCGGTTTATAATTATCAGAAATCCGTCGGTTTTAAAGCCGTCAGAATTCCGTCAGTTCTAGATCCGTCGGAAATTCGTCGGTTTATAATTATCAGAAATCCGTTGGTTTTCCTGATTTCGGTATTCCGTCGGAAATCCGTCAGAATTTCCGACGGATTTCCGACGGATTTTGCTAACTCCGATGGATTTCCGACGGAATTGGCCGTCAGTTTTGCGATATTTTTCTTGTAGTGAAAAATGGTTAGAAGGGAAACTTTATCTATAATAAATATGTGTTGTAAGTTCAGCTAAAAACAAGTTTGTGGAATATTTTGACTATAAATATACATGATCACCTGATTGTGATACATGCACCCAAAACTAAAAAAAAAGAATAAATTTATTTTTTTGAATAATCTTTTTTTTTCTTTATTCACAAAAGAGCGTTGCTAGAAAATAGAAGAAGAGAATTGGCATTGACTCATGTAACAGATAAGGGGACACTCATGATGTAGCCTCTATAACCTTGAGATATATTCTATGATGAAAATGCAACACCCACATCTTGAAAGCACCAGATTTCTTGGTTCAAGCATGGGTTGGCTTGTCATGTTCAACCACTTCGACGAGCTGGAACCAATCCAAGACCACCATATATTTTTCTAACGTCCATATGATCAACATAGGATCAAGCTCCCTATCTTACAAATGGGAATCACTTGCCGAATTATGTGAACCGCTACGGCGTGATGTTGGACGATCCAAAAGAAGACGACGCCATATATGCGTGTCTAATTGCTGACAATTTTTTTTCCTACAAACTTTTCAGTGGATGATAAATATGAATATTCCTCATTTATGTTTGTCTTACGTGGCAAGAATGAACAGAGTATGGGAACAAAACTGGTCTTCCACGTGTCTAGATGATGGTATGTTTTCAGATATTACATCAATCTTGGCAAATGGTGGTGTAATCTCCATCCGAACGAGGAGTGTGACTCACCAAAACTTCACTTTCCACACTTCCTACATGTTCTAACTCATCAATTACTTGCATATCATTCTTCTTCTTTGGGGGTATTTTATGTCACCTGAAACAAATGAAAAAATGATTGATTAGGGAAATCATATACAAAGCATTGGTAAATCAGACAAAGCATATACAAGGCATTGACAAATCAGAGAAACCATAGACTATCACAAGTAACCCAAACAATTACTAACAAACAATCAAATGATCAAGTAAATACATTTCAGACATATATGCCTCACAATCAGTTTGGGCATGTTGAGCTTCATCTGTAGCAACATCTACATCAGCAGTTGATGGAAATGGTTCAATCTCTACATTTCCATCTTCAATAGAATCTGCACTGTATTTTCTTGAAGGAGCTTTCATAACAACATACCAAGTTGATGAATCATCTTCCTTTGAATAAAACACTTGCTTGGCTTGAGAGGCTAATATGAATGGATCTCTCATAAAAGATATCTGATTTTGTTTCAAATTAACCAGTGTAAAACCATTTTCTATCTTTACTACATACCTTTAACTTTCCACTCACCAGAATAAAGGAACATAAAAGGCATTATAATCCAACAAGAGAATTTCAATGACTCTGTCGTAATATGAAACCAGATCAACCACTTGTGAAGTATCTTTGGCACTAGCTCTACACATTGCGTTTTGAAGCAGAGATCGACCAATCAACGGAGGATCGATCGATCCTCATGGCGAAGATTTTCTATATCTTTATTTTAGCCGATTTTAAACCTAGGGCTTCACTATATATTTTGTATGCTCGTGTCCGAGCCTTAGAGAACATCTTTTTCTGAGATTTTTCGTCCTTAGTTTCAATGTATTTTAGGGAGATTATATCTACTTTTCAAGTTGGTTTTTGAACATCCATGGTGGATGACTCTAAAGCTATCGATGTTGTTCAGTTAATGGACATGACTCCGGGAACTCTCTCCAATGACATAGACTTTCATTGTGAAGATGAAGTGGACGAAGATGAGAGTTTAGCTCGTGTCTTGGAAGCTATCACTACTTCCAAGCCCACAACTGATGCAGAATATCAACCACCAGATAAGGAAGTCTCCATTCCTCTAATGGACCCAGCTAAAGTCTAAGGAGCCACACAAATCAAGCTAGTGACTTTCATAAACAAGCGCTTATGGGAGGCAACCCACATGTTTTTCTTTCTTATTTACTTATGCATTTTTATTGTTTTTATTAGTTATGATGATGTCTTGTATTGAGTGGTCTGAAACAGGTGTGAATATAATAAAACTAAAATTCATAAGTTATGATTTTTTAAATATATATGGATTTAAAGTCAGCATATCTTGTTTTATATAAACTAAAATTTTTTGTTTCTTATCTTATTTTTTGTGAATCCTTATATGATTATAACTGGTAATTTGATAATCGTTGACTGTGCTTGGACAATTTTGTTTTCCTCATAAAATTTAACATTTTTAAGAAAAAAATTGTATGGATGTTTTTTATTTTAAGTTTCTTCATTTATGATAAACTTTATATATTTTATATTTTCCTATTTCTAATATCTCATATAGATTTTTAAAGTAATTTGACATTTTAATGTTATGAAAATTTGACGTTATTTGACGAGTGGTTACCATTTTGACGAATTGTGTCTGCTTAGCTGTTATCGTTTTGACGACTTGCGTCCGTTTAGTGGTTATCGTTTTTATGAACAATATTTAACACATCTTAAATTTACTGTTTGATCTCCAAGAGCTCTGGAGTCTTTCCACATCAATATTTTTGTTTACGATTTTATATCGACAACAATAATATTTTACACAATTTTTTTAAGTTTACGCCAATCATTGATATTATATTTTTTTCTGGGGCTATAGAAACTTAAATACGTACAACCATATGTTATGTGTTGTGGAGAATAAACTACTTTTATTTAATTTACTATTTTGTCAACTCAAATCTTTTTCAAATAAACTAATTTATTGTTTTGTTAGAGAATATTATTATTTACATAATTTTATTTTTCTACATAAATAAATTAATTTAACCTTTTATATTATAATTTTATTAATAACATTTGAAAAACTATACCACGGCCCGTAACTTTTGGTTCTCGGTTTGGATTTGGTTAAAATTTTGAAATACAATTATATACCAAAATTGAACCCACAACAAGAACCAAATAAATACTCAAAATACAATTATATACTCAAAAATGTTAATTAGATTTATAATTCATATAACCCAATTACCCTATAATTATTAACCAAAAAAAATTCAGTTGTGTTTAAGCTAAAATAACCAAAATATCTTAAAGTTCTTTATTCAAATTTAACCAACTTTTTCCCTGATATTTTGTGTACCCAAACCAAACCAAAAATTATAAATATCTGAATAGGTCATATGCCACTAAACCCGAAAGACGTGAACCAAACATGGATGCCCATGCTTAGTATGAGATCGTAAAAACATATCTGGTGACCAGCAGCTATGCTCTCGCTCATATCTACGTAAGATGTTCTTATGGAAAGATTTTCGGTGTCCCTCTGATGTCATCTGGTTCAGATCTTATATCAATTCCCAACTTAATATCATTTTCCTTTCAAACCTTCACTCCTCTAAATCCTTCCCCATTCCTTTTTTCCGTCAACATCCTTTACCTCAGCCCTTCCGTCACCATCTCTCAATTTTATTACTATCTTGGGCTCTATACGTGATTACGTTTGGTTTTTAGCAGCTTCATTTTCTTTTTTGCTGTCGTATTTTCATCTACCATCATCAGTCTCCAGCAGAAGTCCCTCCCCCTCGGTCTTGCTCTCTCCTCTGGATCCATATTAGTGTATGAGAATTGACTCTGCATAAGAAACACTCTCTGAGTGAATTTTTTTTTTTACCGCTTCCTTTTAGAAGAGAATTATTCCGACTTCTTACCTTTGGGAGAGATAATTTACACACTTTTTCTCTTCTATGGAAAAATTTTCTTCAGTTTTCATTTTTTTGTTCTTCCCACAATATATCTTCTCAAATTTCTGTGTGTTTAATGCTATGTATTTGAGATTTTTTGCACTTATAACTTGTTTGATGTTCGGTTGTCTTGCATTCACAGAATATTTCTCATTTAAAATCTAATTTTATAATTTTCTGTGAAATTTTTGATTATATAATTCATTGAATTAATGAAACTAATTAAGTTATATTATTTTATGATGATTTTTCTTATAAAAAAAAGTTATGTGTTCACATGTCGCTCTATTTAGCCAAAATTTTATTAGAACTTAAATAATGTAAAAATCTAAATTTGAAAAAAAGAGTTTAAATGTGATTGAAATAATCAGATTTAACATATATTAGGAAAATAGAAAATAAAAGTATATATTTATTACTATTACTTTTTGTTATTATTTCTTTTAGATTAAGAAAAACAAAAATTATACGATTTTTAACATGTGTCAAAATCTAAACGATCAACTGACACGTGTCATGATCCGGTCAATTAGAATTTTGATATATATCGACCTTTCGTGAGAGTAACTAAGGTTTTTCATGAAAAGTTTGCTTTACTTTAGTGGCATAAGTATGAAGAATGAACTTTTGGGTATTGAGTTCGATCCAAACATAAGTCAAAAATAAAAAAATTTAGGCCCAAATTATTTTTCAGCTACTGGCCACATGTACTTTAGCGTCGATCATGATTAGGCGAGGGTTGAGGGTTCTCAGCTTCTCTCTTATAAAACGCGAAACCTAGTTTTTTTATAAACCTCAGTTTAGGGTTTAGCTTAGTGTACTTAAAGGCTTCTATATTTTGGATTTTCTTACAAAAATTAAATGGCCAGATTTGGGGTGTTACATTTCCTTCTTGAAGTCTGTCCGCGTCCTCTAATTTATTTAGGGATATTTTATTTAGGTGGTTGATCTTTAATGAATGTAATCTTCGAGGGAGCAATGTATCTGTCGGTGGGATGCAAACAGAGCCAACGATAGCCGAGTCACAAAGAATCGTCAGTTACCCATTTTTTTACTCCTTTAACTCCAAATGTCAGTACAAGTTTAGGACTTTTTTGTATTATTAATTTATCTTATTTTTAGTACGTTACCTATTTTGTTTATACATGCTATTATATTAGGTTCTTCTTCTGTCACGAACATATCTTGAATGGATTTGAAACGGTTGCTATAATGAAATTCCATTGACTTTAATCCATTCGGGTGACTTCTTTAATCCTAAAACAAATGTAATTTTAATCCATAAGTTAATTTAATAGATATCGATGTAGCCTATATTTCTTTGTGTCATTACTCGCTGCAATGTGTTATTGATAACAAAAAATAATAACGGTAGCCTTAGGATTGACTGGTAAAAGTAACGGTAGCATTAGGATTTTTGACTTTAAATTTGAGGCTCTAAAATTTTCTGGTGTAGTTTTAATATTTTGATTGTAGAATTTATGATGTTAAAGAAAAAAAAAGAAAAAAAATTTGATGCAGTTGTAGACTTGTAGTAGTAAGATTTTGGCTGTAACTTTAAAAAATTGGAAGGCATCATTGGTAACTATAGTTGTCACATTTAAGGATATAAATATAATTGATAGATATTAGTTGTACTGTTATAGATTAGTATTTTTTATCTATATTAATAAATAAGAAAATAATGATTATTGAAAATTTCATGTTAGTTTTAGTTAAATATATAAATATAAACATTAAAACGTGAAAACATTCAACACTCCATATAAGAACTAAAATATATGTCTATAACAATCATCCTTGAAAAAAATTTGAGTTGACAAAATAATAAATTAAATAAAACTAGTTTATTCTACACAACACATAACATATGGTTGTAGGTATTTAAGTTTCTATAGTCCCAAAAAAAATAATATATATATATATAATATCAATGATAGGTGTAAACTTAAAAAAAAAAGTATGTAAAATATTATTGTTGTCGATATAAATTCGTAAACAACAATATTGATGTGGAAAGACTCTAGAGCTCTTGGAGATCAAACCGTAAATTTAAGATGTATTAAATAGAATTCCGAAAAACGATAACCGCTAAATGGATGCAAATCGTCAAAACGGTAATAGCTAAGCGAACACAATTCGTCAAAATGATAACCACTAAGAGGACACAACTCATCAAATAACGTCCAATTTTTCATAACATTCAAATCTCAAATTACTTTTAAAATCCATATGAAATATTAAAAATAGGAAAATCTAAAATATATAAAGTTTATCATAAATGAAGAAATTGTCCAAGCAGAATCAACTATAAGATTATCAAATTATCAATTATAATCGTATAAGGATTCACAAAAAAATATAAGAAACAAAACAATTTAATTTACCTAAAAAGATATGCTGACTTTAAATCCATATATATTTACAAAATCATAACTTATGAATTTTAGTTATATTATATTTAGAACCATCTAAAACCCTCTAAAACTCTCTAATACCGGACGGGTATTAAAACGTCTGAAAGATATCATTTGAATCGACAATGCCTAAAATTGTTTCGCTCGCAAACGTGATTTAGTATAATCGAAATCCCTTGACTAAAGACACTCTTCTTGAAAAGTAACTATGTGTATCCAACGTCTAATCAATTATAGCACTTTTGAAAAAACTTATATAAAAAATAATCAAGTATTATGATTGATAGATATTAGTGGTATGTTGTAGATTATTTTTATATCTATATTAATAAATAGGAAACAAAATAATTGAAAATTTCATGTTAGTTTTAGTTAAATAAATACTAAATATATACACAAAAATGTGAAAACACACCATGTAAGAACTCAAATAAGTGTCTATAACAATCATCTCTAAAAAATATGAGTTGAAAAAATAATAAATTAAATAAAAATATTTTATTTTCCACTATGTAAACATTATAGTTTACATGTATTTCCTTTTCTGCAACCCGAAAAAAAAAAGATAATTTTAAACTTAAAAAACATGTGTAAAATATGATTGTTGTGGATTTAAATCCGTAGAAAAATATATAAATGTGAAAAGACTCCACATCTCTTGGCAATCAAACCGTTAATTTAAGATATATCAAACAATATTTAGAAAAATGATAACCACTAAGCGGACGCAATTTGTCAAAACGATAACCGCTAAACAGACACAATTCGTCAAAACGATACCCACTAAATAGATGTAATTCGCCGTATAATGCCAAAATTTTACTTTAAAATATCAATATAAAATATTATAAATTTAAAAATCTAAAAATCTAAAAATCTAAAAATCTAAAAATGATCATAAATGAAGAATATGAAAATGAAAAACATCCACACAATTTTTTTAAAAAAGGTTTAATTTTATGAGGAAAAACATTGTCCAAACACCATCAAATGTAAATTTATCGAATTATCACTTATAATCCTATAAGAATTCAACAAAAAGATAACCAACAAAACAATTTACTTTACCTTAGAAAGGATATGCTGACTTTAAAATCCATATATATTTATAAAATCAAAACCTATAAATTTAGTTGAATTTATTTAGAACCATCTAAAACTCTCTAAAAGTAAACCATTTTAATCCAATGTAACATTTAAGACCATCTCCAATAGTTATAACTTCTAAGAGTTTCTTAAACAAACAAAATATGATTATTTTTATAGAATTTAGTGATATAATTAAACTTTAATTTAAACAAAAAAAATATAATCAATATATAAGGGACATGTGTCCCTATGGATTCTTAAACAAGAAACTATGGGTTTTTAAACAAGAATTTTAAGAATTTTTTCCTCTCTCACACTTTTTATTGTTTTATTAATAAAAATCCTAAGAACCTTTCTTAAAAACTCTTCTTAAAACCTCTATCTATCTTTTCATAAAACTTATATAAAAATAAATAAAAATCAATTATACAGTCATAAATTCAATTATTACCTTGATAAATCCGTTTATATATCATTTATTTACAAAAATAAATTCATTTATTTTGTAATACTAATTTTAGTTACTTTAAATGTCCAAAAAAAACTAAAATCTACTTTGTTATCATTTTTTGTCCCATCGAATTTCTTAATATTTATGACTGTGTGCTGACTAGATTTCTTAATACTAGTTCACTGGATTTAATAGGATTGGCAATTGATAAAAAGGTGACACGTGTGTATATATGTACAGTTCAGTACCACTACTAATCTATCAACTATAAAGTCGACTCGAGCTCGGACACACTTTTCAATTATAAGCTTATCCAAATACGGTTATCAAATTTATCAATTATAATCATATAAGAATTCAACATAAATAAGTAAATAACCAACAAATCAATTTAATTTACATAAATTTATAAAACCAAAAAATCTAAAGTTAATTTACATATATTTAAAACCATCTAGAAGAACAAAAGACTCTGCTACCGACATTTTGTATCCATATTTATTTACCAAAATATTTAATATTAATTAAATTACTTTAAAAGTCAACTTTTTTTTTGTCAAAAAGAAAATAAATGAAATTCTACTCTAATGGATAAAAAATTTCTTCCACCTCCCGCCATTTGCCATCCCATGCAAAGCCTCTCCTTCCTATTTATACTCTAATCCATTTCCATTTTTCTCATCCACATTTTCATAATCTAGTAAGAACAAACAAAAAAAAGAGAAAGAGCCATGAAGAACCTCAACACGACGCCGTTCCAACTCTCCCACCAAACGCAAACGCCGACTCCTCCTCCTCCTTCATCATCACCACTGAAACAAACCATTGCGGTTGCGTCCATCGCCGCTGGTATTCAGTTCGGGTGGGCCCTACAGCTCTCGCTTTTAACTCCTTACGTTCAGCTTCTAGGCATCCCTCATAAATGGGCTTCACTCATTTGGCTCTGTGGGCCCATTTCTGGGATGCTTGTTCAGCCTTTTGTTGGTTATTATAGCGATCGTTCACGTTCGCGTTTCGGTCGCCGTCGTCCTTTTATCGCCGCCGGTGCTGGTCTCGTCGCTATCGCCGTCGTTCTCATTGGCTACGCCGCTGATATCGGTGTAGCTCTCGGAGATCGCGTTGATTCGACGCCGAAATCACACGCGATCGTTGTTTTCGCCGTCGGATTTTGGATCCTTGATGTTGCTAATAACATGCTTCAAGGACCTTCTCGAGCTTTGCTTGCTGATCTCTCCGGTAACAGTGGGAAGAAGACGAGAACGGCGAATTATTTCTTCTCTTTCTTCATGGCTGTCGGAAATGTCCTCGGATTCGCCGCCGGAGCTTTCACACATCTTCACGACGCGTTTCCTTTCACTATGACTAAAGCTTGCGATGTCTATTGCGCGAATCTCAAGAGCTGTTTCTTCTTCTCGATTCTTCTTCTGATTACTCTAACGACGTCGGCTCTCTGGTACGTCGATGAGAAGCAGTGGTCGCCGGAGTCGGAGACTGAAGTAAAAAACGGCGGAGAAGATGATGATGATGATGATCAGAACGAGATAACGGAGGAAGTAACGGCGACGTCTAAAGAAGTTAAATTGCCGTTATTTGGGGAATTATTCGCTGCGGTAAAGGATATAAAAAAACCAATGGCGATGCTTTTAGTAGTGACGTGTCTCACTTGGATTGCTTGGTTTCCTTTTCTTCTTTTTGACACTGATTGGATGGGAAGAGAAGTGTACGGTGGTAACTCAGTAGGCAACGTTAACGACAATGCTCGGCGCGTGTTCAACACAGGCGTACGCGCCGGCGCAATGGGACTAATGTTGAATTCGGTAGTTCTTGGATTCACTTCGCTAGGGTTAGGGCGGTTGGCGCGTGGAGTCGGTGGCGTGACGAGGTTGTGGGGAATCGTTAATTTCATTCTCGCTTTCTGTTTGGGAATGACGGTTCTGATTACGAAGATGGCTGAGTCTAGCCGCCGTGGCCTCGCCGTATCAGAGATCGCTTCTCCTCCGATTGGTGTCAAAATCGGAGCTTTGTCTCTCTTTGCTCTCCTCGGTGTTCCTCTAGCTGTACGTTACGTCCACTTTATTATGACTTTATTAAATACTTATTTCATTTAAATATTGGTCTTAATTATTTTCCAATTTTTAATAAAAAATTTCTGTCTTTTTTTTTCAGATAACTTACAGTGTTCCTTTTGCTTTGGCATCTATATTTTCTTCATCTTCTGGTGCTGGCCAAGGTAATATTATATATATATATATATATGTGTGTGAAAATAAAATTTTATATGCATATTTATATATATTTTTTGTTAATTACATATTTATATTGATAATATTTTATTTTCTAACGTATATGTGTGTGTATATGCACGTGTTTAATTTAATGTGAGTACTTACTAATTAGAGAGTGATTTTTTTTGTTGCATGCAGGACTCTCTTTGGGAGTTTTAAATCTAGCAATAGTTGTACCACAGGTTATATAGTTCTTAATTATATTTGTTAATTGTTTTTATGTGGTTTTGGAATTAACGTTATAAAAATATAAATAAATATTATCCATTCATCAAAAAAAATATGGATAATTTAATTGCATGTATATAAATGATGAATGCAGATGATTGTGTCGGTGGGAGCAGGGCCGTTTGATGAGATGTTCGGAGGAGGAAACATTCCGGGGTTTGTGTTAGCGGCGGTGGCGGCGGCCGTGAGTGGAGTTTTGGCGCTCACTGTGCTTCCTTCTTCTCCACCGCCGGAAGCTGATGTTCTCAAAGTTTCCGCCGGGGGAGGACATTAATTAGCTTTTTATTTTATCTGTATCTTCAGTATGCAAACAAAGTAAAAAAAAAAAAAGTGGAAAAGAAGAAAAGTTTTTTTTGTTTGTGTGTAAAAAAAAAAAACTTTTTCTTTTTTGACACATGTAAAAGGCACTTTGAACGAGTGTTTTTGTTTCCGTATTAATGGCAATTTAATGTACTTTTTAGATAAGACAAATGTTACTAATTTGGCATGCAGAAACTAATTAACTGTTGCATGAAAGTTGACATAGTAATTTAATGGTTTGTGTCTTACATAGAGACGATTGTGTGGATAACGTATTCGTAAGAGTCGTTAACACTTGAATTCAATTTTACAATTTCAACGAGAAGAGAAAAAGAAAAAAAAACAGTCGTTGACACCTTTACATTCTTATGTGGGTTTTCTCGTGAACCTCATCTAAGCGTTTTTTCCCCACATAATTACTATAAATTATAGTATAAATTAATCCAAAATGTTTCAAACTCAAAATTAGCTTCCTCTTGAAATTTTGGCTCAGCCCATTTTCAGCTTAAACAATATCCATAAACGACCCCATGATATATGTATTACCCTTTGGAATTAGAATTTATAGATATGGATTAAATGTATCCACCATACTGCCCAGTAAGCCCACCACAATACAGTAATCATATCCTTTACATGTACATTTTACCCTAAAACTGATATCAAATGATCATTTGTGAAAGAAATTTTCTTTCAAATTAGTAAACGTTAAAATAAGAGGTGAATCTAAGTTAAATATTTATATATATTTCAAAAAGCTTAATTTTTTTCACTAAAAGTATCATTCGGAGATCAATTTTTGTTTTTAAAATGTCGTTTTATATATTTAAGGCAACTTCTTAAATTGATTTCTAAATTCCCCCTCATTTAAATCTAATTTTTTAAAGTGATTTCATTTACTTAAAGATATACTAAACATTGACATACATATTTCTACAAAAAGTGTTATTCTAACATTTTTGACACATATTAAGAAACAATATATTAATAAACTATTGTTGATATACTAGTAGAGGAAGGACTTGAACCAAAAATGTTTTTTTTTTGTTAATTGATTCTGAACCAAAACTCCAAAAGTGATTAACTTACGTTTGACTTGAATGATCGAAGAACACAATATTAAAATAATATCTCAACTTTACAACTAATATGATCGAAGAACACAATATTAAAACAAAACAAACTTAAAAAAGTTTACAAAATATAAAAGTTACGGTGACAGTGAATCGCATCAGATAATGACCTCGGTTTCAGTTTTCTAGCAAATTCTTAACCATAAAGGATTTTTAAAATATGTGCATGCTTAAAGTACGTATAAGAAAGAGTACAATCTCATGCTTAAACTGTTGGATGATTCCAAGTCTTGACAAAAAAGTTACTTACTTCTAGAAGAAGATAGAAGAGATAAGAAACAAAAAAATATAACTAAAATCTAAATAAGTAGATTTAGATTAGATATAGAAGTTTATCTTTTCATAATAGAATAAAGAGATGCTTATTTTATTATAAATAATAAAAGAATAAGGATAATGTATTGGATTAGTGATTTTGGAACATTTAAAAATCAAAAATTATTCAAATAGTGATTTTAAAAAGTACATTCAAATCCACCAAAGAGTCTATGGAGAGATGTTCCATAAGACCAAAAGAGAGTTTAGAGAAAGAGATTTAGTTTTGAGAGAGTTTCTAAATCTAATATAGAAAAGTTATTTTTTAAATCTTTCAAGTTCTAGTTTGATATTTGATTTGAATTGGTAGCAGAGCTTAAGTTGAAGACTCGATCAAAGGTAGTGCCTAGGGATTCACGGAATCAAGCATGGGAGACGTAAATCAAGCACCATAAACTAAGGACCTTGGAGCTCCATCAATCCACTTTCTGATGCTAACATTGACAAACTATACAGTTTGGGCGTTGCGGATGAAGATAACTCTTCGAGTTACCGAAGTTTGGGAAACAGTCAATCCAGGGTCTGCCGATCCATAGAAAAACGATGTGGCGACAGCCTTTATGTTCCAATCCATCCCCGAGACACTCATCTTACAAGTCGAAGAACAAGACTCGACAAGTAAACTGTGGGACGCTATCAAATCTCGACACCAGGGAGCAGACCGGGTGAAAGAAGCAAGACTTCAAACCTTGATGGCGGAACTGGACAGACTGAAGATGGGTGACACCGACTCGAATGATGATTTTGCAGGCAAGATATCAGGCCTCGCAGCTCAATCAGCCTCCCTTGGAGAAAAAATTGATGAAACGAAACTGGTGAAGAAGTTTTTGAAGGGACTTCCAAGAAACAAGTTTATTCATATCGTAGCATCCCTTATACAAGTCCTACACCTAAAAACAACAGGATTTGAAGATATAGTTGGAAGACTAAAGGCGTATGAAGAACGTGTAGGGAAGGAAACTCAAAGTGAAGATCAAGGGAAACTCATATTTTCAAACTCAAACAACAACCACGGAGGGTTCGGAAATTTTTGAGGAGGAAACAAAGGAGGAAACAGAGGCGGTTTTAACAAAGGCAGTTTTAACAGAGGAGGTTATAATGGTATAGGCAGGGGACGAGGAGAAGAAACCAAAGAACATGACCAAAAGGAAAAGAAAGATCTTTCCAAAGTCATATGCTGGAGATGAGACAAGCCCAGTCACTATGCATCGGTTTGTCCCAAAAAAGCAACGGAGACAAATTTTCACGAAACGCAAGAAGCTGAACGTTCATGAGGTGGTGCTCTTGAATGAAGATAAAGTGTTTCCAAAGAACTATGACGCCAATGATGAAAGCATCTGGTACCTAGACAACGGAGTAAGTAATCACATGACGGGAAACAAGGATTTCTTCTCAATCTTAGACGAAAACATCAAAGGAAGAGTGAAGTTTGGTGATGGCTCATATGTTAATATTGTCGGAAAAGGCTCCATAGTCTTCATAGGCAAGATTGGTGAAAGAAGAGCACTCAATGATATTTACTTTGTACCCAACCTAAAGCATAACATTATAAGCCTTGGACAAGCAACAAAGCATGGGTGCGAAGTAAACATGAAAGGGGACACTTTAACACTAAGAGATCCACAAAGAAGGCTGCTATTGCAAGTAATCAGATCTCCAAACCGGCTCTACAAAATACCAACGGAAATAAGCTATCCGAAGTGCCTTTCTATCCAAGATGAATAAGCTACATGTACTTGGCATGCTTGGCTAGGACATATAAGCATTGGAGTTATGAATAACAAGCAGATGGTCATCGGGATGCCGCAGGTACAACATGAGAATAATGTGTGTGATGCATGCTTAGCCGGCAAATAAACGAGAAATTCGTTCCCAACTAAAGCCACCTTCCGTGCAACACAAGCATTGGAGTTAATCCATGGAGACTTATGTGGACCGATAACATCATCAACACCAGCAAATAACCGGTACGTCTTTATCTTAATAGATAATTTTTCAAGGTACATGTGGACAATGCTGCTAAAGGAGAAAAGTGAAGCATTCAATCGGTTTAAAAAGTTTTAAAGACTTTGTGGAAAAACAAACTGGGCTCTCCATCAAAACTTTTCTCACCGATAGAGGAGGAGAGTTTACCTCAGCTGATTTTAATCACTTTTTCAAAGTAGACAGAATGTCTAGACATTTAACTGCACCATATACGCCACAACAGAATGGCGTGATTGAGAGAAGAAATCAAACATTGATGGAGATGATGAGAAGCTTGCTTAAAGTAATGAAAATTTTGAATGATATGTGGGAAGAAGCCGTACGTCATTCGACATATCTCATCAATAGAGTTCCCACCAAAGCATTGAAAGATCAGACCCTGTATGAAAGCTTCACATCCAAGAAACCAAACATCGAGCATTTGAGAGTTTTTGGGTGTGTCGCACATGTAAAGATCACGGGACCACATATGAAGAAGTTAGATGATAGGTCAAGAATTGTGATCAACTTTGAAACATAACCAGGTTCCACAGCTCACTGACTCTATAATCCAGTCACAGGAAAGGTGATTGTAAGTAGGGACGTGGTGTTTGATGAGAAAAAAGCTTAGGATTGGTGATCTACAACGAAACAGATCTATGGAGAACCGGGAATGTTTAAACTATCCCATGGAGGTTTTATAGAAGATGGAACCGAACATGGTGATAATCAAGAAAACAACAACTACGAGCATCATGATTCGGATCAGGAACATGAAGACCAAGAGGAAGAGGAAGAAAATGCTGATAATGGCATAAATCATGGAGCAGAAAATCAACCGATGGTGACTAGGTATGGTCGCGTTATTAATAGGCCAAGGTACCTCGATGATTACACACTTCTAGCTGATCTAGAAACTGAGAAACTCTTACTCACAACAGATGGAGAGCCGGAGAATCTTCTTGAAGCCATGGATATGCAAGAATGGATTGAAGCGATGGAAGCGGAGTTGGATTCTATCACAAGGAACAAGACTTGGGAGCTCATTAAAAAACCAGATGGGGTGAAACCTATAGGGTTAAAATGGATATAGAAAATTAAGAGAGAAGCAGCAAAGTAAGCTATATGGCTTAAGAAATTGATGAAGAAAATACTAGGTAGAAACGAGAAGGTCATACTTAAGATCGACAACAAGTTAGCCATTGCTCTAACCAAGAATCTTGTGTTTCATGGAAGGAATAAGCATATACTTTCTAAATATCATTTTATTTGAGAGTGTGTGGAGAATGAGCATATTGAGGTGGAGCATGTACCATGCGTGGAACAAAAGGCGGTCATACTAACTAAGCCATTGGCTAGAATCAAGTTCAAGGAAATGAGGAACCTAATCGGAGTACAAGCGATTGAGCATCCCGAAATTCAAGTTAGAATTACGGGGGAGAATGTTGGATAATTCTAAGACTTGAAGAAGAAGTTATCTACTTCTAGAAGAAGCTATAAGAGATAAGACAAAAGGAAATATAACTAAAATCTAAATAAGTAGATTTAGATTATATATGAAAGTTTATATTTTCATAATAGAATAAGGAGGTGCTTGTTTTATTATAAATAAGAGTCTATGGAGAGATGTTTCATAAGACCAAAAGAGAGTTTAGAGAAAGAGATTTAGTTTTTAGAGAGTTTCTAAATCTAATAAAGAAAAGTTGTTCTTTATAATCTAAATTCTAAGTTTGTTCGATTTGATAAACATGAAGATACAAATGTGTATATACTTTTACTCGAACATTAAAACATGGTTTTGTTTATTGTTTTTTTGTATTTCCATCACCGATCAAGTAAACTTTGAGTAAGAGTACTGTGAGAAGATGCCCATTATATCTTGTGGCTAAAATCAATCTACATACACAAAAAGATACATATTCTTTAAGATTGGATAAGTTAAAATCAAATAAGAGAAAATGATAAATTTAAACCTATATGCATGAAAGCAAGAAGCAGGTTTTGGTAGCTTCGTCCTCCCATTCCACATTTTCAATCCATTTCTTATCTTCGTATCCTATAAACAGTACATTTTCATCTTGCTTGCCACTTTTGGATTCGAGTGGAAGTTTTTTCAGATTTGGACATTCCTCTACAATGATTTTCTCTAGACATGGAAAAGGTAGAAAACTCCAATAGATACTCTTCAGCTCTGGTAGATCATTCAACATTAGTAACTCTAGCTTTTGAAAAGGAACTATTCCTGATGGTTCTACATCTTCACAAGCTTTCTCTTTGTTTATTATATCTTCTAGTTCATAAGTAGAGTCAATATCAATCCATTAATTAAGATTTGGAACAAACATAAGCAACGTCAATTTCTTTAAGCATTCACAATACTGTATATACACTTCTGTGAGGCTCAAGAAACATGGGTTTCTCAGACTTCGTAGAGGAGATGGAGAAACCATCTTGATTTTGATGCATATGTTTCCCATCTTTATCTCTGAGATAATGCAGTGTGAAATATTGAACAACGAAGCTTTTCCATAGTTAAGGGAAGATTCCAGATGATTCCAAATGATACCAAATGATTCGAGATCGTTAGAGTTTGTGTACAATTTGCCAACCTATTAGAGCTCAAGAATTGATCCAGACATGGAGAAAGATTGAAACTTGTTGTTTATATTTCCAAATATTCCAAAGTTTTTAACTCCTTTATTGTGTTGGGAGATCCCATAAAATACCAGAAGCAAGTAGTTCAATACTTTCAAATTATATAGATTTGATATCCCAGCAATACTCTCAAGCTAACTTGTTTCCTCCAAATCTAAGTGGATTAGTTTTCTCGACTCTTGTATACCCTTAGGCAAATTAAATGACGTATGCCAGTATATGATATTCTGTCGGGCAATTCAACGATAGATCTAAAACAACAAGCTTCGGCATGGATTGAAGAACTCACTCGAGATAGTTTCCAAATTTGTTCTTTGTAGGAGCAAAGTTGTGAGTTCGAGACCTTCAAGACTGTCAACTAAATGGAGAATCCTGTTATTCATCAATGACATCCTTCTCACAAAGTTCCAGTTCTCAACTTTTGGCATACCATATAACCCAACACCAGCACACAGAGTGAAAGCCTCTCTTTTTCCCATATCAGATGTGATCCATAAAGTCATTTCAAGAACAACATCATACATACACACATAAGCTATTCTATACGGATTATGATTAACCTGATTTATCAACAATGATGCACAAACAAGACTACCAATGATATCATAACCCTTGTTCTCAGCCCTTTCTAAATCTTCACTTCCATCAATAATCCCTTTGCAAATCCAGTATTATATCAATTTTTCTTTAGAAATTCTAGCATCTTCTAGATATAAAGCACAATATAGAAAACATGATTTGAGTTGGTCTCCCTTAAGACTATCAAAGCTATATTTCAAAAGCGGAAGAATCTTATCCTCCATGCCAGAAAACTCAATGGCATATGAATTCAATACATATACCGCATGACGCCATTCTTGTATCGTTCTTTTGCATGACATGATCTCGCCTATGACGTTGAGTGCCAATGATAGGTCACAATATTTTTTAGCAACCATTTTTGTAAGATAGGGGATATCTGGATCGTTTCCTAGTGTTATTTTCCCAACCTTCTTTTGGAACAAATCAAACACTTCCTTGTCAGCCAAACATTTGACTTCCATTGGTTTTTCAACCCCCATATGTGCACGCACATCTTGAGAGCGAGTGGTGAATGCCACTTTGGAACTGGGACTCCTACCTCAGCTAAATCTACTTTCTCCCATATATCATCTAAAAACAACATGAATATCTTTTTCCTTAAGAAATTGTACAAATCAACGCATCTTTGATATTTATCTTTTTGTTTCCACTCTTCTCCACCTAGACCAACTTTCAAAGTGATATCATCTTGAATCTTCTCTACATGTAACTCTTTAGACACATCAACCCAAATCACAAAGTCAAATCCACACCTTACATCACTGAACTTATTGTTCATTTGAGTGAGAAGAGTTGTTTTCCCTACACCGCCCATACCGTACATACCCATAATACCAACTCCATCTTCCATGAGATGTTTCCATGCCTTATCGAGCATTTTTTCTTGACCAACAATTTTCGATTCAAGAGGCCTTTCTTGCACCTATGTTTGAGCTTGCTCAGCAATCACTTCTGAGTTTCTCAACTTTCCTTAACGTCAAAAAAACACTTTTTCCATAACCATAAAGACATAGCCTTTGAAGTTCAACATTTCTAGCACTAACAAGATCATTGACTATGTTTTCAATAGTCTCAACTCTATTAAGACATACCTGGAATTCGGAAAGCCTTTGTAGACCTCTATCCTCCTCTTTTGTGACCCTTTTTGATAAATCATCCCCCTTAGCTTTGAGCTCTTCCATGGTTGTTGTCAAAGAAACAAGATTCTTCTCGAGATTACGAATATAACTTCCTTTCTCATCTAGCCATTGAGAAACATTATTCATCAAATGATCCAAAGGTATCGAGAGGGAGAAACAATTCCCCATTTTACAGAGATCTGAAATTTAATATTTAGTGATATGAGCAAACCAAAGAAGATACAGAGAGTAATTGAAGATAAAGAGGATACAGAGAATAATTGAAGATGGACTCTTTCTTATTGGTCCACAAGAAACAAGATATTTTGTTATTCTCTATCTAGGTAGCACGGAAGCTTTGTTCAACGTCCGCTTCCCGCTTCGGAATCAGAAGCTTTCGGAATCTTGCTTCCATGACACTTCCAAAAATATCCTTATAAAAACGTATTGGAAGCTTGCGCTTCCGTTTTAGAAGGTTACGCTTCTGGTTTAGTAACTATTATTTTTTATATATTTTATATTTGAAAAAATCAAGAACTAATATAGTAATTTTGTGATTATGCAGAACTTTACTTAAAACATTATTTGAATCATATGCGAAATATTGAAAGTGATTAATTTGATTAGTTGAATAAGATTGTTTCGAAAAATTTCAGTATGACGTTTTTTCTTTTGAAAACATATAATTGTAACGAATATGATGATCTCAAATTAAAATGATTTTAGTTGAATTGTGCAAAAAATGAAGTACTGAATTTATGTTATTCATAGCAAAATTTTAATTATATATTATATAAATTTATTAAATTTATGTTATTAATAATAATTTTTTATATTTTATAATGTTTAAATATATATATATATGATTGTATGTGTATACGTTTCCAAAACGTACCGCTTCCTAATTTTTTTTAAAGTCGCTTCTACGCTTCCAAACGCTTCCGCTTCCGCATACCCGCTTCTGATTTCATGCAACCTATCTCTATCTAATGAGTCCAAAGATTTTATAATTTAAACATCATTAAAGGCTTTAAGAAAAAATTATATACAGTAAGCTTTTTAAATATTGACACAGTAGTTAGTTATTGATGTGACAACAAATAGAAGTAGCTACTCTCAGCATTAGTATAATGGGGCTTACCAAATCTTTTTGTTTGGTGTCCCTTCATTTTCCTCTGTTTTTCCTCTTTTCTGCTATGTTTTCTCTGTTTTTGCTCTAATTTCTCTGTTTTTATTTTGATTTTTCTACCTTTTTCTTTTTGAACCTCTGGCACTTTTGTAGAGGCTCTGGTTCTGATTTTTCTAATGGTGTTTTTATCATTTTGGTGAAAAGTTGTGCATAATCGACTTCCAGTGGCTCTGAAATTACAAGGAAGAGGAATCAGAGATTTGTCAAGAGTTTGAGAGACCTAAGGCGGAAAACCCCTATTATATAATATATTTTTCCGGTAAAATATATAGAGCTTGAATGTGTTAGGCGGTTAGTGCGGTCCACAGGGCAGATCCCATTTATGTCACCACTCAAGAAAAATATAGCAGTATTTTGACATAATAAAAGAGACACAATTAATTGAATAAAGATAAAAGACACTCCCATGTACGGGATAAAAGTTATGAAACCACAGTGGACCGCATATGACACACCACCATGTGTGGTTTGAGTGGTTGAGAAGGAAATTTTTAATTAAAAAAAAAAAAATTTCGTCTATATAAGCACACAATCTCATTGTGGACAAAAAAAAAACAAAAGATCATTGTGCAGAGAAAAAAAAACACAAGAGCATTATTCTTATTTTTGCAAGATCCCAACCTTACGATTTGAAGATTTTCTTTCAGGTAATTTTTTTTTTACTTACCAAATCATGGATTTCCGTTGAATTTATGTCATAAAATGCAGATATGAATAGACATCGATCGAACACAAATTCTTCCGGACAAAGAGCCTCGAATGTTCCCAGTGAAGCAACAACAAGAGTAATAAAGAAGAATTGTTTAATAAATGGCATGCTTCTTTACGTTCTGTCATAGAGAGGACGTTTGGAGTATGGAAAAAAAAAGTGGAGGATTCTATCTGATTTTCCAAGATACAACGTTAACGTACAAAAGAAAGTGGTAATGGCAACAATGAGATTACACAATTTTATCAAAATTTCAAATTATTCAGATGCAGATTTTGCAGAAGTAATGGCAGAGGCGGGAAGAAATAACACAGATGAAGAACCTGTTTCAGCTGATATGGAAGCATCAGAAATAGCAGATGGAGAATATATGATACAAATAAGAGACAATATCGCAAATATGTATTGGCAAAATCAATAGTTTTTAATAATTTTATTTTTTTGCATTGTATTGTACTTAAAACAGTTTATTTTTTTTCCAACAAAAATAGTGCTTACAAATTTTAAAGTACAAATTTTTATATTTAAATAATATTTGTGTGTATGCTTATTAAATTAAAATTTTTTTATTTTTCATAAATAAATATGAAACTATAATATAGTAATATCATATATGTATCCCGCACCGCTATTTGCACTTTTCACCATTCAAAACTTTACTTTTGTACCGCATGTTGCTTTTTTACCATTCAAACATTATTCTGCACCGCACTTGAACCGCACCGTACCTCTTAAACTGCTCTTTTCCGCACCGCACTTGAACCGCACCACTTGTTACTCACCGCCCAAACAGTTGTCACCATTCGAAGCCATATTATAACTAAACTTTAACATATTTTTTTATAATAAAGTAGAGATAGCAAACACTATTTTTATGAAGAATATAAGAAAGTAGAAATTTTGTACTATTTTCTTCGATTATAAAATATTTATTAAGTTGTAGAATATAATTTATACTATTTTGTAATGTATTTGTAATTAACACTATTTTAATCTATAATTAACACTATTTTCCTAATATATGAAATGAAAATTTAAACTCAAGAAATTATAATATAATATATATATATATATATATCAAAATATTTTTAAAAATTGGGGGCAATAAAATTTGTCTAATATTTGGGGCCCTAGGCGAATGTCTTTTTCAAAGGCCTATAGGCACACCTCTGAGAGGAATCAAAGTTGATTCTACTTGTTTACTTTGTGGAGAAGAAAAGGAAACAGTTAATCATATATATGATGTTTCAATGTCTGAGTAGCCAGGGAAGTTTGGGAGCTGTCGCCATTGTCTAAACTCTCAGGTGATACTTTTATTAATCACCCGCTTGGAAATAATTTGACTGCTTTGTTTCAGCTGTTGCCCCCAAAAGCAAAGGATTTCTCAATAATTCCTTTCTTGGGCTGCAATATCTGGAAAGCAAGAAATATGTTAGTATTTAATAATAAGAGGGAGCATATATCACAAATCATATCCAATTTTGCTCATGGAATGCTCTCTTTGGCAGCAAGCTTCAGAGAATACTGAAATCGTTTCAGAAGCAAACACTCAAAGATCGAGGGCAATCACAAAGGAAAGGATAGTTGATGAATGTAAATCCTATGTTTGTTTTGTAGATGCTTCTTGGATAGTTATTAAATCGTCTTAGATGCTTTTTTCGGCGTCTTAAAGTACTAAATAACTTTTTTTAATATGAATGAAAAGTCGCCAACAAAAAAAATAAAAAAGTCTTGGAAGCTATAAAAAATTACGTACCATATATAAAAAGTTTGTGTAAAATAAATTTAAGCCTAGTCTGTTTTTAATTATTTATTTAACATCTGCTTTATTTATATTGAAATTGAATTACAAATTATTATTTTTTAACTTAAACCTAGTCAGTTTATTTTTAAAACTAGGTAAACATAATTCAATATATATAATCAGTACACAATATTGCATGGGATTTCTTTTCTAATTATTTATAAATGGAAATATCATATATATACACTGACATTGTTGTTCTGATGAACCGTAAAATTAATTGAAACATTGCTGAAGAACCATTTTACCACGTGCAGAACCGTCAACATTCTCGCACACCGCAGTGGCAGGACCATCTTCGACTCCATTATTCTTAAAGTTAATGTCAATTAGCTCAACATTCTTGCATGGAAAGCTCTTGCTACATTGCCACTTTGTTCTTTGACGTTCCATATATGTTCTTTAACTTAATATCTTGAATCTGAACGTGAGACTCTCCCTAAAAAATAAAGAAACACAAGTTAATTTTTTAATTTGTTTTATTTTTATTGTGATAAAAGAAAAGAAAACGAATCTTGCTTTTGGCTAACCTTTTTTTCATGTTCACAAGGTGGGTGAGGACAATACTTCTGATCAATGTTGATTGGTTTCTCAACGTTAATCATCTGGATATTCTCATACACGAAGTTAGAAACAACAATCTTTGAAGCCGAAGATTCCCAAGTCTTGATCCTAATACCATCACTTGTACCGTTGAAAACCGTGTCTCTTACCGTCAAGTTCTTCACGTCTTTCTCGTCTTTGTTCTTCCCTAAGCTTCCAACACTGATCCCATGTCCAGGACCACACTTGACATTAGATATATCTAGGTCAGTGGTTCCAGAGAGAATGGCGATACAATCATCTCCGGTACCTATGTTTGTGTTGGAGATATGAATGTTGCTACATGAACCCATCTTGATACCATCAGTGTTGGGGCTATCGCCAGGAGCTGTTATGGTGACGCCAGTAATGTTGAAGTGATGGACAGAGAAGAAGTTGAAGTCTCCCATTTTGCTGTTGAGTGATGTTATATCTTTGATTCTTGAGTTGTTCACGAATGCAAATCCCATGGTCTATGAAAAATTTCAAGTTTATTAAAAGAAAACTAAATTGATTGTATAATAAACAATTAAAACTAAGAATTTGTGATGTAAAGTAAATGATTGAATAATAAGTGTCATGTCACACGTTTGTGATACAATTTAATATGTAAAAATAAGTCGTATATTTGAATATGAAGCAATATATATAAAAGTTTAAGAAATAGTACCATAGCTAGTTTAGGACAATTGGGGTTTTTATAGCAGTCATTGAGTGGCCAAGACTGTTTCCCTTGGCCGTCAAGTGTACCGGAACCGGAGATAAAGAGATTGTTGATGTACCTAAAGTTGATCCATGTGTCTTGTTTTATGTCGTTCGGGTTTGCAGGAGCCAACAAAGTTCCATCGATCACGAATTCAATCGGATTTTGGCATGGACCTACGAACTCTACACCACTGAGATAGAATGTTCCTTTTGGTACATAGATTTTACTACTTCCACTTTTCCTTGCGCATGCTCTTTTCCATATATCTGTGAACTCCTAATATCGTATTCGTTAAAAGAAAGATAGGTTAATTTCTTGACATTAAAACCAAAAAAAAAAAAATATAGGTTAATTATAAGCAGGACAAAATTTTCTGAAGAATTTAACAAGTATAAAATTATGTAACTTTCATATTTTATTTTAGGATTATGTCATGTTTATCGAGCTTCATATTAAAGCCAAATGATGATAAATGAAGAGTTAAATGTTTTTTTTTAAATATATTATATTTGGCCTATTATAACTTTTAATATAGAACTCGTAATATTTTTTCCAGGCCAGCTCATAAGTATTTTTGGACCATGTGCCCAGCTAAAAAATCACAAAAAATGTTTTATGTATAAATTCAAAAGTTTGAGCTCTTGTTAATAAAACTTTCCAAAGTTTAAGGCCTTAAAACCTTAAAAGATACTGATTGAAATTTTTAACAAAACATATGTGAGATTTTTGCTATTGAGTTTTAAATATATGGAAACTAAACTATAATCAATAAAACTAGAAGTTGAAACATTAAAAGACAAAAATAATCATGTACATACATTTGTGTTATCAGTTTTTCCGTCAGATTTAGCACCATGACGACGAACGTTAAAAACCTTTGTCGGACGACTTGCAATAGCGATGAAGAATAGAGACAGAAACAAAACCTTAAACGCACAAGCAGTGGAGACCATCTTTTTATTCTTTGTTTAGTGTTTATGAAAACAACAAAAATGTGTTCCTTATAATTATTTTTTGTAAGATTTAATGAGAAGTGCTAGTCCTTTTCATCTGCTTATATAAGGTTAACATGTTTCGATGAACAATTAGAAGACATCTATAGAAACAGACAAACTTGATTTTTGTTACTAGTTATCGGCTAAAATTGAGAAGTTTCTTTTTGTAATGATTTTGATTGGTTAACATGTTATGGATATTTTTTTGTTATGCCCATGATTCCTTTTTTGTTATCTCCTCTAAAACAGAATTTTACTTTAGTGAATGTGCCAATCAGATTTACCTTTTTTGTTGGTTTAGTTTTAAGTTGCATAAACTAAAATCAGAACTGAACCGATCGGTTCAAAATCCCAAGCCTACTTTCTCCGGTTTGATGACCTTTTTCATCTGAAGATTATATTATTAAGCTTTTGAAAAGATACAATTCCGGCGATTAACAAAGTAAATCCAGTAGATCTAAGCCGGCAAACAACAAGTTTCCGTATAAGCCCCTATTGAAAGGAGACAAACGATTTCACTAACTAGCATGACAAATCAAACCGGACCATGCCAAACTCAAAAGTCAATACAAGACCAACAAAAGATCAAACCGGAGAGATACGAACGCTGGAAGGTGAACCCCAAATATCCAGATCTTTGCAACAGATCTGGCAATCCCATCCACTAAAGAAAAAATCAAAAATTATTGATGACCCTTTTTTTATTAATCCAATACTTAAATATTCAAAGCGTTTAAAATGAAAGACAGGTTAAAAGAGGAAAGTCTTTACCTTTTCTCACCAATTCACTACACAATTGGCAAATAACACACGCATTTATCTTCTTCTACCTTTCTATTCTTATTGGACGATGCTTGCGTTGTAGGTCGTCTTAGATGCTTCACTTTCTTCCTTCTTTCTCTCTCTCTCACTTCTTCTTCTCTTCCATTGTCTCTTTTTGTGATCTACAACATTTGCTATCCAATGGCTTAGGTTTTGCGAAACTCAAGATCTGAAAGCTTCGAGCTTTTCACTGTCAATTGCAGAATCGAGAAGACCCAGTAGCCAAAGCTCGGGTCTTTGGCTGAGTTAGGGGTTTTAGGGTCTTGTTTTGTGCTGTAGAAGCAATGGCGGATTCAAGTGGAAGTTGGAAAGATGCGTATAAAGGAATGTCGTCAGATAATGTAAAGGGTTTAGTGTTAGCTTTATCTTCAAGCTTATTCATTGGTGCTAGTTTCATTGTGAAGAAGAAAGGATTGAAGAAAGCTGGTGCTTCTGGTCTCAGGGCAGGTTTATTCTCATTACTTCCTCTGCTCTTTAACTCTGCTTTTAGTAATTTGGGGGGGGGGGTGTTAAGAATGTTTAGAGATCAATCTGTGTTAGCTTCACTTGAAAATGTGTGTTGAAAAATGGAGACTTTTGGTGTTAAGTAGCAAAAAATGAATCTTTTTTTTGCTACCAATTTAGTCTAGAAGATGTATGGAAGTTTCAGATTCAAATGCAGCATAATTTGCAGAAATCTTGGTGGATTTTTGTTATGTTTTTATAATCAGTGGCCTCTCAAAGATTATATTGGTATTGTGGCTAATTTTGTTGGGGACATATCTGTAGGTTCTGGAGGCTATTCATATCTGCTTGAGCCTCTCTGGTGGTTAGGCATGATAACAAGTGAGTTTTTTTTTTTATTCTTACAGGTTTTGTTTAGGACTTTTCTTATATAGTAGTATTGGTTTAGCTGTGTATTGTGGTGTTGGCATTATTGTTCTTGGAAGATTGTGGTGGCATTTATGGATGGTAGACAAAATCTTTGCTTGTTTTTGTAGTGATTGTTGGGGAAATTGCAAACTTTGCTGCATATGCGTTTGCACCTGCCATTCTAGTTACTCCTCTTGGTGCACTTAGCATTATTATCAGGTTTGAATAAACTCATAAGTTTCACAAGCAAACGATATTCTAGGCTAGCTAGTCTTTCGCTATAGATTGAATTTTCATATTGACAACTTCAAAGAAGCTAATGATTTAATGCCAATCATAAAGCTTTTTTATTTGTTGTGATTTTGCAGCGCTTCTCTTGCTCATATCATCTTACAAGAAAAGTTGCACACTTTCGGGATCCTTGGTTGTGCTTTATGTATAGTTGGTTCGATAACAATATTGGTACATGCTCCACAAGAACAAGAGATTGTTTCCGTTTTAGAAGTATGGAATCTTGCCACAGAACCTGGTACAAACATCTTAGTCTCTCTCTCTTTCATATCCAATATCGCTCATTAGGATTTGTATGATGATGGTAACTTTTTTGTGTTCTTTAACAGCTTTCCTTTTCTACGCTGCGGGTGTGGTAGGAGCAGCCATTTTACTTATAGTTCAGTTTATACCACTTTATGGACAGTCTCATGTCATGGTCTATATTGGTGTTTGCTCTCTCATAGGATCATTATCGGTATGTGGTCACTCTATAATCTTAATCTTACATGTTGATACAATTTACCAAGTTGGAGTGACAATATTTGTGTCTGTTTTGCAAACAGGTTATGAGCGTGAAGGCGCTCGGGATAGCGTTGAAACTCACTTTTTCGGGAATGAATCAATTAGTTTACCCGCAAACATGGGTCTTCACGGTGATAGTTCTTATGTGTGTGATAACACAAATGAACTGTCTAAACAAGGTAAGTAAAAATGGCAATTCTAGACAATTTTTGTCTCTGGCAAATGGTAATGCTGGTTTAGTAAAATTCATTTTGGATTCTCTCTTTTTGTCATTGGCAGGCGCTTGATACGTTCAACACTGCAGTGGTTTCACCCATATACTATGTTATGTTCACGTCATTGACAATCTTGGCTAGTGTCATCATGTTTAAGGTATTTCTTGTTTCGATTGTGGTTTCATTTATAAAAATAAACACTTCTGTAAATGCAAACGAAACATTTGAGGCTATAAGCAAGAATAAGATGTGTTTGTTTGTTTGGTGATTACAATGTTGAAACAGGATTGGGATAAGCATTTGTTGTTTCTTGATTTGTTTGCAGGATATGATCATTTATCCAGAAATCGATAACTAACAGTGATCAAAATGCAGATTTATCATCAGAGGATAATCATCTGCTTCTGCGACTTCCAAAACATTCAGAAAACGGAAAAGGATTTGCGCAGGAAGGCATTATTCTCAGTTTAAGACGCCAAGAGTCAGCAAAGTCGCCACGGCCTGCTCGTCAGATTAAGCAACTGGAAGAGGATCTTGAAGCTGTACCACTCCGAAGACAAGAGAGTTCATCACGTTCATAAGATTGTTTTGCCATATATATGCACATATATATCATCTATATACCTCAAGGTCATATAAATCGGCCATTTTAATAACTAGCTGAGCCAAAAAATTTCACATCATCTTTTTGTTATACTGAAAACTTGGGTGTAACTTGTCACTTTTCAGAAGAAACAGTTTATATACAGGTTTTTGTCATATCCGACTAAAGGTGAACATGTTTCAAACATCATCCTCGATTTTATACCCAATATAGTAACTAAATCGGAAACACACAGAATCCAAATGGAACTAAAGGGGAACCACAAACCTGAGATGGCTCTCAGGATAATCAATCAGAACTTTGTGAGTTCTTTGTTGCAATCATACTGATACAAACTACAAGCCTACGGAAGCAATGAATTGAATAAACAAGAAGGCATTAACGAATTGAATATAACCGGGCTGTTAATGAACTGAATCAGCCTTTCTTTCTTTCTCTTTTTCAACTGAAACACCTTTGTATACCTTTAAACCGTGTTATCTCACCTGAAACGTGTGTTGATCTTTTCACAACAGTGTTAGTCTCAGAGAAAAAGGTATTTTACTCTTACTCACAGTCAGTACAGCCGCGATAATATACAGCAAGCTCGATACAGCATTCAAAAAAATGGTCGTGTTACTGTGTTGCCGCTTGTATAAGGTTTCGCTTCTCCTCTGATCTGTGACGAAACAATTTGGTGATTTTTCTCCTCTCGCAGTCCTAAAAATGTCACAAGGGGAGAAATTAGAATTTTTCTTCTTGATACTCAGGGCTCAGGCTTAAAATGAACCTAACTCAACAATGTAGCCAAACCTGCATTATGACACTTCCCTACATAGGATTTGATTCAAGTAGAACAGATAATGCAACCCATCTTACATTCGTATTCATCACATTGTACAGACCCATGATACTAGTTTCGTATTTTCGGCTCTGATACTACTTTTTATATCGTATAGCATCAAGCATAAAAGTGGAAGCAAGGCAAATCAAGCATACTATACTAACTCTGCTTTCCAAAAATCCGTAGGTAGAAGATCTCTATCTACCCTTAAACCCAGCTTAAAAGTGGAAGCAAGACAAATCCAGTGATTTTTTTTATAAGCATCAAGCAGGTCAATGAGGAATCTAAACAGTTTCATGGACGGTTACTTGAAACATGAATCTTTACCTTGAACATGTGAAGATTAAATGGAGTGTCAGGATTCATCCTTCTTAATTTCTGGTAGGTGTATGCAAAGCTTAGTTGATCTCGGGGAGTGAAACGTTCAACTTCGTTGAACCAAAGACAGGAGAATAGGTTCGACATGGGAGTATGTTCCCTTACTATGAAAGACCCTTCTGGAACATCTGCAAACAAACATACGCAAGGAGAATTAGAGTCACAAAGTGAGAAAAGAAAAACATATGAATATTTTGAATACATCTATTGGTCAACCATATTAGCATCATAGTTCGGTGGCAATAACCATTCTTTACCTAAAATGAAAACTTAATTCGGAGACTAGAATAACAGTTGACTGCAATCAGATACTTTTGACCAACTTGCACGTGAGATCTAAACGCAAATGCACACAGTTGGCAAAATTTTAAATGTGAAATTCCACATGCAAATACAACCTGTTAAAATAGTTTCACATGCAAATAGTTAGAAAAAGAAATCTATTTTTATAATCCTTTATCACGTTTAATACTATTTTGTTACTTCTTAACTCACACTAGTCATTTTGTTTGTAAATATTGACCAGTTTCTTTCAAATCACTCCTGATGCATGTTATGAGCAAACATGAGCAGTTATGGCCACTAGCTACAGAAAATGCACCCTAAGCGGGATTTCAATCATGGATTGTAGTACTTACTGCTGGGAAGAAGCTTATTGGGATCTGAAGCATTGAATCTCGTCAGGCCGTCAGTCTTGTAAAACTCAAACTGCTGATCAATGACAGTATGATTGTACTTGTTCAGCTTCTTGTTTTGTGCAACCTCTTCCCATAGGCAATGGCGGTCGTAATGATTAGAGATAGCATACTCGTGCCCTTCACGCCAGAGAAAGTATTCCAAAATAAGTATGGGGTCCAACTGGAGGCGTAACTTGCTGTCCAACCAGATTGAGTACCTAAAGGAATATACATCGGATGAGTTTCTGTATGTTTCACTATAGATCTGTTTTGAATTGCAGAGCTTTAGGTGGGTAACCAAAACAACTTCCAACAGCAAAACGTTAACATATTCAGAATTTGACTCATTTGTAGCTTAGCAAAAAAATTATGCTCAACCGAGAAGTGCTTGTCTAGTCGCTCTAACTATGGCTAACTGTAACTGCAGAACGGAATTGTGCTAGTTAAGCCTATTGAAACCTATCCCGACGACATGAGTCTCACCTTGCCGATGGGAAAAGTCTGTGTGGTAACAGTTTTGGTATTTTGCCTACCCTCCGCATATCTGCATAAGGAAGATTCCTTACGACGACCAACTTCCACAAACCAATGAATCCAGCTCCGTCTGGGGCTTGGCCTTCTGCAGAAAGTGTTTGCATGGTGATCTCGTCCACGAACACCACGAAGCAAACATCTTTTCTTGAAAAACTACTTACCTAAATGAAGAGATAAATCCCAGGTTAGCACAAGTAATGAATATAAATCTGATGATGTCAGCGTGTGAACAGAGAAACCCACATAAAGAGGATCTGCTATTGAGATTCCTATGATATGTTTAGGCATTTATTAGCTTTTATCATTATAACACGCCAAAATGAATGCAGCAAAAGCTACTAACAAGTCAGGGGAACCACTGCTAATTTCCTGATGGGCATAGAGCTTTAAGAGATGGTTGTATTCATGATAATGGAAACACCCATCAAACAAACTTTTTCAAATGCCTGGCATTCAAGTATACATAACTCAACATTTGCAAGTGTGATTCTATGGCGATTATATCTACATCAGGAGATGTGTTTATGCAAACCCAATACATTTTCTAATATTCTGCACTCAATCACAATTGTCAGCTCCTCATCATCATTTAGGTGCCAAAGATTAGGTTACTATTGCTTTTTCAGTTTAGATTGTTCAACAGTTGGTCAAACACAGCTAGTGAGTATCCATTTGCCACAAAATGTCTAAAGTCTCCATGCATGTAGGATGGGATATTTCCATGTACCCCACCCGTTACTTCTAATAATAGCAGTTCAAATTTTCAAATCCTAGATGTGGAAATAAGAAGAGAAAAACAGCATTAAAATGCATCAAGGGCTGACTGTATCATACCATTTTATTAGCAGGATGCCTCAAGCGATCAGAATTGCCAAAGATACAGGAGATCACAGCAATGTGACATCTACTGATATAGTTAGCATCATCTTCTGTCAGGTCAAATCCAGTGCTTGGCAATCCTTCAGGGGCTTTGACAAAGCCACAATGGATTTTCTTGTCTTGAACCAAGAAAGAGTCTTCTCGTTCCTGTAAGCTCTGGTGACCTGCAAATTTAGGTTCCCACTGTTCTTCTCCATCAGGTTTATCCTCCATCTGAATGTATTGTAAGGAAGGTCTAGCAATTTGTTGAGTGTTCAAAGGCTCTTGTATTTGTTGACTGGAATTCAACAGCTTCATCTCACAAGATATACCTAGAAAATTTAAACAATATGAGAATTCTGAGCAGCAAGTACCCAGAATATGTTCTGAAGCTAGTTATAAGGCATTACCTGAAAATCTGTGACTTCGAGCTCTTCTTTTTGTATCAGATTGAGATGTTTTCCCAGACTTACCAAGCATACCAACAAGAGAAGACTTCCCACGTGACCTTTTTGATGTAGCTCCACTAACCTTTTGAGTTTTCTGATGCTTAGTCATGGGATGACGAAGCTCAGAAGCATTCTCTTTGTGAGATTCTTCAGCATCATCCTCATTGTGCCTTTGATTAGTTTTGTGAGATTCTTCAGCATCCTCCTCATTATGCCTTTGATTAACTTTGTGTGATTCTTCATTTTCATCCCCATCATGCCCCATATCAACATATTCATCTCCTTGCGTATCATGAGAATCAATTGAATCATCTCCATTAGAGTCCGTATCAACCAGCTGACGATGTTCATCATTATCTTTCAATAATTGACCACCTTTCTCAAGAGAAGCCTGATACTCTACTTCATATTTCTTTAGTTCATCACGTCCAGCTTCATTGTAAAAACCAACACCCCTAAAATCTGAACCCTTCAGAGGATTTCGCAGCGATCCATCTTTTTTCACTTCAGACACTGACCTCTCCTCAGCAACAGATTTATTATCCTCAGAAGCTACCTCAACATCATCCTCATTGTAATCTTCGTCCCGTCTTCTATCATCCTTATCCCAATATCTCGAATCTCGTCCATGTAACACTGAACCATGACCAAACTTAAGTATTTTCAATGGATCAGTTCTTGACACATTCGTAAGAAAATCACCTTCAGATGTATCAATTCCTGCCAAAACGTAAGAGAATAGATCAATTTCTCTATCAGCTAAAATTCTCTAAGGCAACAATTATCTGAACCTAGAGAGGATCTAGCTAGATGAATCGTTCATACAACGAACCTTTATCATATCTGCCGAAATTAGTATAACCGGAGATATAATAGTACACTGAAACACAAACAACGAGCACAACACAGAGAACAAACACCACAGAGCCAACGCCGAAACGGCGATTCCTATCCAACCGAGTAGATCGTCGCCATCGACTAGCTTTCCCGTGCTGTGTTACTCCTCCGAAACTTCCACCGCCGTTACGGATCCCGATCGCTACATGATCCGACGAGGCTCCTCCACCGTTGACATAAGGATTGTAACCGCCACGACCTCCAAGTCTCTCCGTTCCTGATTGTCTATACTGAGCCATTCTAGCATTGTCGACAAGCCTCTTCCTCCTCCGTCAACGTCTCCGGCACAATTACCTTGTCCGTAGATACATAGAGACGCAGAGAGTGAAGAATGTGAGGAGAAATTTGAAGTATAAATGAAGCAAACTGATTTGATTTTTGGCGATACTTGACGAAGAAGATCGATTAAAACCATTTTAAATCAATCTGATTGGGTGAGGTGAAGGCGCGTGAAATGTCACGCGCTACCGAGCTATCTGACGGCGTGTATGTGGATCAGCAACAGTTTGTCTGACGTGGCATGAAATGCAGTTACGAGACTGTCCTTTGGATCCGACCCATTATTTTTGGGGTTTTTTTGACAAATTTGATATCAATAGACATTTTTTAAAAAGTGTAAAGAATAATAATAAATGTAACTTCAGTTGATATTTTTGGTGTTGACCTCAAGTTGTGTATAAGTCTCCCTCTTAATAGCATGGTGATTGGTGATCAATGAATATTGGTACAATTGCATAGAGTTTAGAAATTTTAGAGGATATGCATTTTATAGGTATTTTGGATAAAATAGAGCATTTAAAACAAAATAGGTAATTTTTATACATCCAACTTATGCTTTTAAAACACATAACAAACAAATGTATTGATTTTAAAATATCATTAAAAATCTCGAGGCTTTTATAAAACTTAAATACATCGCTTATAGTTAAAACATTGCATTACTTTGTTTCTCTACAAGACTACAAGCTTTGATTGTGTGTATTTCTAAAGATACAAAAATGATAAATAAGAAAGAAGGATTTTTCAAGTTGGACTCGTTAATTAATCATTGTTTTCTTCGTAACATTACATTATTGATTTGTACATAATTTATTTAGACTGTCATCAACATTTTTATACACAGATCAAAACACATGATGAAATAGTAGCTCATTCGCACAAACAATGTTAGCCATGCACCATATGCGCATCAGAGTGAGATTGAATACAAAAAAAAAGAACATAACAAATTTAATGATTGGTTAGCGAATAAGTCTTTACTAATTAAAACATTGTTATATTTCACTTATATTATTATATAGTCTTCAATATATGTTCTTTATGTATTTTGTATTCTGAAAGTTTTGTATATTGATTTTGTATTCTCAACTTGAAGTTAATGAAGTAAATTTGCCGTTAAAAAAACTAATAGGTTACCAAAAATAACTAGTTGTTATATATGAATAAGAGAGAGTGAGAGAGAATTGTATTTCTTATTACATGAATAATAAAGAGTATATATATAGGATTATAAATACTTGGAGAGAAAGTAGAATTCGGTGAACAAGCTAGAACATTCTAGAATATGGACCTATAATGAACATCCATCTAATGGGTTCATAACATTAATAAAATAAATATAACTTATAATTTTATAACACTCACATAAAATTTGAGGGTTTCCAATGTATAAATACGAAACTATCTTTCACTACAAGCCCGTCATAGTCACCTTGTCCAAGGGTCTCATTTGGAAAGTAATATAGATATTGTAAGGAAAACAAATGAATAACATGAATTTTAAAAGTAGTTTTGTTGTTGTTTCTTAAAAAAAGAAAAAAGAGTGTTTTACTATTCATTTTACTCGAAAACGCTTGAAAACGTGTATCTAATGAGGACGACATACAATCATGTTCCAATACAACTTATAAGTAGTAACAATTGTTTACACGCATTTGCATTTTCTAATGAGTTTGGATCATCCTAACACTCAACAACTGAATCTATATATTAGATGTGTAAGCTGTAATGTACAAATATTATAACACTAGGATAAGTCTCACCCGTTGTGAGGGTTTGATATATATTTGTTTATTTATTATACTTTCTAGATTTATATATATATATATATATATATATATATATATATATTTCAATGTTGTTTTTATTGTTGCATTTTTGATGTTTTTGTGAATTGTTTTTAGTATTATTTAATTTTTATTTTTATTAGTCTATTTTTTGTTTGTAATCCAACTATTTTATTAATAATATTTCACTATAATTGTTTAAATAGTATAACACATTTATCACTAACTTTGGTATTTGAAATCACACATTATTTGAATTTTTATAGTTGTATCTTTAAAAACTAATATTATTATTACTCTAAAATTGATATAAATATAAAAATAATTATCTTCTATAATAAAGATAATTTATTTTGTAGACATGTAGTGTAACCAAATTGAAATACATTCGTAATAAAATTTATGATCGCAAACTAAAGTGTTGATATATTTTAACCCTTTAAACTTTCTACACATATTGAGCAATCATCTTCTTCTTCTGTAGCTGGTGTTTAAGAACTGTATATATCTCTGATTAATCACATCTAATCATGTTGAAGCATTTGGGTTAAAATCTTCGATTTTGTAAAAGATATCAAACTATGTGTATGGTGTTCTTGAGCTGGGAATATCGTTATCTGAATGAATTTTAATAAACCATTGATTAAGGTGCATGATGTTTGTTCATCAATACCATGAAATGTGAGGTAGAAGGTTATCAAATATATGAAGTTATTTTCATGTTATTAAGTATATGTTCGTTGACAAAAGAAATCGGTATAGTTGATGTAGTTTTCTCAATGTATCTAGATATGTTGCGATTTTGAGTTGGAGATGATTCATGCTTCTCGTTGGTGATGAAATTATTTATTATTGGGGTAGATTTTTTGGTTTTGAAATTTCTAATGCATTGATGTTGTATGTGTAAAATTATGCATTGCTTTTGTATTTATATATTAGTTTAAAATATATGATGATTTCAAAAAAAATTCTGATTTACTTTATCAGATTTAATTGCTTTGAGTTTTTTAGTTTTAATTGGTTTTAATTATTAGTCTTAATTCTCTTTGATTAGTAGTTATTTGTGTTGACAATTTTTTTTTGTTATGGTTTTAACTTTGGTTAAATTATACTGGCTTTATTTAAAGTTATTATTATATGTTTTTTAATAAGTTGACCAGATAATAATTAAAATTAAAAGGATTGTTTAGGGTGATTATAGTAATAAAATGTTGTAGAGTTGTAATAATGATTAAAAAATTATTGAATTTTTATTTCTTAGAAGTGACACGTGTCATCATTTCGTAATTTGAGTTTAGAAGAAACCTTACTATATTAGATAATATATCACACATTCAATCATTTTGAAACAATATTTTGTTGGTTTTATTTGTAGTGAGAAAACCAATTTGGTTTTGGTTTTAGAGAACCCAAAATTGGGTCTAATTCAATTTATGACGTTGTAATTTGTTGATGGTTAAGTGGAGTATAATCTTAACATAACTTTTGTGTAGAGAAAGCAAAAAAAAGATAAATTTTGTGAGGCCAGAGAAAGAGAAAAAAAAAATCTCTAATTTTTTTTTTCTTGAGAATGTTTGGATACACAATCCAATCCTGATTTTGCAGATTTTTTGTGGATACTTTTGTGATTAAGTGGTCTTGAGATTTAATGATGGAGATTGTGTTTTAACGGTTAGATTGAGAGAAATCTGAGTTTTATTTTCAGAAATTGATAGTTTTCTAGCAGCATATTTTTGAGTATTTAAAAAATTTAACGATGAATTCTTCTCATTTTAAGATAATTTTTTGAAAGATTCAATAACACATATGCAAAAGTTCAACTCAAACCTTGCAAAATCCACCGTTGGATTTTCCAAACACTTAAGACATATGCTGCTAAAAATTTGTCAAATTTCTGACGAGAACATATGCGACAAAACTTAGATTTCTCTCAAACCAACATTTAGAAAAAAATCTATATCGTTGAATCTCAAGACTATTGAGTCACAAAAATACCCCAAAAAAATCAGCCGGATCAAATTTTGTTCGAGTATCCAAACATTCTTTAGAAAAAAAATATCCTAACAGATTTGCTTTTCTCCTTCTTCTACCTCTGAAAATTGTCTTCTTCTTTTTTTAATGCATAAATTAGGTTAAGATTGTTTTATATTCTCTCACTTAACTCTTAGCCTAATAACATTATGAATTAAATTATGCTCAAATTAGGTATGTTTTTATTTTTCTCTTACTTCCAAAATTTGCTCTATCTTTTTTTTTGCTTTCTTTGAACAAAATTAGGTTAAAAATGTTTTATATACTTAGAGTCACCATCAACCCAATAACAACATCATATTGAATAAGGCCAAAGTTTGGTTCTCTTAAACCAAACTCAATCCCTCACTAAAAGAAAAATCAACACTCCCCCTCCAACAAGGCGGGCGGCAATTTTCTTAAATAGCACAAAATAAAGTTTTTTGTTAAATTTAGCACACTTTTTCATTTATGCCAAAAATAGTATTTTTATTAAAGAGTAATTCTCTTCTATAGCACAAATTCTCTGACCTCACATTTTTAGAGTTTAGGATTAAGGGTTTAGGGTTTAGTGTTTAGAAAATTCTAAGTCATGAACCCTACCTCATATCCCTTAAAATCTATATCCTAAATCCTAAAATATTTAACCCAAATAAAAAAATTAAATTATTACCTCTTATAAAAATATTATTTTTGGCCTAAATGAAAAGTGGTTAAATTTGACACAAAAACTTTTTGATATTATTTAAGGAATTTCTCTATTAACCTGTCATCCCACCAATCCCTCCGCATACTCAGGGCCGTAGCGTGGCACAAGCAGCCCAAACTGTGGCTGCGGCCCTCGGAGCAGTTAAAAGTTTTTTAGGTCCTCAATTACAGAAAATTTTCCTTAGTCTAGTGGTAAGTTAAAACCCTCTTTGAACCCGAGTTCAAAACCCGTCAAGTACCTGCGAGTTTTTTTTTTTTCGAATTAAGTTACTTTTCAATTACGATTTTATAGAAACCGGCCCTTTTTTTTCTCTAGCTTGCAGCCCTCTAATTTCATGCAACGGCTCTGCGCATACTTTAAACTTAATTTCGATAATGATTTTGTAGCTCTATTATCCAAATAAACTTTTGTAAGCTCCACTTTGGTAGAAGCCCCCATATCACTTATCCAATGTAAAAATTTTGTGTTTTGAATGTGAATAAAATGTAAAATTCTTTCTTAAATAAATTGCATTTTTATCATCATAAAGCAAACACATACTTATTTTGCTTGAAACTGAGATCCTCGAGATAACTTTTCATGACGACACACTCTTTACAAGGTTCTGTTACGGCTATGGCTCGTTTGATTGTGACCAGAAGTAACCGTGTGACTCGTTTGATTGTGACCAGAAGTAACCGTGTGACTCGTTTGATTTTGACCTGAAGTAACTGTTTGAGTCGTATGTTTTTTTTTTTTTCACACGACTCGTATGCTTTTTAATTAAGATTTTTTTTTTTGAATAAAATGTAAAATTTATTCGAAAAAACCTTTTTTACATGAAGTGCATCCGGTATTTAATTGTTTTTGAAACACAATAATTAATAAAAGGAGAATTGAGAGCTTCTTCTTGCTTATCTCGTTGCAAACCAGTGCGCCATACAACCATCATATTGCCCATCCCCCTTGTTTGAGAATGGAGGATATTCGGTTTCGGACTTGCTTGTCAAGAAACCGAACCAAAAGCGCTGATGAAGTGGCACTTTCGCCATGTCGTCGACTGTTTCTTTCCTTCCATAGTGAATGAAGTGTGCATTGGAATGTATATCTCATCAGAAATAGACGATCCTTTCCAAGAGATATATCTAGGAGGAGCTTGATAACATCTTCCCAATTTGTTGAAAACTGTTGAGATAGAAGCTTGCGAGTTAACCCCGACCAGACCTCTGCTGAGTATTGGCATGTAAAAAACAAGTGACTACGAGTCTCTAGGGGATCATAACAGAAAACACACGAGGGATCCACTCCAACATTCCAACTTAGCATTCTATCTCCTGTTGTTAGACGGTTTTTTATCGCGAGCCAAGCTAGAAGTGAGTATTTAGGTGTGGCTTGTGGAAACCAGATGCCTTTATGCCACTCCACCTTCGGCTTTACTTGTCGAGTAGCTTCCCAAGTTTCTTTTGAGTTGAATTTCGTTGTGAATCTATCTCCTTTGCCCTTCCATAGCACTATGTCTGCTGCCTCAATCAACCCGGCAGATCGTATATTGTCTAAAACGGTTTCCATCTGATTTAGAGTTTCAGTCCTATGTCGTCTTCTGTTATGAGCTGTAGCGTCAGCCACATTGGCTTGTAGAGAAATTCCCATATCAATGCACCCTCTCTGTCCCGTGAGCTCAATTAACCTTCCAAGAGATGACCAATTATCGAACCTAAAGGAAACACTTCTTCCATTTTGAACTTCATTTTGTACAAAAACTGAAGCTAGTTCTCTATATTTGAGAAGTTTCTTCCACATCCAAGATCCTTTGGAGGAGTTTGCGGCTATCGACCAAAAAGAGCCCTTTCGTAATAGGTGTAACCGAAGCCATTGCACCCAAAGGGAGTTTGATGATAATATTCTCCATATAAGTTTTAAGCAGCTAACCTTGTTTCCTTCTTTTAATGATTGGATGCCTAATCCTCCTTCATCCTTTGGGGTACAAACATCACTCCATGCCACTTTCGCTTTTTTGTGTTTAGTTCAGGCCCGGACCATAGAAAGGCGGAGCACAAGCTATCAATCTCCTTTATACAAGCACTTGGTAAACGGAAAGCTGACATCCAAAAGTTTGTGAGGCTATGAATTACCGAGTTTATTAGTTGTAGATGACCTGCAAAAGAGAGATGTCTAACTGTCCATTTGCTGAACTTGTCATGGATTCTCTCCAGGAGTGGAGTGTAGTCACTTGATGTCATTCTCTTGGTCAGAAGCGGTAGGCCTACGTAGCGGACGGGTAGAGTACCAGTCTCAAAAGGGAAACTCTGAAGAATGTCTATCGTATCTCTCTCTCTTACACCAGCCATGTATAGTGTTGATTTCTCAAGGCTTATCTTCAGACCTGAGATCTCAGCGAAGGCTTTGAAAATCTGAAGAATACCTTCAATGGAGCTTTTTTCCCCATCTGTGAACACCAATAGATCATCTGCAAAACACAAGTGCATGAGTTGGAGATTTTTGCAAAGCGGGTGATAGCCTATTCTTCTTTCCGACGCAGCCTTGTCAAGCATAGTAGACAGAATATTCATGCAGATGACGAACAGATATGGGGATAAGGAGCAGCCTTGTCGGAGACCCCTTGCACTGTGAAAAAAGACCCGACAACTCACCATTTACTTGGACTGAGAAAGATGTTGTAGTGACGCATAATTCAATCCATTTTACAAATTGCGGTGGATAGTTCAGTGCCGAGAGTGTGGAGAGGAGAAATGGCCATTGGACTGAGTCAAAAGCCTTTGAGATGTCAATCTTAACTGCACTTCTAGGGGATACGGTTTCTTTGTGATAGTCTTTAACTATCTCCGAAGCCAATAAGACATTTTCCATCAGCAAGCGATCCTTAACAAATGCTGACTGATTTGGTGAGATGAATTTCGGGAGAGTGAGCTTAAGTCGATTGGCAATGAGCTTTGATATGACCTTATAGATGACATTACAGCAAGATATTGGGCGGTAATCCTTCATCTCCTTTACCTCTTTCTTCTTCGGTATAAGCGCTAGTATAGTGATGTTTACTCCTTTTGGGATAAAACCATAACGGAAAAAAGATTGAACTGCAATGACGAAATCATTCTTGACTATGGACCATGTCTCTTTTAGAAACTCCACAGTATAGCCGTCTGGACCAGGGGCTTTATCTTGTGGCATGGAAAACAGAACTCCTTTAATCTCTGCTTCAGTAACTTCTCGTATTAGAGCTTCGCCATCTTCCTCAGAGCATCGATAATGCACCATTTCCCTAATCTCTTCAATCGATATGTTCTGATAGTGGTCTGGTGTGTGAGCCAAGAAATCATGGAAAAACTTCTCAGCCTCCTTCTTTATTTCCTCATGGGTATCCACAATACTTCCATATGAGCATGTAATTTCTTTTATTGCATTTCTTACTTCTCGCGCCTTCACAGCTTTGTAAAAAACTTTATTGTTTCTGTCACCCACCTGTAGCCAATGTAGCTTTGATTTTTGCTTCAAGTATTTCTCCTCTAGATCAGAAACATGTAACCAACGAGTATATGCAGCAGATTATTCTCGCATTGCCCTAGTTGATGGGTTATTTAGTGTCTCAAGTTGGCATTGGCAAAGAGTTTCAAAAGCTTCTTTTGTCTTCTTTGTCAAGTCACCAAGCTTGTCCTTGCTCATCTCCTTTATTCTTGGTTTCAAAGCTTTTAGCTTCTTTGAAAATCTAAATATTGCAGACGTCGAGTGAAAGAGTGTTTCTGTATTTTCCCAGTAGTCTTTTATCATCTGCAAAAAACCCGGATCTCTTGCTATAACATTTGTAAACTTGAAAGGCTTACGAATACAAGGCTTGTCCGCGTCCAATCTTATTCTGCATCTGAGGTGATCAGAACACCCCCTGCTTCAAAAACTCCGTAAGATTGTTGATAATCTGCTATCCACTTTTCATTTACCAGAATTCGGTCCAGTTTTTTGCATATCAGTTCATCATCATCTCTTTTGTTACACCAAGTAAACAATGGGCCATGTGTTTTCAGATCACTAAATGAGCAGTATTGTACCACACCTGAAATCCCGCATTCCCATTGTGATTGTAGGATTCCCATCATACAATGAATGTTCTGGGCCGTTCAAAATTTCATTAAAATCTCTATAGATCATCCATGGTTTGTTTCTAAATATAGGAGAATCGTGATGAGCACGCAAATCTTCCCACATCAGCTTTCTTTCTTCCACTGAGTTGGATGCATAGACAAAAGAACAGAAAAATTCACTTTCCTTACCCTCCATCTGAACTGAACAAGTGATCACTTGAGCACTTGTGAAACATGGCGTCAGCCTCACTCTTGGACTCCATACCACCCAGATCCTACCTAGTCTATGAGAATCATAATTAGATAGGAAATACCAGTCTTGAAAAACTTTCTTAACAATACTCTCTGCTTTTCGTTGTTTGACTCTTGTCTCCAGAAGGCATCCAAACTGGAAATCCTGCTTGAAAACCCAATCCCGAACCACATATTGCTTTGAATTTTTGTTGAAACCACGAACATTCCAAAAAAATGTCGACATTTAATCTAATGATGGTTAGATTTCATACCCTGGTCTCTAGGGAGGTCCCTAGCTGGTTGAGTAAATGGAGTTGAGACTAACTTATGAGAAATTTTTGTTATACGGGGAAGGGACTGACGCGGTGGTAACTCTGATTTATTTCCGCGAAGTTGCTTTGTCTTTGTTCCATTATTTTCCAATCATCTTTCTGTTTTTTTCTTCTTATCTTCCGAAATAACTTCCATCTGCTTTTCTGATCCTACAACTTCACTTGTAGTCTCCTCCTCTATTTCTCCCTCTTCTCCCTCTTCCTTCCCGCTTAGTGCAGAGTAAGAGTTTGACAATATTGAAACCTCACCATATTTTAAACCTTCTTTCTTCTTCCCCGGGCTACGTCCATGTTTTTGTGGTGTAATCCATACTTGTTCCTCCTCTCCCTCCTTCGTGTTTTCCTGCTCCTCCACAACAGTTATGAGAGCCTCATGTGTATTCTGTTCTTTAATTGCTAATTTTCTCACATCAGTTTCAACAACGTCTTCGAAAACCGCAGGGAGTGCTTCCTTTGTCTGAGATTTTTCAGTAGCGGAGATCTCCGGGACGGTGCTTTTTGCGTTGGCCAGGCAGCCTTCGACAGAGTGTCCCCACTTCGCACAGATTCCACATCTTTGGGGAAGCCATGGATAGTCAAAAGAGACACATACCTCCTCTTCCTTAACCTGAAAGAAATATGTTTTTGGTAATTCCTTGGTGAGGTCGACTTCAACGAATACTTTCGCCTCATCAAAACAATTTACCAATTCTGTTTCCTGGTGCAATCTCTTGGGCTCACCCACTGGACTAGCAAGAAAACTGATTCCTTTCCACGTGAACATAGAGTGGGGAATGTTTTTAATAGTCACCCACATCGGCATCGATTTGATCTCAGGTTGAGTGTCTTCGACGATCGGTGTCCACTTCGATACCACCATTGGAAGATCACATATATTCCACATTCTCCTTCGCAGAACTCGTTGTCTTGCTGAGGCATGCCTAATCCGAAATTTTATCATTGTTTCGTTAACCTTGAACACATCAATCCTAATAGATTTATCTCCCAAGTTCCAAATTTTATTCACGATGACGTGAATCTTTGCAACATGAGGAGCTTCCGACGGGAAACGACCAATCAGAAAATCCTCCCAGAGAGGAGCTGAATCCTCAAAAATTTCCTCAGGAACTGCTACCTTTGCCATACCATCCACCAGCTCGACATCAACATTGAATTTTGTAAGAGTAGATTTGTTACTAACAATATTTGCCCAGGATTTTAAAAAAAAAAGTTAAGATTTTCATCTCTGCCTTTCTTTCATATAAACAAACCATACCCAGACTAGCGTTTTGGATAGCAGTTCAAACCGGGTTGAACCAGCCGGTCCGGTTTAATTTTGAAAACACTATGCGTGGCTGTTGGAAACAATGTAAAGACGCAATTTCTGAAAACGACTTACAGTTTCGCCTCATCTCGCAACTATGGTTGGCTCCTATTACTCTCACCAACACAAATCTATCACAGTTTCAGACTCAGTTTCACATCTGACTCACTGATTCAGCTTCGCCGGCGACCGAAGGTACCTTTCTTTACTGCGATTATGAAATCTTCTGACTTTTGCGTCATTGGTGAATCTCAAATCTCATTTCTGTTACCAATCTGTAATTTCCCATGAGTTAGATTCTCTAATTCGATTAGGGTTGCGTGAAATTTGGGATTTTTATCATCTGTAATTAGTTTAGCACAAGCCATTGTATTTTATGAAGCTTTTTGTTTTCTTCTAGATTATATGAAATTGAGAATAGTATATACTTCTAATATGTTTCTGTTCATTAAAGCTGAATCGAAATTGAACATATTAATCACATTTATGCCTCTGCAAATTACTTAACAGATTCAAACACAGTTTTTTCCTTAGGTTTTTCTCGTATGATTATTGAACTTAGATTCTATTGGTTCAATGCCAATTTGTGATTCAGAATCAGAAATACCAATTCTTTAGTTACTATTAGCTTCACTGTTCTTGATGAGTATGGTTAGTTACAGAGGTTATAGAGCTGTTAGCATCGGTTAAGTACTTTGTTTAGTTGCTTTGTTGTTTTATTGTTTGTATATAGAAAACACATTGTTACATGTTTACAAAATCTCCTCTCTTTGATTCAAAATCAGTCATGGATACTATCTTTTTCGAGCTTGATTATGTGATAGTTTTGTATGCCAATTGATGATACAACCATTGGTTTGCTGATTTCTTCTGCATTATGGTTTTGCTGCTGAAACAGGAGATGCTTGGAAACTCATTAGCTGCTTCACCTTTGGCAACATTAGGTTCTATCAAATGCTTCCACCACTCTACCGTATGTAAAATATCTCTGACTAAACTATAGGCTACATACTTATGTTTCTTGTTGTCTTTTGTGAAATCTCATGGGGCTTACATTGTTTTTGTTTTTGCTTTTGCAGGTTAATCTTGTACCATTGAGCTTGAAATCGTCATCTCATGGTCTAAGGACGATATCTTGTGTTTTGCGAAGTAAGTGGATAGTGTTTTGTTCAACAACACAAGTGGAAACTTATAATGAAGATCCAAAGACATGGGAAGAATGCAAAGAAGCTTTGTCTTGTTTTGATTTCAGTGTAGAGGAGAAAGATAAGATACTAGGAAAAGCTTTTGGTCTTATCCATTCGCCGTACTGGACCGAAGAACGAGTTAAAGAGAATCCAAAGGCGGAAACTTTGAATCAAATACTAGAGTTTCTTAGAAGTCTCGGTTTATCAGACAAAGATCTACATAAGGTGATGAAGAAGTTCCCGGAAGTACTTGGTTGCAGTCTAGAAGAGGAGATGAAACCAAACATTTTGATTTTGGAAAACCAATGGGGGATTTCGGGTAAGCAACTGCAAAATCTGTTGCTTCGGAATCCGAAAGTGTTGGGATATAATGTGGATTGTAAAGGAGATTGTATAGCTCAATGCACTCGGTGTTGGGTTCGGTTTTAGTCCTTTACAAAGTTCTTTGGTTCTTCAAGTTGATATTTTTACCTATATGAGTGTTAGCTTAGAGTTATAGGAAAAGCTGATTTGTATTTTCATTCCTTCACCTTAATGTTTTATCATAGCGACTTGAATGAAACACTCATTGATCATGTCGAAGAGCCAATGTGACGTGTTTTTCATTCAAAGCTTATGTAATAAAGTCCAAGGAAAATCGGCTTTTTAATATCTTAAATGTATCGATGTGTTGGACTTTTCACTACACAAATTATTAGATTCTTAAATAACAACTCAAATAATTGAATTTTTAAATTGTATGAGATTATATATTAGTAACTATAGTATTATTAAACTCTTAAATTTTAATAACGTAGATGCCTATCAAAATGTACCATTCTTTTTAGGACGACTGCATCATACCTCCCTTATAGTGTTGTTTCTGCGGCAATCAAGCTAAACTCTTAAATTCTTGATTTTACCTCTTATATTATAACATTGTTTCATATTTCCCCCCAATCTATTTTTTCCTGTCCAATTCCACCCGAAAATCTTAAATCGTAAATTGCGATCAATTTCACTAAATCGCGATTAAATTCTCTAATTCGCATGAATAGTGATTATCTATCCCGATTTAAACCCATTATACCAGATTTATACCAAACCCAAAATTGAAATTAAACCCAAATTTATTATATCCCCAAATCGATTTGGGGATTTAGGGTTTGTAGTTTATTTTTCTTCGTGTAAGAGAGAAGTTTGCAGAGAGAGGGCTCGAGAGATAGCTTCATAGATTAAGGTTCTTCGTGCTTGTTCTCTTTGGCAAGAGATTTCGAAATTAAGGTTTGTGGTGTGGTGTTTCTCTTTCGCGACGACACAGGGAGATGAGTTTCGCAACACAAAGAGAAGGTTAGAGCTTCAGAGATTTGGGTTTGTGGTGTTTGTTATCTTTGGCGAGAGAGAAATTTACAGAGAGGGAACTTGGGAGAGAGAGCTTTAGAGATTTCGGGATTAGAGATTGTGGTTCTTCTTTCACCAGAGTTTAAAGAGAGATAGAGAAAGTTTGCAAGATAGAAATTAACACACAAAGAGACATCTTGATAGAGAGTGAGAGAGATACCGCATTGAGCTTCAGAGGGAGACGTAGCGATGGAGAGTGAGATACTGCATTCAGCCATTGTTCAGAGGTAAGATAGTGATTCCTTAAGTGTTGTTTAATTTTTATGGACGTATTCTATGATGGTAATTCCTTAACAGATTGTGATGTTTGTTTGCTTTACAGGGATAACGTGGACGATGACTATGATGGTAATGGGATGAATCGTGAAGCAGAGGAGGATAATGAATATGAAGAAAAATTAAAGAAAGAGAAAGTAGATGAAGATGAGGAAATGATTGGGCGTTATGAGTGTGAAATCGAAGAAGAGGTTGCTGATTTTGTTGATGAGGAGTACAGGGTGAGACATATAATTCCACAGAGCTCAGATGAAGAAGAAGAAGAAGATGATTTTGTTGTGAAAAAATGCAGAATGGGAAAGTAAGGAGGAATATCATTAGACAAAAAGAGGAGTATCAAACAAGATAGATGTGATAAGGATAAGCTTGGATTTTTATGTGGAAGTGGTAGACAATACAAGTGGAGGGTATATTGTTCTTATGATAAACCGAGTAAGAAGTGGGTTATCAAGACTAGATATTTGTCTCACAGCTGCCATCAAAATGGGAAATGCAAGCTTCTAAAGAGTTCAGTGATTGTAAATTTATTCATGGATAAGTTAAGGATACAACCAAATTATATGCCTGAAGAAATTCAAAGTATAATCAAGGAGAACTGAAAACTAGTTCAAGAGATCAGTGCCAGAGAGAAAGACTTTTAGCATTGAAGTTACTTGAGAAGGAGTACAAAGAACAGTTTGCTCATCTCCGTGGATATGTAGACGAAATCATTTTCACCAATCTGGGATCAACTGCAATAGTTGAAACAAATCCAAATGCGGCTAGTGAAGATGTGTTTGACAGGTTTTATGTTTGTATAGCAGCTTTGAAGAATAGTTGGAGTGGGACTTGTCGACCAATTATTGGTCTTAATGGCATATTTTTGAAAGCTGTTGTGAAAGGAGTGTTGTTGACAGCTGTTGAACATGACGGCAACAATCACATGTATCCCATTGCTTAGGCAGTCGTACAAAAAGAGAATGGGCCAAACTGGTTATGGTTCATGCAGCACCTGAAGAATGATTTAGGTCTTCAAACTGGATATGGAATCATCATACTCTCGGATAAGGCAAAGGTATGCAATGTGTTATTGGTTTGGTTTTGCTTATTTCATTTAGATAATATGCTAATTGATTAACCGTGTGCAAGGTCTTATTAATGTTGTGAGAGAAGAGTTACCGTCGGCTGAACACAATATGTGTGTTAAGCACATTGTGGAAAACTTGAAGAATAATGGGCATGCAAACAAGGATATGATAAAGCTGATGGTTTGGAACTTAGCTTGGAGCTATACTATTGAAGGACTATAGCTGGAGCTTATATGAAGTTGTGATGAAGGAGAAACCTGAGACTTGGTCTCTTGCATTTTACAAACTTGGAATATGCTGTGAGGATGTTGATAACAATTCAACAGAGTCATTCAACTCAACCATTACCAAAGCTCGAGCAAAGGCTTTGGTCCCTATGTTGGAGATGATTCGGAGGCATGCAATGGCTCGCAATAGAAAAAGGATGAAGAAATCTGAGAAATTGGAAGGAATTGTTACAAAGTATGTGAAGAAGACACTTAGTGGAAAGGAAGAATGCTGACATATGCCAAGCAACGCCTGTGACTCATGGAGTGTATGAAGTGTTCCTCTTTGGGAATTCTTACTCGGTCAACTTAAAGAATCAAACATGTTCATGTGGAAAATATCAAATCTCAGGTTAGTTATGTAAATTCTTACATAGTTATTGGAATTTGATTGGTATAGATAGTGGAATTTAATTAGTTAACATGATTGATGTAGATAGTGGAGTTTGATTAGTTATGTTTCTATCATGTTTGATATGTGGAATGTGACTTTAATTGGATAACAACTCACTTTATAGGTATACCGTGTGAACATGCCTATGGAGCTATTATACACGCAGGTTATGAAGTTGACGACTTTGTCTCTCTGTGGTTCTCGAAAGAGATGTGGTAATTGACTTATCAGACAAACATGGAACCGGTTAGAGGTCCACGATTCTGAATGACGAGAAGTTATGGTCTAGTAGTCGAGCCTCCAGAACCTGAATTGCCTGGAAGAAAGAAGAAATCGAAAGAAATTAAAAAGAGAATCAAAGGTAAGCATGAGTCACCAAAGAAGAAATCAAAACAGGTTCAAAAATTGCCTAGGACTGGCCGCATAATTCACTGCTCAAACTGTGGAGAAGAAGGCCACAATTACCTCGGTTGTAAGCTACGTCCAAAGAAAAAGCCAAGGAATTTTCAAGAAACATTTGAGGTATTGCTCTCTTTAGTGTTTAGTTATCGTTTAATGTTATTAGTGATTTGGTCTAATCTATTTTTTCTGTCTTTCAAGGAACAAGCTCATCTCAAGATCAAGTTCATGCTTCTCAAGGACCTGATCCGATTTCACTAACTCAACCTTCTCAAATGACCGAGTGATCCTAGTAATCTCAAAGACCTTATGTAGTTGTTTTTTTTGTTGTTAACTTGAACTTGTTGCTATATTTATGACAAGGGTTAATATTGGGTATGTTGTGTTATTTTTTGGTACCAACATTTCGGTTTATGTTCTTGTTTTTGGGTACCAAACAATGAATGTTTATGTTGGTTTTGGGTACCAAATAATGAAAACAAGAAAACATTGAATGTTATGCTTCTTTTTATTGCTTTTTTATTGATATAGCCATTTTCTCTATATAATCCATTCTATAACTTCACATCACATTGGTTTTAAAAACAATTCCATAACATCGCATTATTTTTTAAAACGATTTTTAAATACATAATAGAGACACAACAAATCTAACAAGTTCAATAACGACACAAATTCAAGAACGACATAAGATCACTAACATAACAAGTTCTGAAATAAACCACAAGATCACTAATATAACAAGTTCTGAAACAAACCAAACTACCAATTCTCAAAATACCAAACTAACTCATAAGCTTTCCACAAATCCATCCAATTGCTCCGACAACCAACACAGTTATCCCAACTCTCTCTATACTCTTTCTAGCCATCTTCCGACCCATCTCTTCAATTGTTGCATTAGCCATATCTTGAAGGGTTGTTGCATTAGCCATCATCATCTCATTCATCTTCTCTTTCATCATTTCTTCTATAGTAAGCATCATTTTTTGTTGAAGTTCAAACTTGGTCAGCATCTCATTTCCCAGTTCCTTTATTTCATCTACAAGTCTCATGACTTTCACATCCACCATTCTAGTCTTGTCAAGCAGAGCTTCATCAATCCATTTGAAGATATACTCCTATGTTTTCCTCTAAAAAATCAGCAAAATGATGAAGATCACGAACTGATTTGATAAAGAACTATGTGAATATTCTATCAATGTACAAACGTGTACAAACCTGAATTGCAATCTCGCATCTGTAGAATCGACGATACAGATTATGATCTGTCTGAGAACAATAGGTCGTCAGCTTCCTCCCACACCAACATTTGGTCGGAACACCAGTCACTTGTTTCCGATTAAAACGAGATGAAGAAGACGGAGAACTGCTCATCGTCTTGCTCGCTCTATCTCTCTCACTCTCCATCAAGATGTCTCTTTGTGTGTTAATTTCTCTCTCGCAAACTTTCTCTATCTCTCTTTAAACTCTGGTGAAAAAGAACCACAATCCCTAATCCCGAAATCTCTAAAGCTCTCTCTCCCAAGCTCCCTCTCTGTAAATTTCTCTCTCGCCAAAGATAACAAACACCACAAACCCAAATCTCTGAAGCTCTAACCTTCTCTCTGTGTCGCGAAACTCTTCTCTCTGTGTCGTCGCGAAAGATAAGCACCACACCACAAACCTTAATTTCGAAATCTTTGTCAATTTCTCTCTTGCCAAAGAGAACAAGCACGAAGAACTTTAATTTCTATTTCATTTTATTTCGATTTCATTTGGATTTAATTTCAATTTTGGGTTCGGTATAAATCTGGTATAATGGATTTAAATCGGGATAGGCAATCATTATTTCATGAACGCGAATTAGAGAATTTAATCACGATTTAGTGAAATTGATCGTAAATTATGATTTTAAGATTTTCTGATGGAATTGGACAGAAAAATAGATTGAGGAGAAATATGAAGCAATATTATAATATAGAGGATAAAATCAAGAGTTTAAGAGTCTAAATTGGTTGCCGCAGAAGCAATACTATAGAGGAGTCTGATGCAGTGGTCCCTTATTTTTTCTTAATATTATGATAACATTGTATACACAATTTTAAAATTTAAGATTATAAATTTAAAATTTTGAATTGATAAAGTACTTTTCTCACGAAAAAAAATTCAAAATTTTCAAAATTACAAGTACGCAAATTTACACGCGTTAATCAAGTAACTGTGATTCACTATGCTCGTTCGCTGGTCCAAGTGTCGATATGTATAAGATCCGACTAAGAAGATTTGGATATATGCTACGTGTTGCACGCGTGAAAAGTAGGGATTATGTGTTAAGAAATTGGAGAGTTTGGTGCCACCAAATCTTCTTATAACACTAAGTTTTATGCCAATATTTTTTAAAACATTTTCAAAGTTAAAGTTGCCCATTAGATGCCATGTGGATTCTACTTCACTGGCACGTTTACACTCATCCACGTTTTTTTGTACACGTGAAAACACTCACCAATACACTTACATTTCCAAACACATGTATTCATTTTTCGGACCATATTTTAATTTCATTTAACATGTTATAAATCTGAAAGAAAAAAAACATGTTATAAATCTAGTTTTAACATTTAACTTCCGAATGGATCGTTAATCCTATTAATCCTAAATCGATAAATGTATAACTGGTTTAACATATATCTAACATGAACAAAGTTTTGAAGGGCAATAAATTTTAAATAACAGTAAAGAAAAAAAATTATGAACCAGAAGAAATTCATTTTATAAAAAGTTATTCTAAACTCTGAACCATTTTCAAAAAAAAGAAAACAAATTTATTTTAGAATGTTCATGATAATGTTGTTCATTATCTTCTCGTTTTACATGGATTTAATAATTCTATTTTTCAGTGACATAAGAAAACAAGTTGTAAACAATAAAATATTTGCGACACCCACTATAAATAAACCAAGGAGGTGATATAGCCCAAATACCAAATAGAGAATCAGAGAAAATAGTTTTATATCCTACACAACTCAATAGAAGTTGCATGCTGTTTCGGACATGGCGATCTTACGAAGTACACTGCTTTTGTTGCTAATCCTCTTCTGTCTCATCACTTATGAGGTTTCATAATATTGGTCTTTAATTCTCCAATAATCACTTAATGTATATAGAATCATAATAACACCGTTGATAAATGATCATTTTTTCCAGCTTCAAGTTCACGCTGCTGAAGGCCAACAAGTCGGTGAAGGCGGAGTAATAATTGGTACGTAACCATAACATGTATAAGTATTATTATGTTACGACCCTTGCTACTAAAACTATATATTTCTAATGGTTTAAAAAAACTAGTCATATGTGTATGAAAATGTATGTGTAAGTGTAGATTGCGGTGGGAGATGCATAGACAGATGCAGCAAATCATCGAGGAGAAATCTCTGCTTGAGAGCTTGCAATACCTGTTGTTACCGTTGCAACTGTGTGCCATCTGGCACCGCCGGAAACCAGCACTTTTGCCCTTGTTATGCCTCCCTTACCACTCACGGTGGCCGCCTCAAGTGCCCTTGATTTCAATGTTTTGTTTTGCATGATAATAGTACTATGTATTAGAACTTAAACTTTATTATTAAACCGAGAGACACATAGGTGAATAAAATATTCTTACATTCCTCCCACTTGATATTTGTGTCGACTTAATGGTCCAATGACTATAATGTGCACTTTTATATCAAGTTCTTTTGACCTTTAAATAAAATCAGAATTGACCGAATCATGGCGGTTACACATCATTATGCGACATGCTCCGTTCCATATATCACAAATCAACTCCAACTTTCTAATGTTCTTTTATATTGAGAAAAATCTTAGTTCTCAAAATAACCATATTATCTATGAACCATAAATGTGTACATATACTTAAATGATAACATGTTCAATAAACCAGAAACATAATCTTTTATTGAATTCCTAGTGTCATATTTACATAATGAGCAAACCATAATCAATACAACAAGGCTTTATCTATGACACCCATACGCTCTACATAGCCAATGAACGCCTTGGGTGGTAGACCCTTAGTTAACGGATCCGCTACCATCATATCCGTTCAATCATATCCGTTCTTATATGCTCAATTGACACTCTACGTTTCTGAACTTCTTCTTTGACCAATAAATACTTTATCTCCATGTGTTTAGCACCCTTCGAATATTTGTCATTCTTTGAAAAGAAGACAGTTGCAGAATTGCCACAATAAATTCTCAGCGGTCTAGCTATAGTGTCGACAATCCCAAGCCCTGAGATAAAGTTCTACAGCCACAATGCATGAATTGTGGCCTTATAGCATGCCACGAATTCGGCCTCCATAGTGGAAGTAGCAATGACAGACTCATTTCCACTTTTCCATGATATTGCTCCTCCAGCTAATAGGAACAAATAGCCAAACGTCGATTTCCTGCTATTGACGCATCCGACATAATCTGAATCTGAATATCCGATAACCTCCAGATGTTCGGATTTCCTGTATGTAAGCATGTGCTATTTGGTGTCTTGCAAGTACCTGAGAATCTTCTTTGCAGCTTTCCAGTGATCCATTCCGGGATTACTTTGATATCGACCCAACATACCAACAACAAAACTGATATCTGGTCGAGTACATGTTTGAACATAATTCAAATTCTCAACCACTAATGCATAGGGAATTATTTCCATTTCCTTTTGCTCCAATTCATTTCTTGGATATTGCATTTCACTGAACTTGTCCCCTTTCTCAATTGGAGCTTTTCCACCGGAGCAATTTTCCATTCTGTATCTCTCTAAGATCTTATCGATATATCCTTTTTGAGACAAACTTAACAATCCTTGTGATCTATCTCGGATTATTTCTATTCCGATCACATATGATGCCTCACCCATATCTTTTATTTCAAAGTTCTTAGAGAGATATTTCTTTATACCATGTAGCATGCCCATGTCATTTGCAACAAGCAAAATGTCATCAACATGTAAAACTAAAACCACAAATTTGCTCCCACTGACCTTTATGTAGATACAATGATCAACGATCATATCTACGAAACCATATGACATGATGGTATCATTAAATTTCAAATATCATTGTCTGGAAACTTATTTTAGTCCATATATTGACTTTTTCAGCTTACACACCAGATGTTCATTTTCTGTGGCCACGAACCCTTCAGGTTGGTCCATATATACTTCCTCCTCAAGCTCTCCATTCAGAAAGACGGTTTTCACATCCATTTGGTGAAGCTCCATATCATAATGAGCCACCAAACCCAAAACAATTCTAAGAGAATCCTTCTTTGAAACTGGAGCCTTGTATCTTTCTATGTTACCTTTCGAGTCGCGTTTAGTCTTAAAAACTCATTTAGAACCAACGGTCTTGAAACCATCAGGCAACTCTAAACTCTGTTATCACCCATAGACTTTATTTCTTCTTCTGCGACATTTGACCATTTTTCAGAATCATTGCTTTCCATGGCTTTTCGGAATCTATCGAGCAACCAACTGAATGGAAATTTGATTTCTTTTGTGTCTGATCTGCCATCAGCGCTTGAGTATTTGTCACTTCTTGAGAATAACTTCAACGGTTTGTTCTTTTTCAAATCCTTGGTCAATCAAACAAGGCTCACAATATTCAAACTGTCGTCAAATGTTGGTATGATTCAAGCTCAGACTGAGAGCTCGTGGGTTCCATTGTTTTAGTTGAAGATACTTAAGTTACAGAATTTCAATTTTGGCAGCACAATTCCTTGTTTTCTTATTTATCAGCATGGTTTGTTGTCCATTGATATCTCACATAACAAGTTGAAGGGATGCTTTCTGACTTGGCTTGTGCAGAATAACACAAGGCTTCAAACTATTTTAAAGAATAGTAATTCGTTGACTAAGCTTCAGCTGCCTAGTATTGTTCATGGCTTACAAGTATTGGATATCTCGAGGAATAGCATATACAGTTCAATTCAAGAAGACATAAGGCTCGTCTTTCCAAAGCTGGGGTATTTGAACTTTTCTTCAAATCATCTTCATGGAACCATTCCATCTTCTATGGGTGAGATGAAAAGTCTAGTGCACTTAGACATGTCTTATGATGATCTATATGGACAACTACCTAATATGTTTTTAAGTGGTTGCTACTCGTTGGAGGTTCTGAAGCTCTCGAACAACCAATTCCATGGAAAAAGATTTCCGGATCAAGTAAATCTTACTGATTTATTTGTGCTTTTTCTTGACGGCAACAGTTTTAGTGGGAGTCTTGAAAAGGGTTTGTTGAAGTTAAAGAATCTTATGATTTTAGACATATCAAATAATAGGTTTTCAGGCATCCTTCCACTTTGGATGGTTAGAATGTCAAGGCTTTTCTACCTAGACATGAGTGGAAATCAGCTGGAAGGTTCTTTCCCTGTTCAGCTACAGAATCTACCAGCTGACCGTATAGACATCTCACATAATAGTTTATATGGTTCCATACCAAGGAATGTCTGTTTTTCATCTCTTAGAGAATTAAGACTACAGAACAATGAGTTTATCGGCTCAATTCCAGACACTTTATTCAAGTGTCCAAATTTAGAGGTTCTGGATTTGCGGAACAACAATCTTTCTGGAAACATTCCGGACACTATTGGCAAGGCATCTAGGTTGAATGCTCTTCTTCTACGAAATAACAGCTTACAAGTTGGTCTCCTGGATTTATCTCACAATAAATTCAAAGGTGTTATACCGTTATGTTTGGGTAACATGTCTTTTCATAGAGAAATTAATGGCAATGATATAATATCTTACGTAATAGGCTTTCCTGTTTTTTCATTCGTGCTAAATTGGAGTTATACATCAGCTCTTAGCCTCGATGATGACAATGGTCTTATGTTTCGATGGGATCCATCAACCATGGTGGACTTTTTAACTAAAAGAAGATATGAAACATATCAAGGTGATATTCTTCGTTATATGAATGGGTTGGATTTGTCAAGCAACCAATTATCGGGTGAGATTCTAATTGAGATCGGAGATCTTGAGAACATCCTATGCCTGAATTTGTCAAGCAACCACCTTACAGGCTCTATACTAAATAGCTTTTCAAAGCTCAAGGATTTGGAGAGTTTGGATCTGTCCAACAATAAACTAAATGGAAACATACCTCCGCAGCTAGCTGACCTCGATAATTTAGGATATTTCAATGTCTCCTGCAATAATTTATTTGGTAAAATTCCTTTCAAAGGACATCTTGTAACCTTTGATATAATGAGTTACATAGGCAATGCTCATCTTTGTGGTCTCCCTACCAATAAAATTTGCCACCCCACGAGTGTCTCCAAGCCAAGTGCATCGAACCAGACCAACGAAAAAGAAGAAGAAGAGGATGATGATGATGTGATAGACATGGTTTGGTTTTATTAGACTTCTGGTGCAGTCTACATCTCTGCATCCTTGGCCCTGTTTGTGTTTTTCTGCATAGACTCAAACTCGTCTCGTAAATGGGATTATGGCGTCGATTTGTTCATTTATCATCTTCAAGGCTTCAAGGGTCGTTTCATCTCCAGCTAACTTATCAGTCAAGGTACACTATTTGTTTAAAAGTTTATGTTTGTTGTTCGTATTATATTATGTTTAAATAAGGACAATCTGAATATCTTTTGATTGTCATGTATGTCAAATTTCACCCAAAATATATTTAATGGTTTTGAACGGTTACACTAACTTTCTACTTTACAGATGAAGAAACATCATGATATCAGTGAAAAGCGAAAGACACTCCATCTGGCCAAGGTCTGTCATCTCAAAGAAGTTAAATCATTTCGGATGTCCTCTTCATTATTCCCTATTATGATAATGTCAGCTATATACAGAGAGATGTTTATGAAATTCTCACCATGTCTTCATATATATACTGCCGCTTCATATGGACATCTTTTAAATCCTTGTTATAGAATATGACCATCAACCCTTGCTATATCATGTCCTTGGTGTTTGTTTCAGACCATACAATGTTTTTTTTCTTTTCTTGTCAGTATTTGTTCTTTCTTCCTTTTAACTTCAAATCATTTATGTTTTTCTATGAATACTTCTTCCTCAAATTTGCCTTTTCGAAATAGTTGACTTCACATCCATATTGTGCTGAAATTACAAGTATAAGTTGAATGGTGTCATACTTTGAGACATGTACAAATGTCTCTGTATAATCTTCACCATAATTTTGACAAAATCCTCTTGCAATTAATCTGGCCTTGTACTTTTTGTAAAGTTCCATCTATTGCAGTCTTCATCATGTAAATCCACTTGACCAATATAACTTTTTTTCTTTTCTCAGTCATGTTGTTCTCTTCTTGCATTGCATTTCTCCATTTGAATGTTTCTTCAAAAATGTTAGGCTCAACTGTACAGAGAAAATATGCATTCATCATGTCTGCATTGCAGTCAAATATGAAAGTGGTAGCCATTAGTTTTGCCATACTCCTAGTTCTTAAATTTCTCATTTCAGAAGAAATTTTCGCTGTGGAATCAAAGGCTACAATAATATTTCTGTAGTTTCTTGAATACCTTATTTATTCTGTAATCCCAGACTTTTCTTTCATTAAAGATACCAATTTTTTGCTATTATAATGGTTTGCTTCTCCATCAAGTACACCTTATAGCCTTTGGTTTGGCTGCTAAACCCAATAAGTATGCCTATATGTGCCTTGTCTCCAAGCTTGCTTTGTCTTTCATTTGAAATGTGGACATAACACACATCAAAACAGCGAGGGTTTTCGTCATGTCCATGCTTTCTACTATAGGTGTTTGAAGAGGTTGCAGGATCCAAGAAACTTATCTTATAAAATAGGTGTAAGCTTTGAGTTGTTTTATTGGTTGAAAAAACAGGAGAAATGCAGAGGATAGTGTGTGCGAGCGAGCATCTTTATCAAATTCAAACTAGTTAAACCATATTATCAATTAACTGATTAAGCTGACAAATATAAAACATAAAGCTAAGATTAAAACTTCAAGAATGGTCTTAGTCTTAGAGAAGCAAGGTAAAGGTGAACAACACAGTCCCAAGCAACGGTCCAGATCTTGACTTCATCTTCTCACTTCCATTTCCTTCTTCATCTTCAATATGTTCCAGAACGTTGAAGTCACCTGTATACGAACTGTCGGAAATAAAGCTTTAGACTTGAGCTTTCTTACATTCAAGCACCCAACAACAACCTTTAAGCTTAAGAACTTCAAACAGAATGAATGCAAAAACTGAAACTTGAAGATAGATGCAGAAACAGAGATGATGCAGAACTGAGAAAAAGATAAACGTGATGCAGAGCTGAAAAATGTAAAGAGAGACACAACTTTAACGAGTTCAACGTCACCGGTGTGGTGAAGCCTACATCTCGCCGGGAAACTTCCTGGAAATCCACTAAATCAACTTAGAACTTGAGACCCTCTGTTGCAATCAGACTGTCTCCTTCTTCTTGTTATTTCTTTTGTCAAAGCCACTTAAGCTCCACAAAACTCCACATTGGCTGACAAAAGAACTGAAACTCTTTTGATTTAGTGTTCTTGATTTCTTTCCCGGACCCTGAATTTTTCTAAGGTTTGAAATAACTTGAGAAGCTTATTTATTGACTCCCAGACCCTGAAATAACTTGAAATAGACTTTTTTAATAAGTCATTCCATAACAATAAACAGTAGATACCGTACCACTCAATTTTTTATCAAATACTTAAGCCAAAAGTCCAAAAATTAACCACATCGGAGCGATGACTCACCGACGGGTACACAAACCAAATCGGAGTGATTTCCTCTCTCACGGTGGGAATTCGCCGTGTTTTCAAACGTCTTCCTCATCTTCACCACTGGACTTTTGTGTATTTACCTCATCATGCCATTAGCTGAAGACGGCAAGCTTAAACTTCCTAGAGCTATCTCCGATTTCCGATTGCTCGAGTGAGATTATGATTCTTCTCTTATTATTTCTTAGGTTGAAACTTAAAAGTGATTAGCTTTTTAGTAATATCTCTTTTGAATCTGAATTCTAATTTGAAAAACCCAAATTGAAAGTTTGGATCTTTACAAAGATTTTGAGTTGATTTAGAGAACAAAAAATTAGCTTAAAGACATGATTTTTATATGTTATGTGGTTGGACGTAGCTTTATATACATTGATCTGAACATATGCAGATATAATCTTAATTTAAAAACCCAAATTGAAAATTTGGATCTTTACAAGATTTTGAATGTGCTACTAAACAAAAAAAGATCTACTAATTAATGTCTAGTTGAAAAAAAAAATTTTAACTGTTAGGTGATTTAAAAAAAATACAGAAAAAATTAGAAAACTTTAATGAATTTAAAATTATAAAATTATAAAATTATAATTAATTTAAAAATTTAAAATTTTTAATTAATTTAAAAATTATTAAAGTTCTAACGAATCAGCCTCGTAGAGATACGCAAAGTTTACACATGTTAATGCTTGTACAAATTTTTTTTTTTGTTTTTCATTTAAATTATATGTAATAAAGTAAAAAAGATACGCAAAGTTTACCACATGTTAAACCAAGTTCTCTTGGTCTAGTGGTTCTCGTTTGGCGAGGATTCGTCCCTTTAGACGCAGAGATCGATTCCCCAAGTCAGAGTTATTATTGGCCTCATACTTGGTCATTTGAATATCCGGAGAGAGGACCTATTCATGGATTGCACCTTCTCCAAGAGATTAGTCTGGGTCTTTCCATAGACTTGGGATCTACCGTGAGATATCAAAAAAAAAAAAAAAAAAAAAAAAGTTTACACATGTTAATCAAGTAATTGTGATTCACACTATACTCGTTCGGTGGTTCAAGTGTCAATGTATAAGATCCAACTAAGAAGATTTGGATATGTGCTACGTGTTACACGAGTGAAAAGTAGGGATTATGTGTTAAGAAACTGGAGAGTTTGGTGCCAACAAATCTTCATAAATAACACTAAGTTTTATGCAAATACTTTTAACCAAAAGCCAAAACACAAAGAAGATGGTATTGCCCATTGGGTGCCATGTGGATTCTACTTCACTGGCATGTTCATATTCCTCCACGTTAGCTTTGTACACGTGAAAATACTCACCAGTACACCTACATTTCCAAACACATTTCTTCATTCAGACCATATTTTAATTCCATTTAACATGTTATAAATATGAAAACCGAAAGAAAAACATGTTATAAATCTTGTTTTTTACCATATATAATCATACGCAGAGAAGTCCATTTTACTTCCGAATATGTCGCTAATCTTAAATAGCTAAATGTATAATTGGTTTAACATATATATAATTAAACATGACCGAAGTTTTGAACTGCAATAACTTAAAACCACAGTAATCGACTAAAATTTATGAACGAAAAGAAATTCAATTTAGATTGCTCATGGTAATGTTGTTCATTATCTTCTTGTTATACATATTTTTTAGTGATATAAAAAAAGAAAGTTGTAAACAATAAAATATTTGGAGTACGCACTATAAATAAACCAAGTAGGTTTTATAGCCCAAATAGAGAATCAGAGAAAATAGTTTATATCCTACACAACTCAATAGAAATTGCATGCGTTTTCGGACATGGCGATCTTTCGAAGTACACTACTTTTGTTGCTAATCCTCTTCTGTCTCACCACTTACGAGGTTCATAATATTAGTCTTTGTTTCTCCAAGAATCGTTTATAAGTTATACTACAGTTTTTTCATATATATGTTGAGTAATATTAATAATAACGATGATGAATGATCATTTCTTTCAGCTTCAAGTTCACGCTGCTGAAGGACAACAAGTCGGTGAAGGTGCAGTAAAAATCGGTACGTAACAATAACATATAAAGTATTTTTATGTTACTTGTAGCCAAAAAAAGAATAAGAAATATACTTGAGATGGTTTAAATAAAAACTATAGTCACATCATGAGTATGAATATTATGTATATGTGTAAGTGTAGATTGTGGTGGGAGATGCATAGACAGATGCAGCAAATCATCGAGGCGTAATCTCTGCTTGAGAGCTTGCAATACATGTTGTTACCGATGCAACTGTGTGCCACCTGGCACCGCCGGAAACCACAACTTTTGCCCTTGCTATGCCTCTCTTACCACTCGCAATGGCCGCCTCAAGTGCCCTTAATTTACATATATACAATAATAGTATGTATGAGACGCTATTATAAGTGATCAATGGTTCATGTTGAACTAGTATGAGTAATCGAACCGTGTTTCTTTTGAACAATCGATTTCAGGTTTTTGTTGCAAGTTTTGTAACCCCTGATTCAAAATAATAAGAAATTTACAAGAATATGTTCATCAGTATAAGATTGCAAACATTTATGTTTCCATTGTTGTCTTTAACTACCATTAGATTACAAGTAGTCGGAAAAATAGCCAAGCTTTTACTAAATAATTATCGCGTTTTTATGTTGTTTGTATATATCAAAATGAAGAGTGATTAATTAACAATAAATCACTATATAAGATCATTGTTTAATTAACAATAAATTGCTACTAAGAAGTACCATTGATGAATAGTAAAAAAAAAGTGTTTCAATCCAAAAACGATTTTGTTTGTCTCATCTATTGCAACTATTCAATGCTTTAAAGGATTTTATGTGCATACCGTTTAACATTTTGGTGGTCAATATGTTTAAAGTTATAAGATTTGAAGAAAGAAAAAAAATTACATTGTGTTTTGAAAATTAATGAACTTTTAAAATCATTCATTCCATAACAATATGTGAAGATGAGAACTTCTTGTTCAAGAAAAGCAAATTAAAGATCAAAGAAATCTGAGGTCTAACTCTACTTAAGATGTGTTGGGTTAAGTTACTTTTGAGACCACAAAGAGGAATCTCTCTATGTTGTTTTCTTGTGTATTAGGATTGAGAAGGTATTCTCTATATATGAGGTTGAAAATTTGAGAGAGAGATCAAGCCATACAAAACACATAGAAGGTGGAGAAACATGTAGAAAACATAAACTTTGGGATATGTTTTCTCATTAGAACAAAAAATAATACAAAGAGTGAGTTTATGAGTAGTAAACAAGATTCAATCCCTTATAACTTTTGTATATATGTTCTCCTTCTATTGGAGTCTGAGCATGAATCTCGGGGAGACGTAGCAACCTTTGTTACTGGACCTGAACTCCTACCTTAAATGTATGTGCTCTCATCTTCTCCTTCTCTCTTTTCTCTTTAATCTTTCCTTACTTTGTTTTCTGCAAATCTCAGTTTTTAACAGAAGTTTCCGTTTTTTACATCAAACAATCTTTATCTTGGTTTGTTAGGAGTTTAAGCTTTTAATGATATGTCTTTTACTCTCTATACCAAATCTCGTTAGTTCGACTGGAAAAGTATCTTAAGCAAACATTAGAGGTCACAAGATCGAGTGACGTTTGGGATGAAATTAATATTATATGTTGTGATTTTGAATCTAGAGATTACAGATTTTGGTCCAGTAATTCAAAAAAAAAAGTTATAATTTTGTAAATGAAAAATCAGAAGTCCAAAATTTAATCACAAGATTCAAAACATTTTAATTTTAATTTTCTTATATACCAAGCACTCAATGTTTTTGTCAAATACTTTAGAAAAAAGTATATACGTTACCATGAGTTTTTGAAGAATGTGAACCTTCTGACTCAAGTGGAAGGACCTCTTTTAGGGACTCAAGATTTGACCAGAGAAATAGGTAAGCAAGAAGAGAGAAGAAAGCATATACTATTATGTTCCAATTAAATTCTAACTATTAAATTTCAAGTCTTTACGTCTGAAATTCCCATTTCCAACAAATACTATACACAAAACATAAAGCTGAGAGAAAGAACAAAAAAAAGTTAAAACCTTAGATTTGTTCATAAAAATTCTTTAATTCCTTCAAAACTGAGTTTCCCTTAGGAAGAGAGCATTCCAATAATGGCGGCACCTCGGAATTTAACAGGTGACGGCGGAGGAAGACTACTCGTAAAAGACGAAGAGAGCGCCGCCGCGTCATCGGCAGCTAAAGGAATCGTAAACGATGACTCACCGACGGGTAAACGAACCAAATTGGAACGATTTTCTCTTTCACGGTGGGAATTCGCCGTGTTTTTCACCGTCTTCCTCATCTTCACCACCGGACTATTGTGTATTTACCTCACCATGCCTGCCGCTGAATACGGCAAGCTCAAACTTCCTAGAACTATCTCCGATCTCCGATTGCTCAAGTGAGATTTGCTTCTTCTCTTTTTATTTCTAAGGTTGAAACTTAAAAGTGTTTAGCTTTTTAGTAATGTCTCTTTTGAATCTGAATTCTAATTTGAAAACCCAAATTGAAAGTTTGGATCTTTACAAAGATTTTGAGTTGATTTAGAGAACAGAAAATTAGCTTAAAGACATGATTTTTATATGTTATGTGGTTGAACCTAGCTTTATGATGATACATTGATGTGAAACATATGTAGAGATCTTTACAAATTAGCTTAATTTTAAACCCAAATTAAAAGTACTTAGCTTAATTTTAAACCCAAATTAAAAGTTTTGATCTTTACAAGATTTCGAATGTGTTTAGAGAGCTACAAATTAGCTCAAAGACATGATTTTTATATGTTCTGTGGTTGGACTTACCTATATGATGATACATTAATTTGAACATATGCAAAGATAATCTTAATTTTAAAAACCCAAATTTTCATCTTTACAAGATTTTGAATGTGATTAGATAATAGCAAAGTTAGCTTAATGACATGATTTTTAATATGTGATTTGCTTGGGACTTACCTGTTATGATGATACATTGATATGAATATTTGCAGAGACAATCTTGGTACTTATGCAAGTGAGTATCAAGCAAGATTCATTTTAGGTTACTGTTCAACGTATATCTTTATGCAAACCTTTATGATACCTGGAACAATCTTTATGTCATTGCTTGCTGGAGCTCTTTTTGGTGTGGTTAGAGGTTTTGTTCTTGTTGTTCTCAATGCAACAGCTGGAGCTTGTTCTTGTTTCTTCTTATCGAAATTGGTCGGAAGGCCTCTTGTTTGCTGGTTATGGCCCGAAAAGTTACGGTTTTTCCAAGCTGAGGTATGGTCTCTTGTGTTTGATTCACGCAAATAACTTCGCTTGTTCTTAAGGATTAATGCCTTGAAATCTTTCAATGTTTTCGGTTTAGATTGCAAAGAGAAGAGATAAGCTGCTAAACTATATGCTGTTCTTGAGGATAACACCAACACTACCAAACCTCTTCATCAATTTGTCTTCTCCAATCGTTGACATACCCTTTCACGTTTTCTTTTTGGCTACTCTAGTTGGTCTTATGCCAGCTTCGTACATCACTGTTAGAGTTGAGTCTTTAGTTTAATCTCTTATTGCAGTTCTTTAACATTAAACAGAGGCTAATGTCATACATTTTACTTTCATCTACACAGGCTGGTCTGGCTCTTGGTGATCTCAGATCAGTAAAGGATCTTTATGATTTCAAGACTTTGTCAGTGCTGTTTCTCATTGGATCCATCTCCATATTCCCTGCACTCCTAAAGAGAAAGAGAGTATATGAGTGAAGACTGAAGAGCATAAACATATTTATATCGATATTGATTGAGCAGCACCATATATTCGCGTGGCGGGATTTTAATGGTGTTAATGAGCTCATGCTAAGGAAGAAGATCACAGAGCTTCAAACAGCTAACTCTGGCTTTTTTATTGGTTTATCACTTTCTCTTTTTCGTAAGCCTTCCCTTTGTAGTAATTGTTTGTCTAGCTAGTTTACTGAATCTTGAATCCACGATTGGCTTTTTATATTGAATCTTGATTTAGAGATCTGACTCTGCAGTCTATTGACTTATGTAGTAACATGATTATGTAAATGCTTGAAGACATTGCTTTGACCAAAAGATTGGTAATTCTGATCACATAATGGTTCTTTGAATAATCATGAAGCAAAAAGTATTCATAGTACAACAAAATTTAGAAAGTTTATCCTTTGTTGGTTCTCATTTCCCAGTTCCAAAATGTGTATAGATGATAATAATCAGTTCGGTGAATCATCAGATTGTGCAGTGGTGCTTGTGTCCTCAACTCCAAAAGCATCAGCTATGTTGAAGTTCAAGTTGTTCCTCATTGTTCTGCTCCTCCCAACTCCATCTCCTTTTTTCATCATTGCAGTAAACTCTGAGAAATCAATCCTCCCGTCCTAACAAAACCGCACATTTCACCATCAGTTTTTATCCAAACTTGGTAAAAAACCAAGTCAAAAGGAAACAGATCATGAAGGCTTTTATTACATTGTCAAGATCAATCTCTTTGATCATGTCATCAAGAGGAGTGTCACAGAGACCAAACTCTGTGCAGGCTTGTTGAAGCTCATCAATGGTGATATAACCGCTACCATCTTTATCAAAGTACGAAAACGCAACCACTAAATTCTCCTCTCTCTCCATCTTGTTAATGTGTAATGTTGCTGCTAGAAATTCACCATAGTCTATCGTCCCGCTGTTGTCAATATCCGCCTGCAAAACACCGTTTAAGTCTCATGATTCCTAGAATCAGCGCAACAATCTAAATTATAAAAGAATGATTTAGTTTTGGTATAATTACCGCATCCATAAGAGACTTGATTTCTGATTCCATCAGTTCAGATCCAACTCTCTTCAAACCAGCTTTAAGCTCCTCAAAAGTGATTGTTCCACTGTTGTCTGTATCTATCATTTTGAACAATTCTTTCAGACCACCAATTTCTTCCTCCGAGAGTCTCTCAGCGATTACCTAACCAAGAAAATCAGTTCTTGAAAATAAGCAAATGGGATTGTAGATTCAAGAACTAAAACTTTTCTTACCCGTAAGGCCATTTTCTTGATCTTATTCATTTGCGAGAACTGCTTTAGTCGCGACAACACTGCTGGATCAAGAGGCTTGTCTGGTGCAGCATGTTCATCAATAATCCACGGGTGACCTAATAAGATCATCAGAAGAAAACTCAATTCTCATATCTTATACATGCCAGAGGAGAGGAAAACAAATCGTTACGAATAACTTACATAATGCTTCATGTGCAGAAATGCGTTTCTTCGGGCTCCTATCAAGCATTTTGTAAATCAAATCCTTAGCACCTTCTGAGATACTAGGCCACGGTTCAGATTTAAAATCTATCTTCCCTTGCAAGATCTGTCTAAAGATTCCTGACTCAGTTTCTGCAAAGCAAATTAGGCATGGATGCATAAATCACATAAGCAATGTGCTTGATTTAGTTAGTAACAAAGGTATTGGCTTTCATAAACTTACCTGCCCAGAAAGGAGGAACTCCACTTAGTAAGATGTAAAGGATAACACCGGCGCTCCACACGTCTATCTCTGGTCCATAACACTTTTTAAGAACCTCAGGTGCAACATAATACGGACTTCCAACTACATCATACAGATACTGCCCTGAAGAGCAAAATAACAACACAGTCGAAAATTTTGTTAACCAGTAAATATTGGCTTAACACATTCTAGCTAATAGCTTTGCTGTGTAAGCATAAATATTTGTTACACACATAACAAAACCTTGCAACCAACACATTCATATATCTCAGCTAAATGTCAAAGCCTGATTAAGAAAATAAATGTTTCCCTAACAATCATCACGCACCAACTTTTAATGGACCATTCAACGAAGAAGATTTTGCATATAGCATATCAAGAAATCTGATTTTCAGCAGAGTTGAACCATTTTTTCGATCAAGAAACCAAAGAAACATTTCTTGATAGAATATCAAGAAACAATCAAATCAACAAATTAAGGAAAAATAACAAAACTGCCATTTTTGATAAGCAGTGAAATTGCCTAGATACATACTAGCTCTGATACCATCACTGCATAAGCATATATTACATATAATGAAACCTTGTGATTAACACATTTTTGCTAAAAGGGATTCATATATCACAACTAAATGTCAAAGCCTGATTCAGAAACATCGGTCCAAATAAAAAAATCAACTTTCCCTAACAATGTTCAAAGAGCAAATCTGAATTGACCATTTAACCCAAGATCTGATAGCATCACTACATACGCATAACATATTTGAATTGGTGAAATTTTTTGCTAATTCAGAAAAAGCTATCCATAGAAAAAATCAATGTTTCCCTAACAATGTCAAGAAACAAAGTCTATATTGACCATTCAAACAAACATAGTCTAGACCATTTCTTGAATCAAGAAACCAACACAAGAACATTTCTTAAAACTGTATCAAGAACCAATCAAATCAAACCAAATGATTCCAAGATTATAATAATCAAAACAAAAAGGAGAGAGAGAGAGAGAGAGAATCAAAGAACCTGGCTTGTAGAAGACAGACAAACCAAAATCTGTAGCTTTGAGTTTAGCATCATCAGCAGCACTATCAAACAAGAAATTCTCAGGTTTGAGATCTCTATGCATAACACCAAGAGAATGACAAGCTTCAACAACACCAAGAATAGTCTTAATCAACTTAGCAGCTTCCCTCTCACTAAAATGTCCTTTTGAAACAATCCTATCAAAAAGCTCACCACCTTCACAAACCTCCATAACAATGTGAACAAAAACAGAGTCTTCATAAGTACCCTTGATTCTAACCACATTAGGATGTTCAGAGAGATGATGCATGATCTGAATCTCACGCCATACATCTTCGTAATCCTCACGGCACACAAGCTTACGCTTAGGGATTGATTTACAAGCGTAATTAGCTGTTGATGATTTCTCCGTACAGAGATATGTTGTTCCAAATTGACCTTGGCCTAGCTTTTTGCCGAGGAGATAGTGATCTCGCAATCTTGGTGTTTCGTATGGAAGAACACTGTTTGAGGGTCGTCTAGGGTTTGGTTTCTCCATTTTCTTGGATTTGAAAGATTCGATTTTTTTGGTTTTGTTGAAGACTTGAAAGGTGGAAGATGATAATAGGGGCTAGCTTCAGTTTTATTTATGTGTTGACTCGTCTTCGTCTTCTGCAATTATTATTTTTATTATTATTGCTCTTTTATTTTCCCGTGACCAATAGCATTTATATTTTTTTTATTTTATTTTTATCAACTGACTTTTACAATTAAATTGAATTGATGGAAACCAAAATTTATTGAGAGGTAGGGACTGAGAAGCTATTTTATGCATTTTACAATAGAACAAAGATTCTAATTTTGTCAAAATGTTTAAACAATTTTGTAATATATATATATATATTACAAATCTACCACAGATAAATTACCTAAATAACCAATTGACTATATGTTGTATTTACATACCAAGTGGTATCGAGAGCATTAAAGAATCTACGACATTAACATTATGTAATGCCAGTGTCCATCACACAAAGATTGATGTTAAAGTTTGTCTTTATTTATTTGGATAATAATTAGGTCAAATAAACATTGATAAAATTAAAAATTGGCAAAATCGTGTATCGCATTTCCGTAAATATGTATGCATTTATTTCCATTTCGTTGTTCAGCTGAAGATCAGGGTCTATTAAGTAAGACGGTAACTGCAAAAGAGATATAACATGTTCTGTTTTCGATGCTGAATAACAAATCTCTGGGTCCAGACGGATTCACCAGTGAGTTCTTTAAAGCTTCGTGGAGTATAGTTGGAAATGATTTCATAGCAGCCATACAATCTTTTTTCATAAAAGGTTTCCTTCCAAAAGGTCTCAACACCGTCATATTGGCTCTGATTCCGAAGAAAAAAGATGCTTCAGAGATGAAGGATTATCGCCCATATCGTGTTGTAATACGCTGTATAAAGTAATATCCAAACTCATTGCCAATAGACTTAAGAGTATTCTACCTAAATTTATTGCGAAAAATTAGTCTGCATTTGTTAAGGAATGCCTGCTTATGGAGAATGTGTTATTGGCATCGGAGATAGTCAAAGATTACCATAAAGACTCGATTTCCTCTCGATGTGCAATGAAAATTGACATATCGAAAGCTTTTGATTCTGTGCAATGGTCATTTCTACTAAACACTCTGGAAGCTCTGAATTTCCCAGCAATATTAATTAAATAGATTCAGCTCTGCATCACAACGGCTACATTCTCAGTACAAGTCAATGGGGAATTGGCGGGGTTCTTTGGTAGCAAAAGAGCGTTGAGACAAGGTTGTGCTCTTTCTCCATATCTATTTGTGATATGCATGAATGTTCTATCCCACATGATTGACAAGGCTGTGGAAAGTAGAAGCATTGGATACCACCCGAAGTGTAAAAATATTGGTTTAACACACCTATGTTTTGCTGATGACCTGATGGTATTTGTTGATGGGCAGAGAAGATCGATTGAGGGCATCTTAAAATTTTTTAAGGAATTTGCAGGCAGCTCGGGTCTTAAGATTAGTGTAGAAAAATCTACATTATTTCTTGCGGGTATATCCGAACAGAGAAAAGAAGAAATTGTTTCTCGATTCCCGTTTACTATGGGTCAGTTACCTGTGCGATATCTCGGGCTTCCATTGTTGAGAAAGCGAATGACTGCGGCTGATTATACTCTACTTCTAGAAAAGATAAGATCAAAAATTAGTTCATGGACTGCACGTTCACTCTCGTATGCGGGTCGGTTGGCACTTATTAACTCTGTGATTACAAGCTTGGTGAATTTCTGGATTGCGGCTTTTAGATTACCAACTGGATGCATCAGAGAGATTGAGAAGATGATAGCAGCTTTCTTATGGTCAGGTCCAGACTTAAATTCTAAAAAGGCAAAGATCGGGTGGACAGAGGTATGTACACCTAAACATGAGGGAGGTTTGGGCATAAAATCTTTTATTGAAGCAAATAAAGTCAGCTGCTTGAAACTGATCTGGAGAATAATTTCAAGACAGCCATCATTGTGGGTTAAATGAATTTGGAAAAATATGATACCCAAAGAATGTTTCTGGTCCGTCAAAGTTACTTCAAATGCAGGGTCTTGGATGTGGAGAAAATTATTGAAATACAGAGAGTTGGCAAAATCAATGCACAAGGTGGAGATAAAGTCTGGAAGCACTACATCATTCTGGTTTGATCATTGGTCTGAAATTGGGCGATTGTATGACATTACAGGTCAACATGGAGTCATTGACACAGGCATTTCTCTTGATGCTATGGTAGAAAAGGTTCTCCAATCCTCTTGTCGTCGACGACATCGGACAGAAATTCTAAACGCTATTGAGAATGAGATACAGAAACTAGCTCAACGTCATCATGTGGAAGGTAATGATGTTTCACTTTGGAGAATTCTGATACAAGCTTCAAAAACAAATTTACGACAAAAGCTACATGGAATGTCATAAGACTGGTCAAACCAACAGTACAATGGTACAAGGGTGTGTGGTTTTCTCATGCAACACCTAAGTATTCATTCATAATGTGGTTGGCAATTTATAATCGGCTTTCCACAGGTGATCGCATGGGAAAATGAACTTCTGGACAGAGTACTCAGTGCGTTTTGTGCGACAGTATGAAAGAGACAAGGAACCACTTATTCTTCTCATGTCGGTAATCCTCAGAAATATGGAAGAGTTTAGTGGAGCAGCTACTTCAGAATAACTACTCAACCGATTGGGACGTTCTCGCAACACTCATATGTAGCTCTGATCTGCCAAAAGTTCACATGTTCTTGCTGCGATATGTTTTCCAAGCAACGTTATACCATGTCTGGCATGAGAGAAATGCTCGCAGGCATGGCGTAACAGGCTCACCGACACACCGTCTCATCAAACTCATTGACAAAAATGTCCGCAACCGTCTCAGCTCAATTCGCGATCTAGGAGAACATCGATACGAGGAAGGCCTACAAGTGTGGTTTGCTACACACTCTACAGCTAACACAAATTTCAATTTATTTATGAATTTCAGTATATGTATGAATTTCAATTTAAAATTATGCATTCATTGTAAAAACGATTTTTTGGGATGAATATAATTTTACATTCATTCAAAAATATATATATATATATATATATGTATGTATTTTATTGCATATGTTTTATATAAAACATGATATTATATTAAAAAAAAATAGTGTGTTAATCTCTGTGTGAAACGTTCATCCACTTTAGATTTTCTTACAAACAAAAAAGTTGTAAATATATCATTTTTTTTAACCAAAGTTTCATGTCTTACTTAACTCAGAACCATTTTGTTTTTTTCTTCACTTATTTGACAAGAAGCTCTATATATGTTTGGAAATATATAAAAACTTTGGTTTTAGAAATATATATATATAAACAATTCACCGACATGCATGCACATACACACATGTGACACGTCTCAGTGAATGGACAAAAACCAGTTTCTCCATATAATGGTGGGTTGAGTTCACACGGCTTTGGCAGCTTTGCATTGCATTGCACTGCACGACCCACAAGTTGCAAACTTCATCGTCGTGAAGATCACTCTTTTCAATTGTATTCCTCTTTTTCGGCAATATTATAAAGTAGACGGCATGTGATTTTGTGAATATAATTGCGGGCATGTCGTGTAATTTAAAACGTACTTATTTTCTATACTAGAGTATATTTTAAAACAAAGTCCGATTGGCAAAAACAAAATTAATCCCGTAATTATCTAAATAAAATATTTCAAAATAATTAATTAGTAAGGTTAAAGAAAACAAAAGTAAACAATGTGGCTTGGTAATAAAGACTACTAAAAGAATATTGATATTGGTTGTTTTGTCAATTCAATTTATGCCAAAGTTTGGGGACAGAGCATCAATTCAATTATATTTATCTAGGAGGATTTATCGGGTTGATTTCGAGCCAGATTACCCCTTGCAATATATAAAAAGATTGAAGCAACAAAAATTCATCATTTTAAAACAACATATATACATGCATTTGTATAATTATATGTAGCCCCTTTTGATTAAAAAACAATATTTCTTGTCAATATATATCATAAATTTACCAAAACATTAATAAATTATATCATCATTATCTTTTTTTGATAGCTATCATCATTATCTTTTTTTTTTGACAATATATCATCATTATCTTAACATATTATCATAAACTAATAAAGATTTACTTCACAACATATATACATGTTTAACTATTCATAAGCGTGAGTATGACATGTAGCTTATTACTTTGTACTAGTATTGTTAACATGTAACTATCTAAATTTAAATCTACATAAATACATATTGTTCGAAAAAAACTATTCACAAACATTAAACCCCTACGCCACATTTATTTTTTCGTTCGTCTAATATTCAGGCTGACTATTTTGTCCAAACTTCTAAAACTTTAATTTATGAGTTTTTTTTGTAAATTCTTTTTTGACTAGCTAAATCAAGGAATAATTTTCTATGGAAAAAAACATACAATACGAAGACATACATGCATTGAGCGGAGTGGCAGTCTTACCGTAGTGGAATTGAGAGCTTAAAGGGATAAAGCAAAGATGTGATCGCAAAGGCCCATTCAAAACAGGGCCCATTTGTTTTTCTTTGTTGCAATTTCTAGGATTGTTTTGTTAATCTTTCTGATTTTCCTTTAAACCATTGTATACAGTTCAGAATCTACAGATTGTACTTTATATCTGCAATATATTTGTATATGGATACAGTTATGTTTGAAGAATTATCCTAACATGCATAATGCATTAATCAAAGACCAGAGACTATGTTCCATAAGAATCGGGAAAGTGTGAAGATTTCTTGCGGAGGTGCCTTGGCATTCAAGTCTCCAATAATAAAGAAGAGACTTTAATCTTTGGATGTGGTTGCCAAAACTTGAGTTTGATGAAAATGAAATTTCTTTCAAAGTATTGAGCATTGCTTGTCTCCTACCAAAGCAGGATGTCACTAGAATCAATTGTTTATGGTCAATAAGCGAGGAGATGCGACGCTTTATTGACACGAATCTATCAATACATAGAGCTCCAGTCATTGATAGCTTGCGTCTCAGGTTAGGCTCCACACCATTTCAATCTGAAGATATAAAATTTTGGGTTGCAATTGCAATTTCTCGAAATGTTCGTGAGCTAAGTGTTAGGTAATGTTGGCGCAAGTGCAAGCCTAATGCATTACTACCGAGTAGTTTGTATATATACAAATCTCTTGTTACATTGAAACTCGAAGGGAGGATTTTAATGGTTGTTCCTCGTGTTTTTTGTCTCCCCTCTTTGAGAACATTGCACCTTCGACATGTGAAGTACTCAGCTGGAGTATGTTTTCAACGGCTTTTATCTAATTTTCCTGTTCTTGAGGATTTGGTTGTGGAACGATGCGAAATTGCGAATATAACAATTGGGAAAAACTGACGGAGATAATTATTATGCTAGTGCTAGTGCTAGTGACGGAGATAATTATAGTGATAGTGGTATTTATTAAGGTTGGCCGCTTAAACCCCCTCTACACTGCTACTTCTGCTTAATTCAACCCATATTTTTAAACTTTTTCTATTACCTCCCATACTATCTAATATAATGATTAGTCTCCCTAATCTTTTTTTTTTCATGCCCAATTCCATCTACAAAATTAAATAACCTAAATTCCGATCAATTCTTTTAAATCGCAATCAAATCCTCTAAAACACGTTTAGAAATAGTGATTGTCCTTTTAATATTATAAACCAAACCCAATCAACAAATCCCCAAATCTCAATCCCGATTGCTTCATTTGGCTGATCCTATTTTCCTATTTGGTTTTCAGAGTCACCGGAAATGCTGAAGGTTCGATTTTGCTTTGGTTCTCATAGATGAGGAAGATCGATCGCGTTGAGACCAGCTTGAAGGAATCGAGTCGAGATCTGTCTCTTGAATCTCTCTTCAAGTTCAAATATGGTGCCGTTGTAGCTCTAGTTCTCTTCGTTGTCTTCGGATTGCTCAATTCTCTCTTTGAAGGTAAAGTCGTCGTGAAGCTTGCTCCATGGCTTTTCTTTATCTGCTTTGTTCAATCTGCATCAGAACCAATCTACAGAAATTTATAGGCTTTTCTCCTTCGAGAGGAGCTGCTTCTGCTGGTGGACTGTTACCCATGCCTGATCCCAAGACCAACTGATCAAATCAGTATGATCACTTCTTATGTTTTTTTTTTCTTTTTTTGAGAGATTTTTGAACAATCTGATGATTTTTCATAATAAGAAACAGTTTCAAGTTTTGTTTGGATTCTGATTCGATCTATAGAAGTTAATCGAAGGAGACATAATAGTTCTCTTCATTGAATCTTCTTTACAAAATTATCAACAAAGTTATAAAAAGAGTCTCAATTACCGAAGAAACCGAGAGACTTCACAAGCAAATACCAAAACACAAACTCTCTGGAATCACTGCACATACATTATCCTACTTATGTTGTCTTTTTCTCAAACCTCAAAATGATTGTTCCGTTTGTCGTGTCTCTGATATAGAATCAGAGATTTCAGAATCAGCTCCTTGAGATCCTCTTAACTTACAAACCAGAATCCACATATTAGCAAGCTCATTCTCCAGATATGCTTATCTCTGTTTAGATTCTTCTACTATCCTTTCAAGATCCGCTTCTCTTTGATCTCCTTCAACAAGTGCAGCTTCATATAATAGCTCATGTTCCTTACGCATCCTCAGTTCTCTCTCTTTTCTTCCATTGTTCCTTGCGTTTGTTGTTGTTCTTGTCTTATTACGTAGTGCAACTGGGCTCTTCTGATTCATAAGCTTTGCAACTTCCTCTGATAATGCCTTAAATATTACTACGTCAAATCTATTAACAACAACACCAAAAGCAAAATCGAACCTTCAGCATTTCTGGTGACTCTGAGAACCAAATCGAAAAATAGGATCAGCCAAATGAAGTAATCGGGATTGGGATTTGGAGATTTGTGGATTGGGTTCGGTTTATAACATTAAAACGGCAATCACTATTTCTAAACGCGTTTTAGAGGATTTGATCGTGATTTAAAAGAATTGATCAGAATTTATGTTGTTTAATTTCGTAGGTGGAATTGGACAGGAAAAAAAAGATTAGGGAGAATAATCATTAAATTAGATAGTTTAGGGTAATATGAAAAGTTTGAGAGTATGGGTAGATTTAAGTTGAAGTAGCAGTGTGGAGGGGGTTTAAGCCGCCAACCCTTTTTATTATAGTGATTTTGAATACTGTGATCCCTCCTTTATTATTGAAAATATGCCTAGCTTGGAGGAAGCATATATCGATTCTAGATTCCTTCAAATAGAGAAGTTTATCAAGAATTTTATCCGACCAGTCATATGTGTCAAGAGACTTTCATTATGCTTAGAATTCATCGACGGAGAGGTATTATGTTTCTATGATTCTATCTATCTATTAATCTCATTTTAGAATACTAAACCATATTTTCTTGAGATTAAGTATGTTGTTATTACATTTTGTTGCTTATAGGATTTATACACCAGCTTGAACATTTGAAGCTTTGTCCATGTGAGTCACGTTGGCCAAAGTTACTTGCTGGGTAGCTCAAAGATTCTCCTAATTTACTACAACTCGAGGTCTTGCTGAATTATGTAAGTTTCTTCAATATTGGACTAATATGTTAGTCTTATAATAATGGAATATACTCTTAAGGTTTAAGCATATTGGGCTAGATTATATCAATAGGCTTAAATTGTATATGTTGGGTTTTTAGGTTTAACCGTCTTACTTTGATGTATAAATATATTTTACAAACAATGAATGAATAATAAGAGAGTGCAGCTTCTTTAAATTAACATGGTATCAGAGCAACTTTTCTGAAACCTAATTTTTCAATCATCGATTTCTTTTCAAAGTTTTCTTTTCCTCTCTTTGATCAAGATGTCTGGTGCGATTGTACCTCGTGGTGATTCCACATAGATTACTCCATATTCATTGTTTTCTTCGGATAACCCAGGCTCGACGATTACTCCAGTTTCACTAACAAGGGAGAATTACGATGAGTGGGCTTCTGAGATGTTTAATGCTCTCCGAGCGAGGAAGAAGATAGGGTTCATTGATGGTACCTTGAAAAAAACTGCTGAAGATAGCAAAGACTACGACTCATGGATCTCGGTTAACTCAATGGTGATTGGATGGTTGTGAACTTCTATTACTCCTCGAGTTCGCTCAACGGCATCGTTTGTAACTAATGCACATGATTTGTGGGAAAGTTTGAAGAAACGATTTTCTATTGGTAATAAAGTTTGTATCCATCATCTTCGAACATAGTTGGCGGCGTGTCGTCAAGATGGACAGTCCGTGATTGATTATTATGGACGTTTGGGTGTGATGTGGGACGAATTATACAAATACAAACCTTTGCAGGCGTGTTCGTGTACTGAAAGTATGAATTTTGTGCAAGAGCGAGATGAAGAAAAACTTCAACAGTTTATTATGGGACTTGATGAGTCTCGTTTTGGCAATCTCATTGCTTCTCCCATCGATGCAGAGCCATCTTCTGATCTTGCACAAGCCTATGTGAGAGCTGTCTGTGAAGAACACGCTTGTCTTCTTCTAAGACACGAGAACTGAAAAGACCCGTCCCTAAAACTACTAAACCGGGACCGGTTCAATAAACGTAAACCACACAAAACTGGCATTTTAAAATATCTAACAACTTAACCAATTAATTCAACATAATAATAAAAATGTTCTAACAATCTAAATTGATTCAACAATAAACACTAATGAATAACAAATATCCGATATAAATAAAATAAATGAAAACTATCCCGATATGTCATCCTCGTCCGTAGCTTCTACGAACTTTTTTATCATTTCTCTTACCGCCTATTACGAATAGACGCATCAAGATTTAATAAATACTGAGGAGGCGATCAACCCGTCTACTAGGTTAATTAGGAAAAAATTACGAAAATACCCCTCTGACATAATCAAATGTCCGGACTCGACAAACAACACAACAATGATTTAATAAAATTAATTCACCGCAAACTAATGAATTAAATCAATCAACGGCAATTTAAAACACCCAAAATTCACTAAAACAATTAATTCTCAACAATTAATTCAACAATAATTCATAGAAAAATTACATAAAATAATCTCATAAATAACGGCAATTTCTAGCAATTTTTCCAGAATTTATCTCAGCAATAAAAATACCGCGAAAATCACAAAACACAGAATTAAATCCTATCACTGAATTATCTCGGGAAATAATTCTGTAAATCATCCGACCACGGTACTGCACTTACCTTAGCCACTAGTAGCACTTTCCGACATAACTTTTCTGCAACTTCTAGAAACTTTTTTCCGCGCTGTCTACACCCTCAATTCCTAAATCCGCAACCTAATATAATAAAATATTATTAAAAATAATATTTAATTATTAAACAAATTAAAATAATTAAAATTCAAAGAAACGATCGTCTTCTTCATGCAGCATGTCACGACTCATCTCCCTCCTTCTGCAACTCCATGGCCGATCAACACCGCCGGCGCAGCTACTCCACCATTGGAGTCACCATCGCCCTGGCTTCATGATCCCACCGACCAACCGTCACCGTCACGACAACTCTAGCACCCGCAACGTCACCGTGACGCCATCATCATCACAGCCTCAATATCTCCCCGTCATAACCAACCGATCATCATCCCAAATCAACCCCATCACCAACACATCACCCTTGCGTGACAACACAAGCAACAAACAGAAAGAAGCTTCTTACCGATCACGCGCTCAACGACACCACTCTCCGTCTCCTCATCGTCATATCACACACGCCACCGAACCACATCACCGTTCACAACCATCGCCGGATACGCCACCGCCGTGACTCTCCAACGCAACTCCCAGCCTTCTCTCTCTCTCTCTCAGCGCGGCTAGGTTAGATGAAGAGGGAGATGTGTACGCTTATACACACATATACAAGCAAGTTCTCGTATTACACCGAACAGTCCTCCGGCTTTCCTCAATTTCACAAATTGACCCCAAAACTCCTTAATCGATCAATTTAACCCACACAACTTTCCAATTCGATCAATTTAATCCATAACTTTCTGAAATCACCAATTGGCCCCAAACTTCCAAAATTATCAATTAAACACGCCTACAACTCCTGGATTTAATCAAATCAACCCCTAACTTTTGAATTCAACAAATACTCCCCCATTATTGGTTTGCGGATGTTACAAGAACAACATGATGCAGTGGGTTTCATCACGATAATTATGGTGATTCCACGAGTTTGCTTCCGCATCAAGATATCTCAGTTTCGACAGACAATTCTTAAAACAGAGATCGTAACACTCTGGTATGTGCTCATTCTGGCAAGTCTGGCCATGAGAAACATTTTTGGTGGAAGTTGATGGGGTATCCTGAATAATGGACTGAGCGGAGCTCACGCACAGGTGGTTGAGGTTTGAACCGAGGTAGTCGTGGGTCTCAGTTATCAACTCCCAATTCTGGGTGTGGTCATGGTTTTGCGAATGCAGCTCACGCAACAAGCTCGAATGCCTCAGTGTTTCATGAGTTAACGCCAGATCAATGGAAGGCAATCAGTCTGTTGGCTACTGAGAAGACAACCGGAAGTGTCGCTTATTTCAAACTCTCAGGTAAGATCTTTGGTGACATTATCATAGACACAGGTGCTTCTCACCACATGACCGAGAATTTATCCTTGCTATATAACTTGATGGATACATTGCTTTGTTCTATTGGATTCGCCGACGGCAGCAAAACATTTTCTACGAGCATGGGAGTGTTTCCGAATACAATCACTCTTTATAACGTTCTTTATGTTCCGGATCTCAATTGTTCTTTGATTTCTGTGTCCAAACTCTTGAATCATCTAAAGAATTGTTTTGCTTTAGTTACTGACACTCTATGTGTCTTACATGACCATTTTTCGAGGAGCCTGATTGGAGCTGGTGAAGAACGTGATGGAGTGTATTATTTTTTGGATGTGCTAATGGTTCAGTCTCACAAAGTCCAAGCAGTTTCTGATACGGCTATGTGGCACCGGCATCTGGGACATTCTGCTTTTTTTAGTTTTTTCAGATTTACCTTTTCCTTTAAAATCAACTAGTTCGAAAGATTGTGATGTGTGTTTTCGAGCTAAGCAGACAAGAGAAATGTTTTCTGAAGTTTTAATAAAACAAAGGATTGTTTTGATTTAATACATGTTGATGTATGGGGTCCCTATCGTGTTCATTATTCTTATGGTGCAGTATATTTTCTCACAATTGTTGATGATTTCTCTCTCTCTGTTTGGCTCCATCTTTTGCTTGAAAAATTAGAGGTTCGCCAAGTCTTAAATAATTTTTGTGCTTATGCCGAGAAACAATTCAAAAAATCAGTAAAAATGGTCTGAAGCGATAACGGCATAGAGTTTACTTTTCTTGGTGCTTATTTTAAAGAACATGGGATTGTACATCAAACTTCCTATGTACGTACACCACAATAAAACAGCAGAGTGGAGCGTAAGCATTGGCATATTTTAAATGTTGCGAGGTCTTTGCTTTTTCAAACACATTTACCGGTAAGGTTTTGGGGTGAGGCTATTCTTACAGCAGCTTATCTTATTAATCGCACACCAATGAAAATTCTTGATGGAAAGACTCCATATGAAGTTTTATTTGGTGTTAAACCAAGCTACGATAAGCTTCGCGTGTTTGGTTCAGTATGCTACATATATATCCGTTCTCGTGACAAAGATAAGTTTGGTCCTAGGAGTCGTCGATGCATGTTTGTTGGTTACCCTTTCGAAAAGAAAGAATGGACAGTTTATGATCTCGATACAGAATAGTTCTTGGTTTCTCGTGATGTTGTGTTTCAAGAGGATGTGTTTCCATTTAAATCTCATTGTGTTCTTGTACAAGATGACACCATTCATTCGTCTCCATCTGATAGTTCTGCGGATGATGATTGGCTAATTCGACCGGGTTCCTCAGATAGGGGGAGCAGTGATACTCTTACTCCTCCAGCACTAGTAGTTATGGATATTGTTAGTTCTACTTTGGCTCCACCGGTTGTGCCCACTACGGATATTGTGCCACCAATGGATATTGTGCAACCTACGGATATTGTTTCGTCTTTACTTACACCAGAAGTTGAACTAGCCACAGTTATAGAAAATGAGGCAACTTCTGATTCAAGTTCGGAGGAAGATACAGCACCGGTTGTGACTACATCATCGGATTTGGACCAAGAACAAGACCAAGTATTACGTCGCAGTGGACGACAATGTTTTCCTTTGGTTTGGCTTTAAGGTTATGTCATTCATCATACCACATCCAAAGATAATACTGACCTCACTCCTTACGTTCTCCCTGTCTCTAATTCAGAATCCTTGTACTCGGTCTCAGGTAACACACCATATCCTCTTCATCATTACATTTATGATGAACTCTTTTCCTCTGGCCACAAATCTTTTCTCACAGCGGTTCTTGCGGGCAAAGAGCCACGCGGTTATAAAGAGGCTATGAAGGATAAGGTTTGGAACAATGCTATGACATTTGAAGTTGATGCTTTGAAAGAACCTGAAACCTGGAGTATTGTGGATTTACCACCAGGAAAAGAATCTCTTGGAAATCAATGGGTTTTAAAAATAAAATATAATGCTGATGGCTCGATTGAAAGATATAAAGCACACCTTGTGGTTCTCGGAAATCATCAAGTAGAAGGCGAAGATTACGACAAAACTTTTTATCTGGTGGCTAAAATGTCGACTGTTCGCAGCTTGCTACAAACTGTCTCTGCTAAGAATTGAGAAGTATTTCACATGGATGTTCAAAATGTTTTTCTTCACGGTGATCTTGAAGAAGAAGTATATATGAAGCTTCTTTTGGGTTTTTATCATTCTGATTCCACAAAAGTTTGTCGCTTGCATAAAGCTCTTTATGGTCTCAAGCAAGCGCCTCGTTGTTGGTTTGCTAAGCTTGTAGATTCTTTGAAAAAGTTCGGCTTTACTCAATCATATACCGATTATTCACTCTTTTCTCTTACATGGGGTGAGATTGAACTCCGAGTTCTGGTCTATGTTGATGATTTGTTGGTGTGTGGTAATGATCTTCCCACGCTTAAGAGGTTCAAAGGCTATTTGGGCAGCGGGTTTCGTATGAAAGATTTGGGAAAAGTGAAATATTTCCTTGGTTTAGAGTTGGTGAGCAATGATGAAGCAATTTTCTTATCACAACGAAAATATATTCTTGATATCATTGCCGACACATGATTTCTTGAATCAAAACCAGTTTATACACCAATGGAGCAACATCATTCTCTTGGACTTGATGATAGTCCCCTACTACCAGATCCAACTCGTTATAGGCGTCTCATTGGATGGTTGATTTATCTACTTACCACACATCCTGATTTATGTTACTCAGTTCATGTGTTATTACAATTCATGAAAGCTCCACGTGAAGGCCATTGGGAAGCCGCTCTTCGTGTGGTTTGCTTTCTCAAAGGATCTTCAAGCCAAGGTATCCTGTTACGATCAGATTCTGATCTACAACTCATAGCTTACTGTGATTCAGATGATAATAGTTGTCCTTTAACACATCGTTCTTTGAGTTCATATATCACGTTTCTTGGAGGATCTCTGATCTCATGGAAAACAAAGAAGCAGCGCACCGTTTCACTTTCCTCAGCTGAAGCGGAGTACCGTCCTATTGCTCATGCCACTGATGAAATAATTTGGCTACGATAATTATTACAAGATCTCGGAATTCCTCAGCAAGAGCCGACTCGTTTGTTTTGTGACAGTCAGGCAGCCCTTCACATTGCGGCTAACCCCGTTTTTTGATAAGAGGACTAAGTTTATTGAAACTGATTTTCATATAGTTCGTGATGCCATTCAAGACAAGATAATATCCACCGCTAAGGTTGGCACAAAGGATCAACTTGCGGATATTTTGACAAAAACTCTTGGTCGTTCTCAATTTGATCATATAATGTCCAAGTTGGGCATTTCGAATCCGCATGCTCCAACTTGAGGGGGAGTATTGGACTAGATTATATCGATAGGCCTAAATTGTATATGTTGGGCTTTTAGGTTTAACCGTCATACTTTAATGTATGAATATGTTGTACAAACAATGAACGAATAATAAAAGAGTGCAGCTTCTTTAAATTAACAAAGCAAAACTATTTTGTTTGGTATCAGTGTCATGGTTATGTGGATTCATCGGAAAGTTGGGAGATTCAATTGGAATGTGTTCCTGAATGTTTGTTATGGAGTTTGGAAACTTTCAAGTGGACAAGGTTCAATGGATGGCATAAAGAGATCAATCTGGCTAAATATATATTGAGAAATACTTGTGTCTTAAAGACTACCACAATCTTGGGCCTTTCATGGATTATCCAAAGAAAAAGTTTGAGGTGATTGAGGAGTTGTCACTTTCTTCTAGAGGTTCAACATTATGCAAACTCACATTTGATTGAAGAGATATTCAATATTTTACTAAATGTTGAACTTGATTTTAAAATTTAACTTGCACTATATTTTTAGGTTGCTTTTTTTTGGTTAAAATATTTTCAGGTTGTTGATGCTATCATATATTATTTAATGCTTTATTTTGAATTCTTGTGCTCAATTTTTTTTCCAGATATTACGAATTCACTTTAATCACAAAGTTAATATTTAATTAGGTAGTCAATTAAAGCTTAACTTTAACTGGCATCTCAAACAAAATAGGGTTAAGACTGAATTAGTGTAGAGTTTTATCCCCAAAAATGTAACTGTTTAATTCACAAATAAATCTAGTCTCCTAATTTACTTTTTATATATATATATATCAACTAATTAAATACAATGTATTACAGATTTTATTAGGTTGTTTACACTTGTTATTAAATTATTAAATTAATTTAGAAAATTGGAAATTAGCTTAGATATTTTTATGTGAAATTAGCTTAGATATTTTTGTATGAAACTAGCTTAGGTCTTTTTGATGCAAAACGAATCTTTTGGGTACTTTCCGAATATTTCCTAAATTTACTTTTAATACAAAAAAAAAGACAAACTCTGAACGATTGAGATATTCAGAGTCATTGGTCTTGAACTCGTCTCTATGAAAGCTCTAAGTGTTTCTTCCACAAAAACACTAAAAGACTTTTCAAAATTTGCGATTCATTGTCTCTCTTTGCTCTACGTTTTCATCGATACTAAATTCATTTTTCGTCTTACTTCAATTCGATTTTCAACCTCAACGAAACATGAATCGCACATCGATCATAATCTTCTCTCTATTACTAATTTCATACTTGGGTTCTGCAAAAGTTATGTTACTCGGAATGAACACATCTCTCTCCTTCGACGACATCGAAGCCAATTTCAGTTAGTTCTATTTCACTCTTCCACTTCAATCGGATTATTTATTTCTTGAATTTCAAAAGTCTTTGATTAAGTATAGAATCAAATTATGGAATTTGCGAATTAGGGTTTGATCATTATAAGATTAGTTGTAGTTAAGTATGAAAATTTATTGCCTTTTCCAGTTATGGTTTATTAGAAATGTTCTCAATTTAAATTTGAGAAATTGGGGTTTTTTTTTTTTTTCTGATGATAGCATTATTATGAAATGATGATTAATTAATGTTTTTTTTGCAGCTCCGATGATTAAAAGATCAGATCAAGGTGGAGTTTTGTCCGTAGCAGAGCCACTTGATGCTTGTTCGAATTTGGTTAATACTGTAAATGTGACAAAAGGATCAATTTTATTTCCTCCATATGTGTTGATTATCCGCGGTGGTTGTAGTTTCGAAGATAAAATTCGAAATGCGCAAAAGGCGGGGTATAAAGCTGCCATTGTTTATGATTATGAAGATTATGGATTCTTAGTATCAAGTAAACACATCTCTCTCCTTCGCCTTTGTGTCATTTATCTCTTACGCTTTGTATCATTTCTCATAAATCTCGTATGCTTTGTATTGTTCCTTGTTTTGATTTGTTGCAAAGATGCGTTATTATACGTTAGTTAAAACTTAAAAGATAGACCAAGTGTCGTTAGCTCGACTGGAAAAGTACCTTAAGCAAAGCTTAGAGGTCACATGATCGAGTGATTATGCATAGTTTACAGCTCACGTATCGAGTAAACGAGGTTAGTTAGTGTAGAAGAGTGGGAGGAGTTAAATAGCGGACTGTATAAGGTGATAGGCATTAGGAAACGGAGTTCGTCTTAAGGTTGTTTGATCTGGCGTGTTTTTTGGTATCGAGTTTGTTCTTCATATTATCGTAATATGGTTCAAACTTACTCGTAATAACGATGGCTTATGATCTTGTGACTCTATTGCAGTGGCGGGGAATCCCTCTGGTGTGTTTATATATGCGACGTTTGTTTCCAAAGCAACTGGGGAAATACTTAAAGAATATGTGGGTCGTACCGAGTTTAAAGTTTGGCTTATCCCAAGTTTTGAGACTTCAGCGTGGTCAATCATGGCTATCTCTTTTATATCTCTGCTTGCTATGTCTGCTGTGCTCGCCACTTGCTTCTTTGTTCGTAGGCATCGAGTTAGGCGCCAGCGTATTGTGGCTTATGGTGGCCACGAATTTCCTCGTATGGCCAAAGAGGCATTAAGACTCATGCCTGTTACTATATTTAACGGTGTTTGTGGAGAAGCATCTACTTCTAGTTTATGCGCTATATGTATTGAAGATTATCGTATTGGAGATAAGCTAAGAATCCTACCTTGCAATCACAGTAAGTACTTTGGACTCACTTCAAAAGTAATAATAATTTAAACATTCGTAATTGGTTGCTGTGGTTGTTGTTTTCGCAGAATTTCATGTTGGATGTGTAGATTTGTGGCTTGGCCAAAGGAGATCGTTTTGCCCGGTTTGCAAACGCGATGCAAGAACCATTAGCATCAATATGCCTGCATCAGAGCACACACCTTTACTATCTCCTAGCTTTACCCCGACGTCATCGTTTCTCTTATCATCATCTTCCTCAACTCCGTTGCAGTCATTTCATGATCTACCATCAACCTCAATGGAGCCACACACATTCCCTATGTATCTCGCACATTCTCGCTCCAGCACAAGCTTCCAAAACGGGTCATACCGTAGTACCCTGGCTATACCGGTTAGCCGAAGTTCAGTAGATCTTAGGAACTCGGTTTCCCAAAGATCTTACAACTCACCTCGCCTTGGTTCTCTGCCTCGTTCTCTCCACTCAAGATATACAAACATACTTAGCCCGGGAAATGCATCAAGTAGCTCGGTTGCTAGGTCGTTAATGAGCCCGCGCGAGCATTCGCTTCGTCATAATGACTCATGCAGGTCTTTGACTCACTTCTCTTCTGCAAGCTCTCTACCGGACTGCTAAACCTCTAAAAGGTAACAACACCAGACTAACTAAAAGGTTCAATGTCATGGCTCATTGCTTTGAAAACGCAATTAAATCCTCCTCAAGGGTGTCCATCGGCTGCGATCTAAAGTCTAATTTGTGACGAATGCCTGATTTTGGCAAACTATAGAGGGTGAAAAAGAGTGTGTTCGGTGTGAGTGATATTATTTTTCAGTTGTACAGTTGAGGAGAATGATGAATGTGAGATGAGTGAGTTTTGAAGACTAAAGCATCTTTTTGTAAATCACTAAAAGCTAACCAATATGTTTGGGTATATAACTGGCTTATCACTTTGATTCCTTCTCTATATGTGTATATTCTTCACTCACTGCTTCTCTTCCATAAGTTTTAACTGTTTACGCAGAAATTATACCTTAACTATGTACAAGTAGATGAACTGATGAAATTGAATATGATTTTATTGTTTTACTGATGTACCACAAAAAACAACTCTTTTTTCCAATTGAAGAACTTCATGCAATGTTCACTATCCTATGCTACATCCAATGAAAGAACTGTGGAAAATGCTTATGCGATACGAGAGTAATAACAGACGAAGTTATTTAGTTTGTGATTTGAAGCCAACTTTCTGTAGCTTGCAGAGTTTGTTCCCATGCTTGAGCTCTGCTTTTAACATTGGCTTTCAAAGAAAGGTTCAATCTCATACAAATAAAACAAGTTATAGTTAATCCACAAATTTCTTCTAATCATACAAATAAAAGAAATTACAATTCATCCACAAATTTCTTCTAATCATACAAAAGGTACTAACATTTCACATACCAACACTAAGAGTTGTAGAATCTCAAACATCCTTTGCTTTTGTTATCACCCATTTTGCATATCTGCAACATGAATTTAGATGGGTCAATATCGAGCATTTTATTACATCTGGAAAACAAAAACAGAAAGATGCAGACTCGTTAATCATCCTTAAACCGAGAAATTCCTCAATACCTGATAAGTGTATAGAGGACGTTGGAATTATGATGGTATTGTTGTGGCAGACTCGGGGATAGACTCACGCCGAAGCTCCTTCACAACAGTAGCTAAAGCCTCAGGGTTAACACCAAGATCACAAAGAGCTATAAGAACTGACAAAGTATGTCGGTCTAGTCCCGTGTCCAAGATGTTTGACATGCGAAAGACAAGCTCTAGCGACTCTCTTGCAGTCCGAGATGCCTCCTCATCCATACTTGGTCAGGCCTGTTATAAGATCCAAAATTTGAAATTCTTAAGCTTGTTTGGCGAATTATGGAGTTTCTTCTACAAATGAAATTAGATGAAAGAAACTCTAATCAAAGTTTTTTAAATTAGGTTTAAGAGTTTGCATCAGAGAACCATGGCTTAACAAAAGCCTACTCAAAGAAGAAGTTAGGAACATTGCTTCATACTTCACAGAGAATCGGAAAGTTCAGACTACTAATAACATTCAAGACTATGCTACTTTTAATAGTTGATGCATCTTAACTCAAAAATCAGAATCCAAAGACTTAAACATATCTGAACTGCATAAAAAGACCCCAAAAGATCGACGAGTATTAAGAACACAAAAAGTAAAATACAGTTGAGAGAAGTTAAGAATAATATACTAGTCTTCAAGTTTACATAAATTGAAATCTCAGCTAAATTCTTGGCTGCTCAACTACAGTAGTATTCATTTCATGGATTCATCACCACATTGGTCCTTTCATACCCTAAAAAAAACGAACTTGAGCTTATCATAGCTTAAACTTTGATTTTTCACAAACATTTTAAATTAACTAAACTCAAAATTACAAACTTTTCTTTCACTAAATAAACTAGAATTTTACCTAACAAGATTATAATGGTTTTCGATTTTCTAATGATTTGTTGGTTCTTTAGCAACTAAACCAGGTCTAAAGCTTAGAACTTTGCAGAATATATACAAATTACAATACCCAAAACATTAGTATATATCCCCTCTTCTATTAGTTATGATCTCTCTAGTGAAATTGCTACACAATTAACTTAATCAGGAAACAAGAAAAGCATAGAATATTATAAAGATTTTGGATTATTTATTTATTTATTTTTGATAAATTTTTGGATTATGTTCATATCTCTGATTTCAAAATAGTTAAAATTGAAACTCACATTAGACTAATAAAGTATCCGATTCGTCTAATAAATCGGCGAATGCAAAAAAGAACTTACCCAGAAACATTCAATAAACAAGAAATGTATCTCAGGTTGAAATTAGGGCTCAACCAATAAAATTTTTCAAAATTTCGATTTCAAAATTTAAAGAGTAATCTGATAGAAGATGAGTAATTAGGAAGTAACAGTTTCTATTCCGAAGACGAAAGTAAGAAAACTTACGTTTGAAGGTGGGAGACGAAGAGAGGACTTGTGAAGTTTCCTTTACAAATTTGTACTAAGTTGTGGTTTCTGGGTTCGTGAAAATGGTTTAAGATTAGATATTGGTTTAAATCATTTGAAAAATACTCCTTTAAAACATTTCTAAATGATGTTTACAAGCCCTGGGCTAACGGGTTGTACGGTTTAATAGGCTCGGTTTAATCGGATATTCGGATTATTACGAATTTGAAAAATATACCGATATAAACCAAAATAAATTTTCGGTATAATCGGATCGGACCTCGGGTTATTAGGATCGGATAGTGGAAATAAAACATGTTCCGCTTAAAATCCGAATATTCTTTAGTTCGGTTAATTTAAGCCCAATTAGACCAAAGTAAATAATAGTGAGTTTACATTAATTTCAAACCAATTAAAAACAAATAACAAGCCCATTTAAACAAATTTAAAACTGCAGAGCCCATCTCATTATACAATCTGAAAAACCCAAACCCATTAACAAGCTCATTTCGTTATAAAATTTGATACGCCCAAACCCATTAACAATTAAAGTTTTCGATGTTTAAAGGTTACTGCAACCGTGTTTGGCTATCCTGAGCAACAAACTGTTGAGCTCTGCAAAATCCAAAAAAAATTCACATAAGACAAGAGGAATCAAAAGAATCGAAAATATTTATCAAATTTTGGATCGAATGGATACCGTCGTGAATATGAGTCAAGTCCAAAAACGAAGAAGTTGGCCGAGAAAATAGTGGAGGGGAAGTGGAGGGGATGGTGGCTAATGAAGTAGTCTTGTTCTTTGTATGATACACAAAATATAAGTTCTTCTTTGAAATTTTCAATCTCTTTAGTTTTATTTTTAATATAAATAAATAAAAATTTAAAACTTTATACATAAAACACTTTATATTTTCATATTCTCTTGTTTTTTAAATATTCTAATTTTATAAATAAAACTCTTTATAGTTTCAAATATATCATAAATTATATTATATCAACTATATACAATTATTAATTTATATATATAATTAATTTATTTTTATTAAAAATTGGTAATATGCGGGCCAACCTGCCAATCCACGAACAAAGCTTGCTAAATCCACAGTACACTATTGGCGTGTCCATGATACCCATTTTTTAATGGGCATATAATTTTATGTGCATACCCGCCCATGGCGGATTTACTTGTACCTAGCCGGCGGGTCACCAATCTAATTGACACCTCTACTGATGTGAGACGTTGAACACCCACTTTTCCTTATTGATTGAGTCATATATGTCCGTTTATAAAAATTTGAATCACAACATATGCAGAAAAAGTCTAAAATATTATTAATTGTATATATTATATAATAGTTTAAAATAATTTGAAAATAAAATTAAACAAAGATGATAGGAGAATCATAATGCATACTATTAAAATCGCAATATTATATAAGGAAAATGATTGTCTTTTGTTGTAAAGATTGTAGAGAAAGATAATAAATTTATTATTTATTTAGAAAGAAGAGAAATAAAGAAACTAAAGATGAGAGTGATTGAATACATGAATAATTATTTGTACTTCAATTTAATTAATATAGAGATAAGAGATAATATTCAACAAGATTAGAAAAACACAGAAGGTTCGTAAAACAATTTGACATGTGAGTGAAAACCTAAGATACTTTATCCAATCGAATCAATAATGCAATAACCGATCTAAACGGAACCCGTCTATCAATTATCATTCAAGGAAATTTATACAAATCTATAATAATTTTACGAAATGACTTATACAGTATGATAGTTATATTAGCTGTGTGAAACTAATTTGTTACACACCTCTGCAAATAAACTTTCCCCTAAAACTCTACTAAACACAGATATTGAAATCTATTTCTTACAAAAACTTTACCAAACAATTATACTATAATCTATGTGCAAAACTAGGAGAAGGGAAAGGGGTGTATTGAATTGAGTACTTGGAAAGATTTGAGTTAAAATGACATACTCGTGGACCTGTGAGGGGTAGTTTGGTGCGGCCAAAGTACTCCGTCCAGCTCGTCAGCCCACGTTACTTGTTCTGTCTTCGAGGCACCTTTTGAATCTATCCAGTATTCTTTTGTTTGTTGCCTCGCCCTTTCCGTTTCCTTGAGGGTACATTGGCATATATTTGCTTAGTTTGGTCTTCTCCTGAGCACATTTTTGAACAAGATTGATGTGAATTGGGATCCACTTTTGGTTATGATCTCGTATGGAAGTCCGCGTCGACAGATGATGTTTTTCCAGACGAAGTTTTGCACGTCAATGTTGCATATCTTAGCACGAATTTCTGCACGTCGTTGTTTCGTCCATATTGTGTTGCTATCTTATGTTTAATAAAAATACTAATATTTCAAACTTAAAAATTTAATAGTTCTATTGATTTATTCAACTAATTTAAGTGACATCAAAAAAATTTTATTAATACTTTTATAAGTTTGTTTAAATATTTTTTTAATTCTGATGTATTCATCCTTCTACCATATAGTGTAAACATTACATAGTACAAGATTTTAATTTATCTTACATTTTTCATCATTTTTACACGTTTAATCATATTTTTACTATTTTTTTTTCAATTATCTTTAAATAGTTACAAAAGCGTATATTAGTTTCTAGGATTAATAGATTTATGATTCATTTTATGGTCTGTATGAAAAATCAAATCAATATATTAGTTTTTTGTCTATTTTTTAATAAATGTTTTGGCTTTTTTTTTACGGATAAACAATTTGTCTCAATATTTTATACATTATAATAGAAGATTAATTTAAATAAATAATTCTCAAATTTTTATAAATTAAGTAAAATATAAAATAAAATATGCGTGACAAAGAAAACCCAAGTACATATTTCGTAAGATTCGAAGGAGCTACTCTCTTTGTATCATACATTTCAGATATTAGATCCTAGGCAGCTGATGGACTGATAGTTGGTGGATCGAATGAGACCACACGAGCTGCGGAAGGGCTCGTGATACACTCAACACTGTTTATGGAGATACAATTGACATTAAACAAGATCAAGGACAAGAGATAAACTCTTTGCATACTTTTTTTTCTTTCTTTTAATTCAATATAAGGGAGGTTTTTACAATCAAACGAGCTGAGCTAATAGAGGCTCATTTACAAGACTTTCTTGATAAAGAAATTATAAAGAAAAGGAGAGAAAATTATAAACAATTTAAAATAAAAACAAAAAGAGATAACTTAGTTAATCATATATGGTTTTCTTGCTACCGATTTAGCCTTTGCAATAGAATGAGAAGCATCTTTTGCCTTTGTCAAACTATAAGGATAAATCTAGAGATTCTGATAATAAATCCATGTATTAAAGACCTATTCTTCATGTAGAGTGTTCTAGAAACTCCTTGAAGTTTTAAGCTTGATTTTTTGACAATTGGGCATGATTTTAATTGGATCGTTTGTTGATAAGATGCGACTGTATTTTTGAGATTGCATTACTGCTTTTCTATCAAATCCACGACCTCCTCCTTGTCACTTTTTCTATGCCTCCACGTCTGTTACCTCATTTACAATCCTAAGATTTCTTACATATCTCCTCATTAGTTTAGGACTTGAATTTAGTGAGTCTTCTAAAAAGTTTTGACTCCATGATCCAATATCTAAACCGTTTACAGAGAAAAAAAAATGATATGAATTGAAAAGAAAATACGTAATCATCTGTCTGTGCATGTTAATAAGACTCAAACTTGCGTGACACAATAATCAACTTTCCAATATCCTCCTTTATTTGATTATAGTTTGTGGATTTATGTATAAAATAGCTAAGTAAGTTTTACGTTGTGTTAAGTTAGCAATCGAAAGCATATTGAATTAATATTTAACATATGATAAATAAAGATCTTACACTCGTAGTTGAATTAAGTTAGAATATACAGTACATTATTAGATTTAAATTATAACACATACTTATGAGATACATGTGGCCATTTTACCATTCAGACGACGTAGTAGTGGGCTCATGTGGTTAATGTGACTTGTCTTGAGAAGTCAAGAACATGACGAGACTTTGGAAAGTAGAGACATCACAGGGCAAGACAATCTTGTTCCGGTAAGCCTCCGCGTAACCAAACTCCTCCGCCGCCTTTTCTAGAAGCTTCTGGAAAGAAGGGCTCTTCAGAAACCTTGTGGGGACTACGAATCTTTCCAACTTTTTCTTCGTACCAACGTAAACCACGAAATGTCCTCTCGGTGTTCTTGAGGATGATCTGCTCTCTCCTGTATTTTCTTCTTCTTCTTCTTCTTCTTCGTGGAAGTGCATGTCAATGACCTTGTTCGACATATAGTTAAATAATGACCTATTTGTGTTGGGTGTGAGTCACAGGACAATAACGGATTTTGTGGGGATCTTTGTGTTTTCCAATTCGATTTGGAAGTTGGGTACTCATATATAGTTTTACATACTTATATTTATTATTACTTTGTAGCCTTGTAGGGCTTGGGAATGTGTGCCATCTAAAATACATGAACGCAGTTTTCATATACTCTCCCGTTTCGGTTTTTAATATGTTTTGAATGAATGCACTTAGATTAAAACAGTCTAGGTCATCTTTACTTTTGTTTTTAAAGATTTTTCACAGTTAGTATAAACATTAATACTCCAGTCATATTAAGTATTTTTTAGAAGATAAAATTTGTTTGAGAATAATCATTTTTTTTCTAACCACACATTAATTAGAAATTCACTCCTTGATTGGTAGTCTAATCAGGAGAAAAAAGTTTACAAATAAGTTTTCTGAAATTAAAACACTATAAATCCTGCCAAAAAAGTAGGTGGCGGCATCAATATTACACGATAGAGAAATAAAAGAAATCGTCAAAGGAAAATTAACTCGAAGTAAACCAATATCGTCGAAAAGATTGGAGAAAACGAACCATTATTCTGGAGCCTGCACAATTAAGACAAGTTGTGCACAATATGTTTCAAAGATATGATAATCAATACTTTTAGAAAAATATATTCTTCATAGCCAATAATAAAACTTACATCTCCTAGTGAAGAGGCGAGGCGAGAGGCTCTCCTATGTCACTTTGCCCCTAAAACTATCACATGATTATTCTCCTAAAACAAAAATCAACCCAAACCTGCAAAAGGATCAGTAGATTTCAAGGATCCATATGTCTGACATCTAACATTGTGAGAAGATCTTTATGTTTCTTTTCTTTCCTCTCTTTCCCCTAAAAGACTTAATTGAGCTGCCTCCCAAATCAATTATTCGCTTCTAGCGTGACCTAAAATATCAAAATGGTCAGATTGAATGCCTTAAAAAACTTTTTTAGTATTTGTGTTCCATAAAAATCATAATTTTTATAAAAAAAACAATGTTCATATTCCTCTTCTAAACTGGGAGGTAGTCTCCAATATAGAAAATTTACAATAAACTTTTTTGATAAAATTTTATTTCTAATATTTTATTGTATTAAGCAATGAGGAAAATCTATAATTTATTAATAAAGTGTAAAAATAGAAATTTAATTGTTTTCATTTATAATAAAATGGAGGGAGTATAACTTATGATAAATATCTCATGTCCATGCATAAAAGAAAGAAAAAACATTAAAAACAATTATTAATTAGTCGATTGAAGTAAGTCCACTTTGAGTTTAATATTTTATTTTCTTTGTTTGTCATCCTTTGAGCTTGATATAGTTTCTAGGATATTATCTTACATTTCGTGGGGAATCCATTGCAAATTGTTCTTCTTAATTACCAAAAATATTCCATTGTTCTTCTGAGTTGAAGATTTTATATACTCTTGATTCAAAAGGATAAGGTAAATATATAAAGCATACGCATACAAATACAAGTACACATGGGTAAGTTCTTTTATTTTATTGTTGGTAAGAGTAATTAAGTTCTTTTACATTAGATTTATTTGTTAAAGGGATAACGAACTTGAGAAGATAATATCTATATATGACAATTTGCATGTGTGATGAGTATTTTATATGATCGTAGCTAGCTAGCTAGGTTCTAAGTCTAACGATGATTTTGGGGAATAATGGACTTAACGTGAGTCGATGACTTTGATTTTTCAAACCATTCGTGAGGACTTACGTATTCATGACAGAGAGAGAATGTGTGGTTAATATAAAATGGGTCATGGATTGAGCTACGATACAGTGACTGAGGAAATGCACATGGTTTCTGCTACTACTCATAGAGGATGATTTTTCTCTCCATACTTCTTCTACATTCACTTAATTTCTACTATCCGATAAGGTTTTTACATTTCCTCATATATGCCAAAAATAGAGACAGTTTGAGGTTAAAAAAGTAAAATTAATAGTGACTGGTTTAACTAAGTTACTCCTATTGTTGTTATATATATAAACTAAGTTATTGTTATTAATTATGTGATTTACAAAAGGATGGATATTTTTTCATTAAACAATTCATTTTTGATTCATAGTCGTTATTTCAAAGTTATAATTTTAAACGAGAGGAATGGTTTATGCTTTTTTGTTTTATGTATTATGATATTCGGCGAAAAAGAGTTCTTCACCAAAAATTGTGACCTTTCTAGTTAAATCTATTTTTCTTGTCAAAAAATAAAGTTAATATTGATCTAACCAAAGCTAAATGAAATGAAAAATATATGAAGTCCTCTATGGTCCTGGAAAACTTGCTTCGTTCCGGAAGACTCAATTACAGTAATATTTTCATATTGTAATTTGGTCCTACTTTTTCTTGGTAAATTGTACAAATTATATGAGTAATATCTTGTAACTCATCATGGGCTACTGCATAAGAGATAAATGCAGATCTATACTGTGTATACTATGGAAATGCTGTATATTTTATATATTTGTCAAATACAACTTCATATAGGAGTTGAATCTTTTAAAATGAGTAAATTGTCCAACAATCTCTGGTTTTAATTGAATAAAATGATTAAAAACTACATTTATTTTCATAAACTTATCAATAAAAATAACGTAATATATGACCTTTCACCGAAAAACCATAGTGTGAACTTTCATTATAGAGTTTTAAATTTAAATGTTGCTAAAAATTTAGAATTTATGAATCTCCTCAAATTTTCTTAAATGTGAATACCAACATAATTTTCTATAATTTTGTTGCGCCAAATTAATATATATTAATTATCAAAACCTAAACAAATATTAATAACAGAAATAGACGCTCTAAAAATTTAAATAGGACATGACTAAAGTAAACTATGTCGAGATATGGATACGTAGTAGGCATGAAGAGGGTTATGGACGGCAAGGATCTGAGATCAAGCGACCATACTGTTTTGGATTTAGAAATTTATTTCCACGTCCTTCTCTTCCGTCTTTGTACGGAGTCTGTTACATATATTTTGACAACACAGCACAAACTTTTTTAGTGGCTATAGGCCGAATGAAGTTCGTGCATATAGAGATAGCAAAATTTCACGAATAGAAACAAAAGTTTAAATAGTAGGAGAACTTCAAAAGTCACACTTTATCAGGAAAAAAAACCTTTGAAAATCATTGATTGTGGCCAAGTTAACAAAAAAATAATCAGGTCCGAGGTGTTTGGAACAGAATTAGTACCAAATAACTGTTTGATGTGGTCACGAAGATTTTATTGAATCTTTTTTCTTTTGCTCTCGTTTTTGTTACCCTTTTTTTTGTTGTGCTTTTTCTTTACTAAAATTTGCTTAGAATGATACTAATTTTGAAGTTAATGATTAAAATGATACCTTCAAAAGAGGTTTACTAGTCTAATACTAATTTTTAGTTAAAAGACAAAAATACCATTATGATTGAAAATTGAGAAATAGAATTAGTAAAAAAAAAAAACTAAAAGATAAAAATATGGGAATAAAATAAAGGGAAATAAATCAGTTTTATAAAATTAACCCACAATTTCCCTAAAAACATTAACCCACACGATTTCTAAAAATTAACTCAAACCCTAAAACCGATTTCTAAAATTTTGTCACCCTCACTCTCACCACCGCTCGCCGTCGACTCGCTGTGGACTCAAAGGAAATCCTCGCTGAGTACTTTCTCTCATTGTTGTTTATCTCTTCATCGCCTTTATCTCATTGTCTCTCCGAAATCTCTTAGGCTCGCCGGAATCTCGAATTTTAAGAGCAATTGAAATCACAATTTTGAGTACTCGGCTTTGTTGGTTTGGTTTTCACCGATTCGCCGTAACTCCTCTCCTATCACCTCTGGTAAACCTCTTCGTCTCTCCAAACTCATTAGTTCCATCTCTATCCTCAGTTTTGTTTCTTGCTTTGTTTCTAAAAGAAGATTTCCGTTTTAGATCTACTAATCGGAAGCGGAAAATTGGATTTTACTTCTACATTTTCGAGAATTTTGACCAGTCACAGCCACAGTCACCACCGCCTCCTTCTTTTTCCGGCGTGAAGATGTTTGATTCCGTTATGTTTTTTTTTTCCATAAAGAAATCCCGCCTAAATGTTCTATTACCTGCAAATATATTATGAATTGTTTTATAAAATTGTTATTTATCGCAGATTTATATGCGTGATTGTTACGTTCCTTTTGGTTTGTTTGATTGGTTTGTTGCTGCCTCATCGTATATTTTTTATTTTGTTATTTCGTGTTACCGCAGAGTTTTTCCAATTGATCTTCTTTGTGATTGTAGATTTTTGGAACTCATACTCCGTGAGGATAGATTGTGAAAACTGATTAGAGGATAACAATGTTTAGATTGTTGTTCTATTGACAAGTAGTTGATATTTTGAAAATATCTGATTTGATAAGCTATATGATTGTTTAGTCTTCTCGTATTGCATAGTTTTTTAGCTAGCTAGTGTGATCAAAAAGTAAAATTGTTTCGAATTTATGATTAAGTTACAAAACCTCATGTATATCTCATCTAATTTCTACTCTTTCATGTTATATTAATTAGTCGATGGCTCTTATTTTGTGTCCAAATGATCAAAATTTTATCCTGCTGTTTATGCTTTCTTTGCATTGAGTTTTTAAAAAGATATTGTATCATAATACAATACCCCAATATGTTGTCTATTGATTGTTTGATTATTCATTGGTGGGTTTTTGTATTTCTTAATCTCAGATTATTGGTAATGGTTTCATGTCACTAACTGTAAATTTCATTTGATTTTTAAAGGCTTGGATTCTTGAGTGATGTCCGTCCATATCCTCCTCGGCTGTATGAACAGGGAAAATCTCCAGTACAGACGTGACACATAGCATGAATCACTATTCTGCTATGGCCAATTAGGCAAAGTCAGAGAAGAATTAGGAGCTGATGTGTGGACTCGTTTGAAGAATTGTTCCATTGGGTTGTTTGCGAAGTTTGCTGATATGGAATACACATGGGGAGGTAAGTGAGCTCATTACTTATTGATCAACCAGCTCTTAGTGGATGATCCCCATGAGATTTGGTCTCTTATTGATGATAGACTTATCTGGTTCTCCCTCCACGAGTTTGGAGCTTTCACTGGTCTTAATTGTGATGCAATACCATCTGATGTATATTCTGTTAGTCATGAATATTTCTGGAGGGAGATGCAAATATCTACAGCAACAGGACCTACATATGAAGAACTGGAGCTTGTGATGGCCAGAAGCCATCTTTGGGATTTAGATAAGAGGCTTATGGTGGCTCAATTGTGTTTACTTTCAGTTGCGGTACCAGGCATTCATAGAGGATCTAGGTTACTGTTGGAACTTGCAAAATTAGTTCTTGATCAAGAGACTTTTGAAAAGTATCCATGGGGTCGAGTAGCTTTTGAGAAGTTGATTACTTCGATCAAGATCATGAGGCTGGAAAAAAAAATTTTATTCTCTTCAAGGACCAGTTCAACTGTTATTGACTTGGTTATATGAGCACGTTCATGGTATAGGCAACATATATGGGAAAAGAAAGGTCAAGGCTAATGAAGCAGATCCTGATGATGTTCCACATCTGTCTTGGCACTCTGGTCGTGGTGCGATTAGCTTTGACAAATTCATAACCGAGGAGAAGGCTGCTCATGGGAAAGTAAGTATATACCTCTTGTTCATGTTACTTTAAACGTATAATGTTTGGCTTCTAACATGATTACACAATGTAGGTTCGGGTGATACATTTGGTTGAAGATATTTATCCAAAATGGAGCGATGCTGAGAAGATAGATCCACTTGTCAAAAACATGGTTGAAGATATCATCAGTGGTAGACTGCGGGCCAACGCTTGGGCTGAAGATGCGAAGAACAAGAAAAAAAAGATGAAAGGGAAAGAACAGAGAGAGGTATGTTGCTGCTTCTTCAGTTTCTGTAGTTATTGGTTGTATAATTTGATTTTTGATGTTTCTGTATTTTAACATGTTTTAGCATGCATTTGACATCACTTAGGTGTAATTTCATCATATGTTTCACCTCATTTAGAGTCCTTTTCACTCATTTAGCATTCATATTAGGATTTGCATGCATATTGCTTGTTTGGAGTGCTTCTAGGTGTTTTGGGGGCATTTGGAGAATTTGGAGTCATGGAGCAAAGTAGGATGTGATGTTCATCTGACACGCCGGAAAGATGTGGCTGGACGAGGACTTTGAGTTTGGATTCAGCCTCAACAGTCTTCATAAAAGTTGTAGAGGAGTGAGTTAGCTTTCCAACGGAGGTAGTCTTAAATCATTTTGATGAGTCTTGAAGGAGTTAGACCGAATTACTGCAACTCAGTCAGGCCTAACGACGGACTCGACCAACAAGTTGACGGACTCGACCAACACGCTGACAGACTCGACCAACTCCACCACTCGAGTCACCACTCAACAACATCGACCCGTCTGCCACTCGACGTCCACACTCAATGCCACTCGACCTCCGCAACTTGAGCTGCCACACTAACCTGCGACCACACATCGCGACCACCACTCGACACCACTCGACCAGACTTGGTAGAGCTGCACCATCCGCGGAGACTTAGCTATCTTTCTTTGTCTTTTTCAGTTTTAGGGTTTTCCGCATTTTACTATAAATACCCCTGTTGGGTATTAACCAGCGAGATTCTATTATTTTGAGGGTTTCTCTCTGCTTCCAAACATTATTCTGGGTGTTCTTCATTTTGTAATTCAGATTTCTCTTAATCTAGTACTTAGTTTGCCTTGATTCCTTGCAATCTTACTATTCTCATCTCAATCTATCTTTCTAGACTATTTTCAATGAATTCTGAAATGTTTGATTTTTCTGGGTTTATGTTCATCATTATGTGTGAATAGTTTTTAGGGTTCTTGAGGATGGGATAGATTAGTGATGAACTCTGATCTTCTAAGGTGTCTGAGTTTCTTTATGTATGAATCCCTTCTGGATTAGTGTTCTTAATGCTGGTTTCTCTCTGATAAATTAGAATTAGATCTCAAGCATTTCCACACCCAAAAAGTGTTTGATGAAATGCTTGAACAACTAATACCAGAGATTTGCATTCCTAGCCTAAGATATTGGATGTTTAGGGTGTTCATTGACATAAACAGGTTGGATCTTAATGCCTGTTAGGATAGATTTTGCCAGAGAGATCTGAGTCTGAAACTGTCCTTGCTTGAGGTCATCTATCACGAGAGTGGATTTGGTTGCTTGTGAATCTGTTGTCTAGAAATTAGCTCTGTTCGAGTTTTGTTTTCACCGCCTTAGATAGATTATAGAGGAGTCACTGGTTGATTACCCCATCCTTGAGAACTTGCTTGTCTTGATTGATTTTACTTCGTTTCACTTATCTGCCCCGTTTTTCCATTGTCTTGACTTAGTTTTATTTACCAAGCTTGCTTGCTGCACTAGCAGTTTTATTTGCTGCACTAGCAGTTTACTTGCTGCACTAGCAGTTTTACTTAGTTTTTATTTTACATATTTCTTGCGTTACTTAATTTGTTAGACACCCAAAAATCAATTTGCTTAGCTTGACTTAAGTGACTTTGATTGCATTCTATTTGCTAGCATCTCACCCATTTGGATTGCCACCTTTTTGTGATGCAATAACATGATAGTGCATTAAGGAATTTTATGGTTAAACTGAATATTACACTTTACTAGACTTGCTTCACTCTGAGACTTAGTCCTCAGAGTCATTGACTCTTGAGTTATGAAGAAAGGCTAGCATCGTGTGAAAACACAGAAAAATAAAATATTAATTTGGTGCCGTTGCCGTTTGGGTGTTGTTTATTACAATTAGGATTTCAGATCTTTTAAGATCAAGTTCTTTTACACCTCACTTGGATACTTACCTAGTGTTCCCTTCTTTGTCTTTACATCTTAGGTACCTGTAAGCGTAAACAGGCATACTCGATCAACAAACGCGCACTGCACAATTCAATTTTGCCTCCCCACGATCAAAATCACCTCACTCGACTGACAGACTCGACTCCCCCGTTTGAGTCGATCATCCGATTCTAACTTCCTGTATGTAAACTCGATCACAAGGAAACCAGAACCTCCTACCCTTCATTGATAACGTTAATCGGGCTTTGTTAATTCGTCAGCTACGTGAGCAAGCAGAGAGGATCAGAGTAGTACAACAAAACACAATGGCAGAAAAACCTCAGAGGAGGCCAAGATTGATTGGAGCAGGAGATGCTCCTAACACTCACACTCAGAGGCAAGGGATTGTACCTCCTACAATCCAAAACAACAACTTTGAAATCAAGAGTGGCTTGATATCTATGGTGCAAAACAACAAGTTCCATGGGTTGCCTATAGAGGATCCTCTTAATCACTTGGACGAGTTTGATAGGCTTTGCAGCCTCAGGAAGATCAATGGAGTCAGTGAAGATGGCTTCAAGTTGAGACTTTTTCCCTTCTCTCTTAGTGACAAAGCTCATTTGTGGGAGAAGAATTTACTTCATGGCTCCATCACCTCCTGGGATGACTGCAAGAAAGCTTTGCTTGCTAAGTTTTTCTCCAATGCTCGAACAGCTAGACTTCGGAACAAAATATCCGGCTTTGCCCAGAAAAATGGGGAAACCTTCTGTGAAGCCTGGGAAAGATTCAAAGGCTACACCACTTGATGTCCTCACCATGGCTTCAGCAATGAATCCCTATTCAGCACCCTTTATAGAGGAGTTCTCCAAAGGATAAGAATGCTTTTAGATACAACAAGCAATGGTAACTTCTTCAACAAGGATGTTGATGAAGGTTGGGAACTCGTTGAGAACCTTGCTCAATCAGATGGGAACTACAATGAAGATTACGACCGCAGCATGAGAAGAAGTGTTGATTTTGATGAGAATACTAAGAAGGAGATCAAAGTTTTGAATGAGAAGTTGGATATCCTTATCGGCCAGCAAAAGCACATTTACTTTGCAAGTGAGGAAGAGATCTTTCAAGTTCAAGATGGGGAGGGTGATCAAATGGAAGAAGTCAACTATGTTCAAAACTAAGGTAGCTACAACAAGGGCTTCATCAACTACAAGAAAAATTCCAACTTATCCTATAGCAGTACCAACGTAGCCAACCCGCAAGACCAACTCTATCCTCAACAACAACAGATCCAGAACAAGCTTTTTGTCCCTTACAGTCAATCTCAAGGTTTTGTTCCTAAGCAAAATTTCCAGCGTGGCTACCAATAACAATGCGTAATGGGTACCCCACATGGTTTTGTACCGCAGCAAGCTCAACCATCTACTGCCCTAAACCAGGACCTACGGACCATGATGTAGCAGCTACTCCAAGGGCAAGTGACTGGTACCATGGAAACCACAAAGAAACTTGCTGAAATTAAAAACCAGATAGATTACACCTACAATGATCTCAATAGCAAGATTGAGACGCTGCACTCCAAAATTAAATTCATGGAGAACAAGACCGCATCCACTTCGTCCACAAAGCCTATTAGACAGCTGCCAGGAAAAGCAATCCAAAACCCTAAGGACTTTGCTCAAATCAACGCCATCACCCTAAGGAGTGGAAAAGAGCTACCTGTAAGGGAAGGACTAGCGCCTATCACTGCGGACAGTGAAGACCAAGATGGGGAGGATTTGTGCCAAGAAGAAAAAAAGCTGAGAAGACAAACTTGTACTTGTCTGGCCAACTCGACACACCAACTCGACCTTCCAGTCGAGTCCAGCCTTCCCCAGTTGAAAAAGTTGCATCTGCGAAGGAGAAGAAAGCACCATTTGTTCCCCCTCCTTACAAACCTAAACTCCCCTTCCCAGGAAGATTCAAGAAGGACAGATTGGAGAAGTACAAAGCTATCTTCGACAAGCATATTAAAGAAATTGAAGTCAAGATGCCCATACTAGATGCATTGGCACTTCTACCTCAATCTCATAAGTGGGTAAAAGATGCAATTGTGGAAAGGATCCAGGAAGTGCAAGGAACGGTAGTGGTGAGTCATGAGTGTAGCGCTATCATACAAAGGAAGGTTGTCAAGCTAGGTGACTCAGGTTGTTTCACATTGCCATACTCTCTAGGTCTATTGACCTTTAAAAATTGTCTTTGCGACTTGGGAGCATCCATAAGCCTCATGCCACTTTCAGTAGCTAAGAGGTTGGGTTTCAGCAAGTACAAGGCCACCAACATTTCTCTTGTCTTGGCTGATAGGTCCGTAAGGATACCGCATGGCATGTTAGAAGACTTGCCTCTCAGAATTGGAGCTATAGAGATCCCCACTGACTTTGTGGTGTTAGAGATAGATGAAGAGCCAAGGGATCCCTTGATTTTAGGAAGACCCCTCTTTGCCACTACTGGAGCTCTCATTGACGTCAAGAAGGGAAAAATTGAACTCAATATGGGAAAAGATCTCAAGATGCATTTTGACATCAAAGATACAATGAGGAAGCCTACGATAGAGGGTCAGCTCTTTTGGATTGAAGAAATGGATTAGCTTGCAGATGAGTTACTTGAAGAGTTTAATGAAAAAGATCATCTTCAGACAGCCTTGACCTAGGATGGTAAAGATGGCTACTTACACAAGGAAACCTTGGGCTATGAGATAATATTAGACTCACACAAGGAAATGGAAGGTGCAGAAGTCTTTGAAAACCTGATTGGGCTAAATGGGGAGGTCATCGCATCAATAGAGGCTGAAACTGGTAAAACTCAGTGCTTAAGCTCGAGTCAGACCCTGTCGGACCTAGACAGTGCAGGCTCGACCCAAGAACTCGACATACAGCTCGAGTCCACTCACTCGAATGACTGGTCAGAACTTAGAGCACCTAAAGTTGAGCCCAAACCACTTCCAACAGGGCTAAGGTACACTTTTCTTGGTCCTAACTCCACTTATCCTGTCATAGTAAATGATAAACTTAGTGATGATGAGTTGCATTTGTTGTTGACTGAATTGAGAAAGTATAGGAGAGCAATTGGGTATTCTCTTGATGACATTAAAGGCATATCACCGAGTTTATGCACTCATAGAATTCATCTTGAAAATGAGTCATACTCTAGTATTGAACCTCAGAGAAGACTAAACCCCAACCTCAAGGAAGTAGTTAAGAAGGAAATTCTTAAGTTGTTAGATGCTGGAATCATCTACCCTATCTCTGATAGTATGTGGATATCTCCAGTGCATTGCGTTCTTAAGAAAAGTGGTATACCAATAGTAAGGAATGACAAAGATGGGCTTATATCCACTAGAACAATAACTGGTCATAGGATGTGTATAGACTATAGGAAGTTAAATGCAGCATCCAGAAAAGATCACTTTCCTTTGCTATTTATTGATCAAATGCTAGAGAGGCTTGTAAACCACCCTTACTACTGTTTCTTAGATGGATATAGTGGGTTTTTTCAGATCCCAATAAATCCAAATGACCAAGAAAAAACCACCTTTACTTGTCCATACGGAACTTTTGCTTACAGAAGAATGCCTTTTGGTCTATGCAATGCACATGCAACGTTTCAGAGGTGTATGACCTCCATCTTTTAGGATTTGATAGAGGAGATGGTGGAAGTCTTCATGGATGATTTTTCCGTGTATGGCCCCTTCTTCTCTTTCTGTTTGTTGAATTTGTGCAGAGTGCTTACTAGATGTGAGGAGACAAATCTGGTTCTGAATTAGGAGAAATGCCATTTAATGGTCAGAGAAGGGATTGTCTTGGGGCACAAGATTTCTGAGAATGGGATAGAGGTAGACAAGGCCAAGGTATATGTGATGATACAGCTACAACAACCTAAGAACGTCAAGGATATCAGGAGTTTCCTTAGACATGTTGGGTTCTACAGGCGGTTTATTAAGGATTTCTCTAAAATAGCTAGACCACTCACTAGGCTACTTTGCAAGGAGCAAGAGTTCAACTTCGATTCTGAGTGCTTGAATGCTTTCCAGCTGATAAAGGGAGCCTTGATCTCATCCCCAATAGTCCAAGCCCTGAATTGGGACCACCCATTCGAAATCATGTGTGATGCTTCAGACTATGCAGTTGGAGCAGTTTTGGGTCAGAGAATAGAGAAGAAGCTTAATGTGATTTACTATGCAAGCAGAACCTTAGATGAAGCTTAGGGGAGATATGCTACCACAGAAAAGGAGTTACTTGTTGTAGTTTTCACTTTAGAGAAATTCAGAAGCTACTTGGTAGGATCAAAGGTAATAGTCTACACAGATCACGCAATATTAAGACACATTTATGCCAAGAAAGACACCAAGCCCAGGTTATTGAGATGGATCTTTCTACTCCAAGAATTCGACATGGAGATAGTTGACAAGAAGGAGATCAAAAATGGGATAGCTGATCACTTATCCAGGATGAGGATTGAAGATCCATTGCCAATCGATGATTCTATGCAAGAAGAACAGTTGATGTTAGTCAAGACCTTCGAAGAGACCCAGTGCACCAGAGTAGACTTCAAGGAAGTCCTGACAATAGCAGAAGAGAAGTTGTCATGGTTCGCAGACCTAGCTAACTACTGAGTAACTGGTGAAATTTCTATCAGTCTTGATACATACAACAGGAAAAAGTTTTTCACAGACATCAACCATTATTATTGGGATGAACCATATCTCTACAAGAAATGTTCAGATGGTTTGTTTAAAAGATGCATAGTAGAGGAAGAAGTCAGAGGAGTGCTAGAACATTGCCATAGTTCCGCATATAGAGGCCACTTTGCTACATTCAAGACAGTGCAGAAAATACTCCAAGCTGATCTTTGGTGGCCGAGCATGTTCAAAGACGCACATGCTTTCATAGCCAAGTGTGATCCATGCCAAATGATGGGAAACATAGGTAGAAGAAACGAGATGCCTCATAACCCTATCCTTGAAGTTGAAATTTTTGACGTTTGAGGTATTGACTTCATGGGACCCTTCAACCCACCTTCTTATGGGAATAACTACATATTGGTTGCTGTAGATTATGTCTCAAAATGGGTAGAAGCCATAACTAGTCCCACTAACGATGCAAGGGTGGTGCTGAAGATGTTCAAAACTATCATCTTCCCCAGATTTGGAGTTCCTAGAGTCGTGATCAGTGATGCAGGTTCTCATTTCATCAACAAGGTTTTTGAGAGTCTTCTAAGGAAGCATGGAGTAAAGCATAAGGTGGCAACACCGTACCATCCTCAAACCAGTGGCCAAGTTGAAGTCTCTAACAAGCAGATCAAGGCCATCCTAGCAAGGGTAGTAGGCGTTTCAAGAACAGATTGGTCAATCAAACTCGATGAAGCTCTATGGGCTTACAAAACTATTTTTAAGACTCCAATTGGAAGGACCCCATTTCAGCTGCTGTATTGAAAGGCCTGTCACGTACCTGTTAAAATCGAGTACAAGGCATTATGGGCAACAAAGCTCCTAAATCTTGACATCAAGACAGCTCAGAAGAAGAGAGTGGTGGACCTACATGAGCTGGAGGAATTCAGACTTGAAGCCTACGAAAATTCAAAAGTGTATAAGGAGAGAACTAAGGCTTTCCATGACAAGAAAATTTTGCGTAGAGACTTTAAGGCTAGAGATCAAGTTCTCCTATTTAACTCAAGACTTCAGATTTTTCCCAGAAAACTGAAGTCTAGGTGGTCCGGACCATTTGACATTAAGGATGTGTTATCATATAGAGCTGTGACCCTGCTTACTAAGGATGGTAAAAAATTTACAGTGAATGGGAAAAGGTTTAAACCTTATATGGCTAACTACATACAAGAGGGGACCTTAATTCCCCTTTGATGAGCCGCCCAAGGCCTAAAAAGAAAGAAAGTCAAGCTTAGTGACTTTAAACAAGCTCACTTGGGAGGAAGTCCGATGTCTATCTTTGTAAATATTTTTGAAGTTTTTGGCTTGTTTTTGCTAATGTCTCAGACGTATGGGGTGCAGAAGGAGTTGATCAGAAAGGTAACAGAGGGTGTAAAGGAAACAGTGTCTCAGACACTCGAGTCCGACACTAGACCCCACCCACCTTTACCTTTCACCCACATTTTTCCACTAACACTTTACCCCTCCCACCTTTACCTCCCCACCTCTCCTTTATCTTTTTACCTCCCCATCACCCACACATCTTCTCTCACATTTTTCTATCACACATTATGCTCACTCACATTTTTCTCATGGAGGCTGATGAAGCCACACCCGATTGGCGCAACCGTGCAAGGGCTGCAATACTAGCTAGGCGTTATGCAAGAATAAACCGTAAGACTATAAGGGGAAGACCTATTGAAGCCGAAATCGAACCAGAAGCTGAGCAAGATGACGGACTCGAGCAGGAAAGGGATGACATAGCTCACGGAAAGGCGTCGGTCGCTCTTGAAGGAGAAATTTCTCAAGGTGAAGATATGGAGATGGAGAGTATGTTCAATAAGAAGAAATCACGGAAGTCGGAGCCAGATCTAACTGTGACGGAGATGCGAGCCATCTTCCTTGCTAGGGGTTTTCTAGGAATGCGTTATCCCCATCTCCCCACCATGGAAAAACTCGGCATAAACGGGGATGTAAGCTGCCTTTTAGCACTATGCGGTCTAACCAACTTTATGAAATATAACTTGGCAGCCTATCAAGTTGAGACTTGCCACTTCCTGGCATCACTGGAGGTGTACTTCTATGACGAGAACCCTGACTGCATTTCAGACGGGAGAGTAGGGTGGATCACTTTTAAAGTCAGAGGCAAGAAGTTCTCTATCACCACTAACAAGCTCGACAACCTATACGGTTTTGCAAGTGGAGCAGAGGTGCAACAAGACTTTGAAAAAGGAGAGCTTCAATCTTTATGGCAGACAATAAGGACATACACGCCTTACTCATCATCCAGAACAAAGGGGTCATAAATTCGACACCCCGCAGTGAGATACTTGCATAAGGCAATCGCTTACACCATGTTTGTGTGTCATGTCACTGGCACTGTCAATGAAGGAGAGCTGCAAATAATGGATTTGGGATTAAAAGGGATTCTGGAATTTGCTAGGGATGGAAGAGAACTAGTAGGGGATAAGGCTAATACAAGCCTCACCTTAGTCTTGCTAGCTTAGTTCCAGTACTATAGAAAGTGGACTGTGACGATGCATAGGAGAAATGCAAAAGTAGAACTCTGCATTGGGGGAGTGATCACACCCATACTCATTGCTTGCCATGTGCCTATAACTTTAGAACCAACCGCACCAAGGTGGCTGGACGTCGAACATCTTAGGAAGGCACAGTTCCTAGACAGGACCACAGACATGGAGATCTACTTATACCAGTTTGTTCACCCTACCGTAGGACTAGCTCGGCTACAACTTCCTTGCGCAGCCATACAAAGAAATTCTCTAGACTCCGACATTGATTTTCACCACCACTTGAACTGCTTCAACTACCATCTCCAGAAGACCTCCAACAAGCGCAGGAAGGGGATGGACTCGATTAGACTGCTCGAGTCAGTCACTCGAGCCCTCCAGAAGATGTTGCACCTGAGACGTTTCACTTTGAAGAGTTTGCCGCACCTAAACACCACAAGAGTCTATGGGAAGCTCACAAGCGGATTGGACTACTTCACAAGGTTCAGGACAAAACGATCAAGGCATTAAAAGGCACTGTGAGAGAGATGTCAGATGGGTGGAAGGAGATAAAGGAACAGCTAAACAAGATTCAAGGTAAGGGTAGGTGCCGCTCTCAAAGAAATGATAAACCAGGTCAACCAAGCATTTTGCGGAAAAGTGGTTCTGTGAACACGAGCTCTAAGCATAACACACCACTCGAGCCCCCCAGAGCTTCATTCTTTGAACCACTACAACGCAAGAGACAAGCAGCAAGATCGAACAGCGCGGGCTCGAGCAAGCGACTCGACCACCATGTCATGCCCCCCACCAAGCATACTCATACAAGAGCATGGAGGAGTCAATCGACTCCTTCTTCACCAACCTATGAGGTACCAACTCTATCACTCCACTGTAAATACCATTGCATTTCTAGTTTAAATTGTTTTGTTTCTTGAAACTCTCAAACCTTCCCTTGAATTTTTATTACACAAGAGACTGTGTAATTTAAGTTTGGAGAAGTCCCAGAGTTTGAGATGTATTTGACATTGTTTTCTGTTTTCTTATTTCAAATTTTGCATACCATTAGTCATCATCTACTGCATATAAAAACCCATAAAAATTTGAATTTTTTTCGAAAATCATTCCATAAAAACAGAGTGTCCATATAGTTGCATTAGCATCTTAGGATAGAGTCTATTTGCATTTCATTCAAGATTCATGCATCTGCATAGGGGATTTGAGTATAACCTTATGAGCATGTTGATTCACTAGATAAAATTAATGCCCAACATTGTCTGATGCATATTGAGTGAGTTTGAAGTTAAGACAGCACCATGCTTTGCATACATAACTCGACATTCTTGTCTTGATTGAAACATGCTGTGATCTGATGCATTTCCCTATCTATTGGAATCTAAACTTGACTTATAATTATCATGTTTATGCATTGAACTTGAACTCATGGATACCTATATACATACTTGGATATTCTTTCATACTTTTTACCACTCTTGCTATCCAAGTAGCTGATTCCCATCATTGAAACAGTTTCTCCCACCATGAACCTACCTTTCTTTCAAGCCAATATTAGTCTCTGTGTGTAAGGCCTTTTATTGACTGAGCTTGGTAGAAAGTGTTAGGTTGGAGCCGACAAGGATAGGTTCGCATTTAGTTATAGTTCACGGTTTTCGAACTAGCTTGGACTAGGTGGGAATATGATTCTGGGTAGAAATAGGAATAGATATATCCAACTCGAAGAGAAAAAAACAAAGAAAATATGTTTTTTTTTTTAAATTATAGGGGTGGAAATTTGAATCTTTTGAGATGCAAACTTGATATGATCCTGGAAAGAATCAAATATAATCAAGATCATACATTTTTCAAACATTGGAGAAGTTACAAGATCAAGAGCTAAACATTGATCCGGACCGACTCCAAGCTCAACTGTTCCAGCCCAAAGACCACTTGGAATAGATTCTCAACTCATCAGAGGTTCACGTCAAAATGGAATCAGTCCAAAGAAAGTTCATATGAAGGAGATATTGAATTTACAAGTCATATGATCTTCAGCTTACTCGGTTTGGACCAACGCACGTTCAATAAAGGATTCCGAGCAAACCAGAAAAAGTTAAGCTACGATAAATTTTCCTGGAATCTTGATCCATTCTAGAATCACGTCGAATTGGATTTCCATCAAAATAAGTTCAGACTTGGAAGAAATGAATTTTACAAACCGAATGATCTGCTTCAGGTTCAATCACGCGTGCAGGCCAAAGATCTAGTTCCACAGCCCAACTCAGGAATTATATAGACACGAGACCACTTGGAGAATGTTAAGGGATCTCTTAGCTTTACGACAAGACCAAGAGCCTAAGGAGAGTCCATTGGATCACAAAGTTACAGCCCATTTACCAAAACGGGTCAATCTGGTTCTAAACATGAAGAGTTCAAGGCCTAATTGGTTTGCAAGCCTCCAGGCTTATGTTTGGCATCTAGGAGATATTTCTACAAAGTCCAGCAAGCCCAATAAGCCCCATAAAAAAATATCTCGGCCAAAGAAGCATGGAGAAGTCCAAGGATCATTTCAAGATGCATGCATGAGGAGTCCAAGGGTTGAATTCACATTCAACACACTATCTTTATTTGTTTTCTTTTAATTCTCTTTATTCCAAGACAATAATGACTTAGCTTTGTTTCTAAGTTTTCTACTCTTTATATTTCGTGTAATCTCATCTGAGGGAGATATATACAACTTCTTTTTTTATAAAAATCTGAGAGTGATTCTCTTTTGTTCCTTGTGAACATCTTTCGATTGGTGTGTAATATCCAATCAAGTTCTCTTGATTCATCTTTGTGTGTCAAATCCAAGGAGTCAAGTGATCGTCTCGTCTAGGTGTGTCATATCCTAGGAGACAACCGGAATATCAGAGGCCTTCCGCAACCTCTGTGCGACCATTCGATCCACCACTTCGAGTCCCTTGAAGATTATCCATCGTTTCATCGTTCTACCAATCCGAAAGTGCCGATTCTTGGGAAGGATCACACCTTCGGGTTTGGTATTTGTCTTATCATCTTCTCACCTTTTCCATCTTCTTATATCCTCTATCTTTTCATTTTCAATTTCTTTTATCTTCTCTAGTCTTTCTTTTCTATTTGATCGGATCAATAGTTTGGGGGATTAGTCAATTTATTTTTATTTTGATCATAATTTTCTTTTTGATCTCTATTTAGTTATAGTTTTAATTCTGAGTTGTTTTAAAAAAAAAAAAGAAGAAGTTGATCGGACCAAAAAAAAAAAAAAAAAAGAGAAAAAAAAATTAATTAGTCCGAAAATTAATTAGCTTAAGGGGAGTTTTATTTTTCTAATTTTATCTCCTTAATTTTCTGATCCTTGATCTGTTCATTAAAAAAAAAAAATACTAAACTCTTTTCTCTTTTCTTTCTATCTCAAGTCCATTGTTTCGAATTTGTGTTGTTGGAGTTGTTCATCCGATTTGATCAGTTTTGTTCCATACGAACCATTGAGAAAATCGCTGAGAGAGATCATTTATGAGAGCTGAGTGAAACACTTGAGTGAAACACTTGAGAGAAAAATATTTTGTGAGTTTTTATTACTAACCATTTTTTGCAGAAAAATTACAAGATGTCGAATGAAGGAGACAAGTCTGATAATTCCAATAGTGCGGGTGCTTCTAGACGTCCTAGTCTGGAGCTACAAGCTATCATGGGAGAAATGAGGCGCATGCTGAGGACAGAGTTAGGTGCAGTTCATGAGAGGATTGATAAGTTACAAGAATCTGTCCAAGGACAAAGTAGTCCTTATCATCGAGAGGTACACCAAAAACTCCGTAGGTTGTCTCAAGGAAATCAAAGTGTGGAGGATTATTTTCAGGAGTTGAAGACTCATATGATCAGGGAAAATATTGTAGAAGATCAAAAAGCAATGGTGCCTAGAGATGATGGCGAGCTAGGAACTGAGGAAGAGATAGAATCAAAAGAAGCCGAAGTGGTTTTTGATTCATTGTCCTCGTCGGAGAAAAAGGAGGAAGCCATGAAGCAAAGTCTAGGGAGCATAGATGATTCAGCTGATGAATTCACAGAAAGGTATTCCATAATGTCTACACCTGATTCAAAAATTTTGGATTTTGAGTTGCTGGAAGAAGTTGATGGAGATAAGATGCTATTGTCGGTTCAATATGAATGTGAGATTCAAGAAGTCGAACATGTTGATTTTGTTTTTGGCGATGCAGCGTTTTGCAAACCCGAGAGCAAAGCTATGATATTTGATTTTGTGATTCAAGGCAATGGTGAGCAAACTCAAGGTTTTGATCTACTTGTCAACAAGGGAGATTTTTTTTATTTTAGCCGCAACAAGAGTTCTAAAATAAGAGTGGCGCAGCGGAAGCATGGAAGTTTCGAGCTGGTCTTGGAAAATGGAGTTTCAAAACTGTTTTCTTTTTATCATTATATGATTCTTAAGGGTCTTAACTTGCGGAATTTCAGGAAGAACCATCTACACTCACCGAGGAAAGGTATTGGAGTAGAGGTTCGACGCCATGGTCCTATAGTGGACAAAGTGAAAGATGGTCGAAAAGCTATAGAGCTTGGAATTCTAGATGATTATGGAGTAATGTCTGAGCCGAGGATGCACAAGGAAAGGCGTGCTATACAAGTTTTGATATCTAGCGGAGTGATTAAGCTACCAAAGCTTAGGTGTCTTAAACTCATGAAATGTTTGAGCCATCCATTTGATCCCGGAATCAAGATTTGAGGACAAATCTTTTTCAAGTGGAGGGAATGATATGATCCTGGAAAGAATCAAATATAATCAAGATCATACATTTTTCAAACATTGGAGAAGTCACAAGATCAAGAGCTAAACATTGATCCGGACCGATCGATCCGAGTGCTAGGCGAGAAGACCCATGTGTCTTGTTCAGTGAAAGGACGTCCAAGCTCAACTGTTCCAGCCCAAAGACCACTTGGAATATATTCTCAACTCATCAGAGGTTCACGTCAAAATGGAATCAGTCCAAAGAAAGTTCATATGAAGGAGATATTGAATTTACAAGTCATATGATCTTCAGCTTACTCGGTTTGGACCAACGCACGTTCAATAGAGGATTCCGAGCAAACCAGATAAAGTTAAGCTACGAACTAAATTTTCCTGGAATCTTGATCCATTCCAGAATCACGTCGAATTGGATTTCCATCAAAATAAGTTCAGACTTGGAAGAAATGAATTTTACAAACCGAATGATCTGCTTCAGGTTCAATCACGCGTGCAGGCCAAAGATCTAGTTCCACAGCCCAACTCAAGAATTATTTAGACACGAGACCACTTGGAGAATGTTAAGGGATCTCTTAGCTTTACGACAAGACCAAGAGCCTAAGGAGAGTCCATTGGATCACAAAGTTACAGCCCATTTACCAAAACGGGTCAATCTGGTTCTAAACATGAAGAGTTCAAGGCCTAATTGGTTTGCAAGCCTCCAGGCTTATGTTTGGCATCTAGGAGGTATTTCTACAAAGTCCAGCAAGCCCAATAAGCCCCATAAAAAAAATATCTCGGCCCAAGAAGCATGGAGAAGTCCAAGGATCATTTCAAGATGCATGCATGAGGAGTCCAAGGGTTGAATTCACATTCAACACACTATCTTTATTTGTTTTCTTTTATTTCTCTTTATTCCAAGACAATAATGACTTAGCTTAGTTTCTAAGTTTTCTACTCTTTATATTTCGTGTAATCTCATCTGAGGGAGATATATACAACTTCTTTTTTTATAAAAATCTGAGAGTGATTCTCTTTTGTTCCTTGTGAACATCTTTCGATTGGTGTGTAATATCCAATCAAGTTCTCTTGATTCGTCTTGGTGTGTCAAATCCAAGGAGTCAAGTGATCGTCTCCTCTAGGTGCGTCATATCCTAGGAGACAACCGGAATATAAGAGGCCTTCCGCAACCTCTGTGCGACCATTCGATCCACCACTTCGAGTCCCTTGAAGATTATCCATCGTTTCATCGTTCTACCAATCCGAAAGTGCCGATTCTTGGGAAGGATCACATCAAAACTCGATATGCTACACCGAGCTAGGAAGGCCGAGTTATGGGAAATCATTGTGGGATATGTTGAAAATGAAAAAGAGAAGAAAATTGGAAAGGAAAAGAAACTTCTAAGTAGAGGGATGTGTATGATTGAAGCTCTAGTACAGGATTGGGTAGTAAAAAAAAATATATATATATATATATATATATATATGTATAGGCTCAGGAAAAAAAAAAATGTATGAGTTGCATAAGAGATAGAGCCTCAGATAGAAACCCAATCCGCTAGAGGAATCAAAAAGGAACCCCCTTAGAACACAAAGAAAAAGAAAAAAGATTGATCAAAGAGATTCAAGGCAAAAAAAAAAAAGTGCCAAAGGGTAGTAATAGGATCATTTCTGGGTTTAGATTTAGGGGTTTGGGTTTGATTATGTATATGGATGGGTAGATGGGAGTCTATCCTTGTATGCATCGGTTGGCCCTGACCTTTAGCCTTCTCCTAAAGCTCAGTCCTTTCTTGAGAATCCCCTGAGTGAGAAAGAGTGTTAACCAGTTACACGAAGGGACCATCTTTGTCTTTTAAACCTTTCTCTTAGCTAAATGAGTTCATTGGACATGCATAGCTTGATTCATAGTTTATGTTTAATGAATGTTAAAGGGATTGGTAGATTTGAATGCATGTGTAGGTTAAGACTGAATGTTAGGTTGTGTTGTGAATAGCATGGCTAAGGTTTTTGAAGTAGAGCTTGCTTGAATTACATATTTGATCTATTAAATAGGATATTGGTTTTATCCTGTTTATTGGCGTTGCTTAGGTTCTGAACCTCCACTTTCAAACCTCTCTTCCTACTTATGATTTGTTTGTTTGAGGGCAAGCAAAGACTAAGTTTGGGGGAGTTAAATTGATATTTTGCTTTTCTGTGTTTTCACACGATGCTAGCCTTTCTTCACAACTCAAGAGTCAATGACTCTGAGGACTAAGTCTCAGAGTGAAGCAAGTCTAGTAAAGTGTAATATCTAGTTTAACCATGTAGTTCCTTAATGCACTATCATGTCATTGCAGCACAGAAAGGTGTCAATCCAAATGGGTGAGATGCTAGCAAATATAATGCAATCAAAGTCACTTAAGTCAAGCTAAGCAAATTGATTTTTGGGTGTCTAACAAATTAAGTAACGCAGGAAATATGCAAAATAAAAACTAAATAAAATTGCTAGTGCAGCAAGTAAACTGCTAGTGCAGCAAATAAAACTGCTAGTGCAGCAAGCGAGCTTGGTAAATAAAACTAAGTCAAGACAATGGAAAAACGGGGCAGATAAGTGAAACGAAGTAAAATCAATCAAGACAAGCAAGCTCTCAAGGATGGGGTAATCAACCAGTGACTCCTCTACAATCTATCTAAGGCGCTGAAAACAAAACTCGAACAGAGCTAATCTCTAGACAACAGGTTCACAAGAAACCAAATCCACTCTCGTGATAGATGACCTCAAGCAAGGACAGTTTCAGACTCAGATCTCTCTGACGAAATCTGAGAGACTAGCTCTAATGGAGGTAGTCTTGAATTATACTTTCTAATGGAGGTAGTCTTGAAAAACCTGAGAAAAAGAAGAATAAGAAGAAGAAGAAAGATGAAAATAAACAAGAAAGTGAGGAGAAAGAGAAGAAATGTGACAAAGATGAGAAGAAGAAGAAGAAGAAAGTTGAAAATGAACAGGAAAGTGAGGAGAAAGAGAAGAAAGGTGACAAATATGAGAAAAATAAGAAGAAAGATGAAAATGAACAGGAAAGTGAGGAGAAAGAGAAGAAAGGCGAGAAAGAGGAGAAGAAGAAGAAGAAAGATGAGAGGAAGAAGAAGAAGATAGACTACATAAAAGAGAAGAACGAACAGGAGAGTGAGGAGATAACGAAGGAAGAAGAGAAGGATGAGAAGACGATGAAGAAAGTTGTAGTGAAGATAGAGAAGACAGATGGTGAGGTTGAGAAGAAAGGTGATGCACAATCTGAGGATTCAATATGGTCAAACCCAAAAGAGAAAGAGGTTAATAAGTTGATGGACAAGGCAATAGACAAGTTACTTAAAGTGTCTACCAACTTGAATGATGAGACTCCAAAACCAAAACGTGAAATCAAATTGGCAGGTTCTCAAAAATATCCATTTGTTGGTAGCTCTACAGTGAAGAGAATCCTCAAAGGTGTCAAAGTCTCTCCAGCTCATTACGATTCATTTGAAGTTGTGGATGAATTCCTCCATGAGAAGTTAATGGAGTTCATGAAGACTAATGAGTAAATAAACAATAACCTTCCACTTTTACTATTACCATCATTCAACATTTGCAATGTAACAATTTGTTTCCTTTGTTTTGTAGGGAACAACCTCTTCTAACTGAGGTTCATGACCACAAATTCTATTTAACAATTATTATTCCTAGGGATGATTGGATAAGGCATGATTTTGGATGGTTAGCATCTGGGGTAAGTTTCTTTGGTTTTGTGCAAAACAATTACATATGTTTGTGTGCTTTAAATGGCACAACTGTATTGAATCCTTATGTTTCTTTACTTTTTTGCAGCACATTTATGTGGCAATGACTATGTTCTGTAACAGGCATATGCGCCAACCGTCTCCTTTCTACAGCCCATGGATTGCTTTCTTGGATCCTTTCTTTGTAAGGTTTTTGGAGGATGACTATCCGCTTTATTTGGCTCAGGGTAAAGACTTTGTCTTCAGGAATACATATCGGGAAAACTGCTTAGGTCTACAGCCTCTGGTGACTAACAAGAGGTGGTTTAGTGATATTGATCACTTGTACGAGTGCTTATTTGTGGGTACAGATCATTGGGTGGCTCTGGATATCGATTTGAAGAAGAAGACGATCTTTATCTACGATAGCATCCCACCATAGGATGATACAGAGTTACAAAAATCAGTTCGCCCACTCCGGAAAATGATCCCAGCAATACTTAGTGAATGCATACCTGTTGAAGAACGGAAGAAGAGCTGCGCAATGATGGATGTGAGAAGAATGTTGGTCAATGTCCCAGTCAATGAAAATCCAGGAGATTGTGGTGTCTACTCGTTGAAATACATAGAGTGTCTAGCATTGGGATTGAGGTTTGATTGTTTAAGCGATAAGATCATTCAGGCTGTTCGGGTTAGACTTGCATCTAAAATATTTGATCAAGTTCATAAGGAGGTAATAGACGGCATGTTTGATGAATATTGTTATCGTAAGGATGTAATTCCTCAGCTTCTAGATGAAGATGTGAGCGAGAATGATTTAGAAGAAGTCTAAGTTGTTGGTTTGTCATCTGTTGTATTTTGTTGCATAATAACTCTTGTTTGACACTTGATTTAGTATTTTGGTCGAAGTATCATGTTGCTTAGTGACTCTTGTTTAACAGTTGGTGTAATATGTCATGCTACGAAGTTTCATTATGACTGGATTTGCTTTATATTTATATTGTTATACTTTTAAGTTAGCTGTCGCCAAATTTTTCTTTGCACCGCAAATTTATTTATACCTTACCGCAGATTTATTTTATTTCTTACCACAGATTTAATAATAACAATGTAAACGGAAAAGTAACACAGAAGCAAAAAAAAATGATTCACAAAGCAAAGAAACAAATGTTTCACGAAGCAAAGAAGCAAAGAAACAAAATGTTTACGAAGCAAAGTAACAAATGGTTTACGAAGTCCATGTTTTACGGTTATGGCCAGCTAAGTTACAATTTCCACATGTGTGTTGCTTTCTTGGCCTTTTCTTCTCCATAGCAACTTCCAAGGAAGGTTTAATCCTCGAGTTTTTTGGTCTACCTGGTTGTGGTCGACTCACAGGGGGATAACAAACTTGATTTGCAACAGTTTCTGGTATTGGTATAGTGAAATCCCTAGGTAAAATCGCAGTTGCGTAGGAGTTGTACAGGGAATTCTTGTGGTAATAACGATGACACATCGTTGTTGGTTCGGTTTTCCTCTTCTCACAGGCTGCAATTGCGTGGCCACACGGTATTTTCTCCAAGTCAAAGCGACGACATGTACACTTTTCTCTCTCAAATTAATAACATATACAGATGATCCGCTTGTCACTTGCACTTGATGTGCATCTATATCTTGTGCAGTCACAAGTTTAGCCTACGCTACTCGGCTCTACAAAAACAATAATAGGATTAGTATTGCATAAACAAGCTAATCTATATATGTACAAAAAAATTGTTTTTTATATTTGTTTACCTCTAGCATTTTCTCCACAGCACGTGTAAGAGATGTTTTCATTTTTAATGCATCGTTTCTTCGATCTGAAAACCATCTTGTCATCATGGACCTCGCTGCATCTAAGAGGTGAACAATAGGAAAACTCCTAGAATGGGATAAAACATTATTAATAGACTCAGCAATGTTGCTAGTAATAATGTTGTACCTATCACCAGGGAAATGCACTCGTGTCCACAGTTTTACATCAGCTCTTTCAAGATGATTATGAAGCGCAGGATTCAACACTTTAATCTGATCAAATGCTGTTTCGAAATCAACAAATGTAAAAGCATTGGCCACCTTCTTCACCAACCCAAAGGCTTCTCTTCCTCTAAATCGAACCAGAATATTTTTGTATAGATGATATGTGCATATACCCCGACTTGACTTTGGATAGATAGTCCGTATTGCTTTCCCAATTGATCGGTGTCTATCAGAAACAATTGCAAGCTTTTTATCGTCCGGGATCACATAGCTTAGTTGCTTGAAAAATCATTCCTATGATTCATCATTTTCAGTATCAACTACGACGAAAGCTATAGGAAATATTTGAAAATTACCATCTTGAGCTGTTGCGGTAAGAAGTGTACCTTTGTATTTTCCTTTTAAAAAAGTACCATCAACCACCACCACTTTTCTCATGAAAGAAAATCCAGTAATACTTGCACCAAATGCTAAAAACAAATACTTGAACCTTTGACTCTCATCAACTTCAAGTCGCGTTAGTGTCCCAGGATTTGCTCTACGTATCATGTATAAATAAGCGGATAGTTGTTCATATCCACTCTCAGGAGTACCTCTAACCAATTCTCGTGCATAACGTAGAGTCCGGTAACCTTTCCAATAATCCATCTAACAAAATAATAATATGAACATCCGATTAAAACAAAAAATTTGATATGCAACAAAATATGAGAAGAGTCACTACCTTTATCTGAAATCGTTTAGTCATTGCTTTTGCAACATCCATCGGCCTAACAGTTGGTCCGATTCCACCGACAAAATCTTTGTATAACATTCCAAGTCATCAACGTCTCCATTTTGTTTGACTGGGACTACTCTCCCATCTCCCATAGATAAACCTTCGACTAACCATGAAATCGCTTGAAACAAGATGCTCTGTAGTTTTTTTCTTCAAGCTCTTATGGATCAAATGTCGATCTATCTTAGATTTCTGTTTTTAGAAATGTTGAATGCTTTTATTTGTTATGCACTAAACTTTGGGCTCCTTGAATCCCTCTTATCCTTGTACTTTAGGTTAACTTGAATGAATGAAATAAATTGTTTGCACAAAAAAGGTGTTTAGTGGTTTTTAGGCTTATAATTAAAGATCACTGATCATTTGATAGCTAACATAAGTTATTGATTATTGGATGATTAGTAAAGAGATTAGTGCCATGGAAATAGATTAATTGAGATTAGTGATCTAAAGCCGAATGATTAGTTTTGTTAAGTATATTAAGCTCCACAAGTTAGCAATTAGTCACCCAAGTCATCTACCTTATTCCCAGAGTTCAATTTCCTTTATTTTAATTTTCAAAACGGATTTTAGCATTTTCCCGCCTTATTTACTTTTGATCTTTTTTTTAAAAACCCTAAAACAAATTGATTTCACTTAGATTGAAATGAAGAGTTGCATTCCAAATGTGCTTTCCTGTTTCCACGTAGATTTGCCCTAACATACTCAAATAAATTGTCTTTTGAAATCATTAAAAAGGAAAGGTCTTGTTCTTTATTAAAAAAAGGTGAATGACACACGTCTGGATGTACGACAGATCTAAATGTCTTTTTCCTACTTTTACACTGAAAGATAAGCTAATTTTGGTCATTTTCCCATTAAGTTTAGGGGGGAAAATTAGTTGAATGGTGCATAAGTGGTAGGAAAAACGCATGCATTAGTTGTCTGCACTCTTTCTCTTATACCATTCGATGCCTCTCTTATTGCATGATTATCTATTTATCTACCAAAGAAAACCCGACTCTGAAGCTACGAGAGTCGCCGGAGACGGCTATCGAAGGTTAGAGAAAATGGGTAATTTAGAGAGAGCGTTTAGGGTTTTAGTTTTGACGGTCAATAGTAAAGATTTTATGTTTTATCAAAAATATAAGTAGCATACCATGTGAGGTAGATTTGGATGTATTGCTAGTGACTCTTGATATGGGGTAGATTTGGGTGTATACTAGTTGAGGGATTAGCTTTGCTTATTGCAGGAATATCTATTAATCCACAAGACTCTTCATTCAGAATCTCTGGTTTCTCCGTTGGAGGTAAAATGTTCAATTTACCATTGTAGAATTACTTGGCTCTTGAAAATAATTCACCGCACTTTGATTTAATAAGTACTGTTGATCCGATTATGCGTTTGGTAAGTTTCCCTGTAAATACCCATATGAATTACATAACAATTGGTCTTGTTACTGCTAGATAAAACAAAAATAAATTTAATATACATACATAAAATTTTAATTAAAAATTACTAATAATTGAAGGGAAATAAAATTTACCATTAGAAACATCTTGCTCTTGAAAACAATTCAGCATATTTTGATTTAAGAAATCTTGGTGATCATATTGTTGTTGAAATCCATCTGAATTCAGGAATGAAGTCGGTCAATCAGATGGATTCAACATCTAAAAATCTTGAATTCAGATGGATTTCAACGATAATATGATCACCAAGATCTCCTAGATCCAAATTTGCTGAATTGTTTTCAAGAAGTTTCAATGGATAATTTTATTGTGAATTAATATATTTCAGTGAATGGTATCGGAAAAAAAGTGCGGACAACCAATGCATGCACTTTTTCCAGCCACTTGTACACCATTCAACAATTTTATATTTTCCTAAATTTAATAATTAAATGACCAAAAATAGTTTATTGTTTAGTGAAAAGTTGGAGAAAGACATGTACATCTGTCCTACATGCATATGGGGGTGTCGTTCACTCTCTTTTAATGTAGTGCAATACATGTTTTTTAATGTTTTAAAAAGAAATTTATTTACTTAAATAAAATTCTACATCCCTTATTCCTTACAAACACATCCAAAAAAAAATCACAACATACATAGTCAAATCTCTCTTTTTCATCTTTGGAATCAAAGGTAAAAAAATTTTCATTAATATATTTGTATATTTACATTATATTTATAAATATATGTATAGTTTATGTCATACATATATTATATGTATAATTATTTATGGTACAAAAATATCATTTATAGATTTTTTTCTAATTTTGTTTTCTAATATGGAGATTCAACTAATAAGTAAAATAATTGTATGTATGTAGTCTTCTTTGTGAAAGGAAGCTTTTCGTTGAAATTTATTGATATCAAGGTATGGATAATTGAGCAATACATAAGGCTTCATTATTTTCTTCTGTGCACGATAGATTTGACATCTCAATTTTTATGGGATTATAAGTACGTTAATATGTATGAAATCTTGTACTTTATTTATAAACAAAGTGTAATTAGTTAATTTGATAGTATTATTTCAATATGTCCAAGTGATAAGTTATATGTATATGCTATGTATTGGTTTAATGGACTCAGGATTTATTTTCTTTTCAAAATATAGAGATTGTGAGCATTTGTTAAAATGTTGGTGAGTGAGACTTGTGTTACTTGCTCAGAAAAAAAGTACCACAATCTGATCAACATATAGTTCAAAGGTCTATCAGTTTACCTATGGTAAGTTAAGTACTTTAGGGTCAATCCACAAGGAAACAAGAAAGCACACTAGGACTGCAAGTATTTGTTTCATAGATGTTGCAATATTTGTAATGAATTAATTAATCTCTATATAATTTGTCATAATAATACGACAAATGTTTTATAGCAAATTTGTTGTATATTTGGGACGAGTGTTTGCAACTATATATTGAGGTAAATCATCGCTACATAAAATATCTAGAAAATAAAATTGCAATATACATTTCTTGCAGAGATTTTGAGACGCCTAACATAATTTTTGAAAATATATTTATATGTTTAATCTTAAAAATAACAAAATTTATAGTAAGAAAATGATAGATTTAAATTATTTAAAAGAAAATAATTATATATATATATAATTTTAAAAACTTTGAGTAAACAGAAGTAAAGATTATAATTTTCAAATTTTAAATTTTTTAAGTTTTAAATCATTTCAATTGACGATTAAACCGGCCGCTTAACTAATATATAAATAATACTAATAATAATGATAATAATAATAATAATAATAATAATAATAATAATAATAATAATAATAATAATAATAATGCGGCTGTTAAACCAGCCATATAATTAAAAATCATATATAAAATAATTAGTTGCATGTTTCATTATAATTAAAAATCTATCTTGTTATCTCAAACATTCTCTCACTAATCCTAACACAACTAACCTTAGGTGCATGTTTTGCATATTCATTTGCTGTTTTGAAAGTTTTGGAGTAAACTATGCAATAAGAGGGGATCAAATGGTTACAAAGGAACAAAGAAGAAGATTTGGTGAAGAAACAGAGCGTGCAGTGGCTTGTTCCAGCGGCATCACTCTGGTTTGGTGACATCGGTGACGACTTGACGAAACCTACCTGAGGATCTGGCAAGGACTCGTCAGCGGGATCCCATCGCTGTTGGCTCCCAGCGGTCATGTGCAGCGGCCAGACGTCCCTCGCTAGCTCACAGCGGCCAGCCGACCCCCGCTAGTTCGCAGCAGGCAAGTGCAGCTGTCAAATGATGTCCACAACGACATATTTTTGGATTTCAAATCTCTAAACCGGGTTTGACCAGATGGTTATGTGGTTACCAAACTCTTTTATTTTTCACTATAAATACTTTCTAAAATTAATTTAGTAGCTTATGCTTGTTTTGAAAAATTTATCCTTAGCCACTTTTGGGTTTTTAACTCTTTGTATGAATCTTTCCAGGTATCATATATCTCTATCTTCTTAAATCATTTAACTATTCTTCTAATAATTATGATTATGCAAATATCAAGTTTATTGCTTTGTGTTATTATGGTTTATTGTGTGTAGTCTTTTTAGAGCTCTTTGAAATGGTAGATTTAGGATGATTAGTTGTAGATTAGTGAAGTTTAACAACATAAATCCTTGCTTGATAGGTGAAATTAATGCTCGATTAGCTTTAAAAATGCTAGTTTAGGACTAACGCTTTTTAATGCCCACAAGGTGTTTGATAAAATATTTAAACCAAAATATAAAGATGTTTTTGTGCTGATCGATGGTTTGGGAGATGTATCAATACCACAATTAGGTTACAAAACTCCATTACAAGCAGCAAAAATACCTAATATTGACGCAATTGCATCTGCTGGAATCAATGGTTTAATGGATCCTGTAGAAGTTGGATTAGGTTGTGGTAGTGACACAGCTCATCTCTCTCTTATGGGTTATGATCCAAGAGTTTATTATAGAGGACGTGGTGCGTTTGAATCTATGGGTGCAGGCTTAGCAATGTCACCAGGTGACATAGCTTTCAAGGTTTGACGTTGCTTCCTTTAATCAATCTTTCTATTGTCATTTATAGGTTTGACATTGTGAAGATCTTTTTTTGATTAATGCAGTCGAATTTTGCGACTTTGGATGAGAAATCTGGAATTGTTATTAGTAGGAGAGCTGATCGACATTTCGAAGAAGAAGGACCTATACTTTGTGGTGCTCTTGATGGAATGAAGCTTCCATCTTTCCCTGAGTATGAAGTTAGGGTCAGGTTGGTAAATGTGTTTTCTTTTCGATCTTTATGATTTCGATTTTCGGGTTATGGGTTAAAGTGAGGTTTTTTTTCAATAGATATGCTACAGAACATAGATGTGGAGTGGTTGTAAAAGGGCCAAGACTTAGTGGGAATATATCTGGAACAGATCCATTGAAGGATAATTGTTTGCTTCTTGAAGCTAAACCTTTGGATGAATCAGAAGAAGCTAATCACACTGCTAAAGTCGTTAATGAATTATCCAGGGAGATATCGCGCATTCTTGTTTCTCATCCGGTTAATGTAAAGAGAGCTGCACAAGGCAAGAATATTGCTAATCTTGTTCTTTTAAGAGGCTGTGGTATTCGAATTGAGGTTGTGTTTCAGTCCTTTACTGCCTCTTACTTATGCTTTTAATGAATCTTATTGCTCTATCGACTTATTTGTTATGGATTTTGTATATAAAGGTTCCTCCTTTTCAAGAGAAGCATGGCTTGTGGCCGTGTATGGTAGCACCAACAAAGATTATAGCCGGACTTGGTATGTCCCTTGGTATTGACATTCTAGAAGCTCCAGGAGCCACTGGAGACTACCGGACACTTCTTACATCGAAAGCAATTGCTATAGCCAATGCACTCTCAGCTCCTTTGAATCCCTGCCCAAATGTCTTTGTACCGGGAGAGGACGGGTATAAACCGGGGAGGTCAGATGGTTACGATTTTGGATTCCTTCATATAAAGGTGAAAGCCTTTTCCTGTCTTTTAACACTAAACAGAAACTTTCCATTCTGATTTTCAGATGTTTTTTAATTTATAATTCTCGCAGGCTATAGATGATGCGGGTCATGAAAGGCGACATTGTTCAAAGTTCGAGGCTTGGAAGCTGTGGATAAGGCGATACTCCAGCTCGCTAAGCTTCTTTGGCAGGCTGAATCTTCTACAAATTACCAGTATTTCTTGTGTGTGACCGGTGATCATTCTACTCCAGTTGAGTATGGAGACCACAGCTTTGAGCCCGTCCCATTTACAATGTGCCGATTAAGAGACTTTGTGGAAGCAGTTGGAGGAGAATCAGCCATATTAGAGACGTCTTTGGACCCTTTTCCACTTCCAACGGTTAAGGAATCTGGTGAAAATGTCACCGGAAAAGAAGAAGAAGAAGATGGTGCGAGGGAAGCTCCTCTGGCAATTGGTGGAGATTCAGTATCAGAGCTGAATGAGATTGCAGCTGCAAGAGGATGTCTTGGCCGTTTCCATGGCGGTGAGATGATGGGAGTCATCACCAAGTTTCTTAAGCTAGATGTATGAGTTTCTTTGTGAATTTGGATTTTGGAAGTGTAATAAAAAAAATATCAACTCTGATATTTATACTTTATCATGGAAAAAGTTTCTATGTGAACACAAATTTGTAGGCCCTTGGTGATGCATTGAGCATAGTGATGTTATGTAACAATTTTGGCTGCAGCAATAAAGAAGAAAATTGAGTTTTTGCTATTAAGTTAAAACTTGTGCAAGTGAAGATAATTTTCTCATAAGATTGTGTAAACCTTCTATGCATTTAGGGTGTGTATTGAACTGAATACTTGAAGAGATTTGAGTTTTAATGAGTTTTGAGATGATTTAGTGAAATTTTGGTGAATTAGGAATTTTGTTATTAAATTTTCTGAAATCTCACCTAAAATTATTGAATTTTTTTTGTCTTTGTATTTTTAACTAAGAAATCTCTTCAAATCTCATCTGAAACTTTTAAATCAAATTCTAATCATGTTTCCAATAAACAATAGATTTGATTATACAATTTAAAATTATTAATCAAATAATACTTAATTTTAAAAGATATTTTGAAATTTATGTTTCAATAACACATGATTTGTCATTTTAACTCAAATCTCTCCAAATGCTAAATTGAATACACCCCTTACTTTCTTTGTCTAGTTGACTAACCAACAAAACAGTGAAGATGAAGAGGTGGCTTTCCCTGGAGTCTCCGAATGTGTCTGTTTATCCATAAAATCTTGATTAGCTCTTATTGAATTTAGGAAAAGATTGAAGCATTACGAAACACATTAGTGATAAAACAATACACCTCTAGCTGAGCAGCTGTATAATAGTCCATTCTGTGTATGCAATCAGGATCTAAGTTAAACCACTCCTCGGAAACTGAACTAAGTCTTATATTAGTAAACTAAAATCCAAAAATTATGTTTTGACTCGCCATTGTGCTTACCAAAGATGATAGGAACTTTTCTTTATAAGGTTTGGCAAACCGCAAACGTGTTTGGGAAGAATGATAAGTGGGCCGTAGATTGTTGCTCTTAGCCATTAAATGTGGGCATGATAAATTAAGTTATGTAGGCATAGCTTTAGGGCCAGTCTGAATGGAGGCATTGTGTTATGTAGGCTGGTTCATCAGCTCATCTAGATCGCAATTGCCTGATCCCATGTTTGGAAAATTATCTGTAAGTCATTACTATACTATGTTATAACATTCATAGACTAGAGCTTCTAAGAAGCTTAAATGTTATTAATTAAGTCGGATTGTTTAGCTAAAATATATCGACATGTTGTTTGTTATGTAAACCTTCAAATTTCTAGTTTGTGTTTCTAAACCGTTATTAATTAAGTTGGATCGTTTAGCACCAAGTGCTACAATATATTACCATGTTGTTTGTTATGTTAAGCCTTCAAACTTCTAGTTTGTGTTTGTAAACAGTTTTAATTCATTTATATTTGTTGATTAAGAGAAGTTATTAATTAAGTCAGTTACTTTTACAATACCTTAGAACATCTCTATTAGGGTATACCCTATATTAAAAAATTGTAAAAAAAAAGTAAAAAAGAGATGAGGGACTATCGTTTCTTAACTAAAAATCCATCTTCCCACTTGTCATGTTTTAGTTGGTTTATTTATTTTTTTAAAGTAAAATTAAAATATATAACAAACTTACGCAAATATATTACTATTTTAATGATTAGAGACTCTCAATCAGTTCTAACTGATGTGGGTGACCTTAGAGCATCCACATTGCAGACATGGGTATTGTGTATTCCCCAAAAAAAATTAATTTTTTTATTGTCGCAACAAATCACGTTGCGACATGTGGCAATATTTGGGAAGACATTGTGTCTTCCCAGAGACATATGTCTCTATTAATGATGGTCTTATGGTCCAACAAGAAAAAAATACACAAAACCACGCAAAAATTATTATAATTCTGTAAAGAATTTAACTTTTAGCGTGTAGGTCTAACGCACTATTTTTTTTTTATTCTCTTGAATCAAAAACCTAAAAATCTAGAATCTTGTTTAGGGACCAATAGCTTATACGTCTCTGAAGTCAAACAATTTTTTTGATATGTTCCTCTTCTTTTTTTTTTTTATAAAAATAATAAAATTATGATTTTATCCTTAATAAAATCTGATTATTAACCAAATCGGGTTATATAGTTGTAATTGTAAAAGATACCAAGAAAAACACAGTAGTTCAAATAGTTTTAATTTACAGTGTGTATCCAACCCCCAGAGTTCGAATCTGCTATTTGTGGTACAACTAGTACAACTGATATTTTATTTGGTACTACTACCTCTAGTTGTACCCTAGTGTGTGGTACAAATAGGTACAACTTTGAACAATTATTTGAAAAGTTGTACAAAGTTGTACAATTATGTACAACTTTGAACAATTATTTGAAAAATCTAAGTACATATATTTGTAATTGTAAATGATACTAAGAAAAATATGATAGCTTAGATGGTTACAACTCTTGTAAAGAGATTGAGGGTTCGAGTCTTATCTTTGCATTGGTACAATTATATTCAAATTTTAATTCTCAAATTGAGTGAAGGGTATTTTCTGGTTTTCACAAACAATATAAAGGAGAGGGGATATAAAGATTGAAGAGGGACATAAAGAAAAATTATTTGACTTCAGGGGCATATGAGCCATTAATCCCTTGTTTAGTGGTTGCTCTGCAGGGTTGTGCCTACCCCCATAAAAATTAAACATTGGCCTAGGGCATTTACTTTAATTGTTACTTTTTAGGGCCCTAAATACTTAATAAAAATTATAGTTTATTGATCAAATATTACCATTAATTTTATTTATGTATTACGTTTGGTACTCATTTCACTTTATAATTTTTTTTTGTGAAAAATCAATCTTATTATATTATCTTTTATATAACAAAAGTTTTAATTTATAAAAATTTGCCTAGGGCCTCATTAACCTTGAGCACGGCACTGTTGCTCTGCAGTCTCTCCAGTGTTCTCGTGACGCCGTGAGAGGATCCATTTTTCCTTTATGTTTGTTTGACTCTGCAGTTTCACTCAACGGAATTATCCCTTTCTAGAACAAATCGGTGGTGGGTTTGGTTTCCGGTGGAGCTGTAGTGGTTGATGGTGGAACTGCGACGAAGTCCTCTCCTTCCAAAAATACCCAAACCGGATTGTTTTCGAGTTTGTATAGGTATCAAATTTTTTTACCTAAACCCGATCCGAAACTTTATAGATATCTCTTTAGGTCAAAAATTTATGTATCCAAAAAACTCGTATCTGATCGGTTCCTACCTGAATCCGATCTGAATACCCGAATGTTCATGCCTAATTATCGATATTATTTTAAATTAAAAGATATGACAAATGATTAATATGGTATGCTCATCATAATTTAATTCAAATTACATAAAGTAAATGTGTGATATTGGTCATTTGAGTTACTAGAAATCCAATTATTAAATATTTTTTAATTCAAAAATTCATTAGAAAAATAACTTTAAATATTTTTTAGGTGTCGAATTATAATAAATATATATTATATTAAATTCCATATTACTTTCTAATCAATAGTTTTTTAAATCAGAACATCTTTGTAGACACATATCCTAATCTAATCCCATGTTCGAAAATTTGGGCTCGATGGCTGCCTCGACGGCGTGTAAACATTTGGCGGCCAACAACCACCGTGATTTCATGTAATCTGTTAAAATCTCGAAAACTTTGATAAAACTTGATTTTTTGTTAGTTAATGTTAATAATCAAATACTATTAGGTGGGTCTACATATTCTGGGTAAAAACATGAAGAAGAACGAAGAAAAACTGATGAAAAGATGAGAACATATGAACTACGACTATATTTTAGGGTTGCAGAATCAGAGCTTTTAGAGAGAAAAAAGAGACAAAATGACGTTAATACATTTATTTAAGGAAAAACTAAAAATCAAACCAAAATTTATACTAATGGACCACGAGAACTCGCGCCCATATATCTTAAATGAGCTCGTCATCAACTGAACCAAAGCAATTTCTCAAGTACATTGCACTATAAAACATGTATATAACTTAAATATCCATAAAATCTCTAAAAGTAATCTTATTAATCTCCGATTATTCGATTATTCGATAGGTCCTCCCTCGCCGCCCGATCAATGTCTAGCGAATTCTTAAACATATATCTAATCTAACAAAGTACTCCATAAACTCTATAATAAATTCATTTTTCAACAACAACAACTTGAAAAGGTTAACTAATATTTGAAGCTATCATCATTCTATAACTAAAATAAAACATTAAATAAATGTGATATATATATATATATTCATTATATTGTCTACCTAAGAGCATCATTATCGGGGTATGTAAAGTGGGTATCTTAAGTTTTTTGTTATTAATTTAATTAATAACTGATTATATGCGTAAGAAACGTATCTTATTTAGGAGACTTAAGAAACGTATCTTAGTAGACACGTGTTATTCTTCAACTCGTTCTTCTTTTCTGTGATTCTTCTTCTCTTCTCTCTTCTTCACTTCAATTCTTCTTCTTCTTCTTCACAGTCTGATTCCAATTTCTTCTCCGGTATTTGTTTCCCCCAGAAAATTCAAACCATGCCTCCGAAATCGAAAGAAAAACCCCGAGCTTCGACTTCACTACCTCCTCCGGCAATGGAAGATCTCTTCACTTTAATAGGCACATCGAGCGATCTAAATTTGAACAAGCCGTCAAGGTTGCTGATCAAGGTTCAGAACTTTTATCTCCCTTCCCCCTCCTATAATTCTTATTGATTTGGTAAAAAATTGAAATCGTGATTTTGTTTCAGTTTTGTCAATCGCACCTACCGATGAGGATGCGATCCGATGCAAATTAGTGGCGTTCCTTAAAGATGACAAGGGTTTCATAAGGTATATACTTATTTTTTCATTAATCGAACCACATTTGATCTGAAAAAACGTTTTTGCTTATACGATTGGCTGGAATTGAATGTTTATGTGAATAGGCGTATTGCTTATACCGTCTAAGACTTTGCTTTTGGAATTTGATTCTGTGACTTGAATGTTTCTGTGAATTGGCAGATTCTTGTATTGACGTGTATCAAAATTTGATTGAAGATTTGAAAAGAGGATTAGATGCTTTGAGGATCAAACCAACTAGTAATTTTGAGTTGACTTATAACTTTGCTTGCTCTTTGATTGAAGATAATAACTATGATGAGGAGGAACAACTTTTACTCACTGCCAAGAGGTATGTTAATCTCTCTTTTACTTACAATTTCTCAATGTTTATGTCTCCTAGGCCATTGTTCTTACTAATTGTTCTCTCTTGACACTCCTCTAGCATTAATGCAATTGACGAACGAGATAGACACACTCAATATGATGTTTCAGAATTTCAACACGGAGAAGGAAACAGAAGTGTACATGTGGATCTTTCTTTGTCTACAGAAATGCCTACAAACCTACAAAATATGTTGGGTATTAGAACAAGAATTCGTGATAGACAACTACATCAACAATTGAAAACTGATTTGGTTGAGCATATCTGGCAAAAATTTGGACGTGATCAAGATAATAATTGAATGTTGTTTTGCTTTTATTTTTTAAAATCTATGTTTAAAATGTAATATTTTTATGTAGTTATGTTTAATTAATAAAATAAATTCTATATAAAAAAAAAAATTTAAGAACTTCAAATGAGATTCTACCAATAAAACAGCAAAAACACATATTCTTAACATAATTTCTTAACTTAAAATTTATATTAAAAAATTAGCTAAAAAACCCCATTTGGGTTTCTCCAATAGCGATGCTCTGACCCATACTAACAAAGTAAGTAAAAAGCTACCAGTCCACCACTGACATTGGTTAATATATTAAAATAAAAATAAAAATGTGACGACTGACTGAGTTATGAGTATCCCAAGCGAAAAAAGTCCAATAGCCAAATCAGCCAATTAGAGAATCAGTACATTACCGGTTACTCCACGTAGACCTTTTTCTTAACCGGTTATTACCGGTAAACTCCGTCTCTTTCGTCGACAATTTTCTTACCAGACCCGTTTTGTTTTGTTTCCTTCTCTTAAACATAACAAGTCCCGTTTTGTCTTCTTCTTCATTTTATCTATTTAATCACATCTTCACTCTTCATGACTCTTTTTTCTCCTTTTTCTACTCTCTTTCCTCTCTTATTCTCCGGCGATAATTTCAACCGCCGTCTTTACGACTTTCTTACGCTTCCGTTATCTTCTCAGGTTTGATTCTTTCTAAATCTCACTTATGTTAAATTCATATATGTAGATCTGGTTTTTATTAATCTCTAATTACATTCTCATAGATCTTGATTTATCTGTCTGTTTAATTTTAACATAATTTTATGGATCATAAAAAAAGACCAACATAATCTTATGGATAATGAAATAGATTTTTTTTTAAATGGATTAGCACTATTTTGGATTATTATCTAGAACTCTTATCATTAAGATAAGTTTTTTGTTTTCTCATGGGATTAGTTTTATTTTTATGGTTAATCTCGCGTGTCTCAATGACACAATTGTTTGGATAAGTAATTACAAAATTGTATTAATTGTGTTGTTATATTAACTAAAACTGTTTAATGTTTTTATCTTAATAACTAATTCTTTATCTGTTTACTATTGTTTTTGTTCTATCCATTAAGAAATGGAAGGCAATTATTATAAAGAACCATTGGAGCTTAAAGATTTTGGATCACATTGTTCATTATCAGAGATGGATGATTTCGATCTAACTCGAGCTTTAGAAAAGCCGAGACAGCTAAAGATCGAACGAAAAAGATCATTTGATGAAAGATCAATGAGCGAATTATCGACTGGCTATGCAAGACATGATAGTGTTTTAGACATGGCTCATACTCCTGGAAGCAGATCGATCGTGGATACGCCGCTTTCGTATGCTAGGAACTCCTTTGAGCCTCATCCTATGGTTGCTGAGGCTTGGGAAGCTTTGAGAAGGTCAATGGTGTTTTTTCGTGGTCAACCTGTTGGTACTATTGCAGCTTATGATCATGCCTCTGAGGAGGTCTTGAACTATGATCAGGTAACTAAAGATTCTAGACATGAAACATAATCAATACAAGTGATTGTTTCTGCCATATTTGCGAAAAACAGAAACATAATCGCGAAATAGTTAAATAAAATGAGCAAAATTCTCTTAGTTAGAAGCTTATTTTACGTTTTTATTCTCCATTTTATGTTTTGCTTTAGTCTTACATGTGCCTGATCACAATCAATACAAATGATTGTTTCTACAATATTTGTGAAAAAATGAGACGCTGTCGCGAAATAATTCTATAAAATGAGCTCAATTCTTTTGGTTAGAAGTTTGTTTTATGTTTTAATTCTCCATTATTATGTTTTAGGCTTACATAGATATGTTGTTAAAGACTTAACTAATATATAAAAGGTTTAACATTCGTAAACTAAAACTTTTCAAATTTTGTTCTATTGATTTTAGTACTTCAACGTACAGAAAACATTTTTTAACTAGACTAACTAATAATATGGTTTGTTTTTCATGATAGTTTTTAAAAGTTATGGTCACTTTAATTTTATTTTAGTTAAAGCATTTGAACACATTTTTAAACTAGAAAAACTAGTAATGTTTTTTTTTTGTTTTTTCATGATATTTTATAAAATAATGGTCACATTAATTTTATTTCGGTTAGAACATTTGAACACATTTTTAAACTAGAAAAACTAGTAATTTTTTTTTTCATGATATTTTATGAAATAATGGTCACATTAATTTTGTTTTGGTTAGAGCATTTTGAACATTAAAAAATATCTCAAAAAAACTTGTCTTCAATCTTTGTGTAGGTGTTTGTACGTGACTTTGTACCGAGTGCATTGGCGTTTCTGATGAATGGAGAGCCAGATATAGTGAAAAACTTCTTGCTCAAGACACTTCAGCTTCAAGGTTGGGAGAAACGTGTTGACCGTTTCAAGCTTGGTGAAGGCGTTATGCCAGCAAGCTTCAAAGTGCTTCATGATCCAATCCGTAAAACCGATACAATCGTTGCGGACTTTGGTGAAAGTGCTATAGGAAGAGTAGCACCAGTAGATTCAGGGTTCTGGTGGATCATTCTTCTCCGTGCTTACACAAAATCTACAGGAGATTTAACTCTCTCTGAGACACCAGAGTGTCAAAAGGGAATGAGACTTATACTCTCCCTATGCTTATCCGAAGGGTTCGATACTTTCCCTACGCTTCTTTGTGCTGATGGTTGTTCAATGGTTGATAGAAGAATGGTAAGAAGAAAGAACTTTTTTTGTTGTACTAGATTCTTATATGATTGATTCTTTAAACTAAAACCAAATCTTGATTTTGTTACTTTTTAGGGTGTTTATGGATATCCAATAGAGATTCAAGCTCTGTTTTTCATGGCACTGAGAAGCGCCTTATCGATGCTTAAACCTGACGATGAAGGTAGAGAGTTCATAGAAAGGATTGTAAAAAGACTTCACGCGCTGAGTTTCCATATGCGTAATTACTTTTGGCTTGATTTTCAGCAACTCAATGATATCTATAGGTAAGTTAGTAACCTCAAAATGTCCCGAATATACGAGTACTCTTCTTGTATGGATAGTATATGTTTGAGATTATACTAAAGGATAAAACATTTTGTGAAGGTACAAGACAGAGGAGTACTCACACACTGCGGTGAACAAGTTTAATGTGATGCCGGATTCGATACCGGATTGGGTTTTTGACTTCATGCCTCACCGTGGAGGATATTTTGTTGGTAATGTAAGTCCGGCTCGTATGGACTTTAGGTGGTTTTCTTTAGGCAATTGTGTCTCTATCCTCTCTTCTTTAGCAACTCCGGATCAGTCAATGGCTATTATGGACCTCCTTGAGCATCGTTGGGAGGAGCTAGTTGGTGAAATGCCGCTCAAGATTTGTTATCCTTGCATTGAGGGTCATGAGTGGCGGATTGTTACTGGTTGTGATCCTAAGAACACTCGGTGGAGCTACCATAACGGTGGTTCTTGGCCAGGTTAGGTTTCTTTACTCTTGAACTAAAGATGCTATGTGAATGACTCTAAGCTTATTATTAGGGTTTGCTCTAAACCTGAATTGAATCAAACCGTTTAACCAAGGTCCACTTAAAAATTTAATGTATTATACGAAATATATTGAAAAATATATTAAAAACTCATAATATTAATTTAAATTAGTTATTTTATGTTTATTTTGTTATAGATTTTTGTCAAAAATAAAAATAAACTTTTGAATTTAGTTACTATTATAAGTTTTTAATGTATTTTTCTATATGTAAGTAAATGTATTAATTTTTATTAGATTTTGGTTAAATGGTTCGGTTCAGATATGACATAGAAATTTCTATACCATTTAAGTTATTTTTAAATTTGATTTCAGTTCGGTTTGTTGAAATTTCGATTTGATTCGTAAAATACCATTCATGTTGATAATTTGCACCAAGTATTGTTACTTTTCCCCGAATAATGTTTTCTCTGATTTTTGGTTTGAAAATGTCTGGTTCGGTTAGGGTGGTTATTCCCATTTCGTCAGTGTTTTTTTTACCTTGTTTTACCAAATATTTTGGGCCATAGGCATGTAATCCCTTTGGGCCCATAACAAGAGTACATTAATATTAATGTGAGATTCATAATCATAATATTAGATAAAGATACATTTTCTGTGAAAGGTCCTCTAGTAAGCATGTACAAACGCTTGTTGGTCCTTATCGCTATTTTTGTTTGCAGTATTGCTGTGGACGCTAACAGCAGCGTGTATCAAGACAGGCCGGCCTCAAATCGCGAGACGTGCGATTGACCTCATCGAGTCACGGCTACACCGAGATTGCTGGCCTGAATATTACGATGGTAAGCAAGGAAGGTACGTTGGAAAACAAGCAAGGAAGTTCCAGACTTGGTCGATCGCGGGTTACTTGGTTGCGAAGATGATGCTTGAAGATCCTTCGCATATCGGAATGATCTCTCTTGAAGAAGATAAACAGATGAAACCTGTTATCAAGAGATCTGCGTCATGGACTTGTTGATTTTTGTGTTTCGTTTTTGTATTTTTATGTCATTTGGGACATCATTGTTAATCAAGATTAAGGCTTGCAAATTACCGTTAATTAGTTATGTTCTGCTCTTCTCTTTGATCCAACTATTTGATTACTAAACTGACTCTTGTCTTGGAGCCATGTTTTATTTTCATAGGGGGCATTATAAAATATTTTTCAATATCAAAGAAAAAACGTTGAAAAATACTATATTCTAATTCGATTTGGATCTGTGTGATATGGAGGTTTATATTTTATTGTGGCGGTGAAGTTATTTAGTTTTAAGAAAACTTAAATCTAAGTTTGATAAACAAAGCTATCATATATGAATTTGATAGAACGACATGAAGATTTTTTATCTTTTCTTTTTTGTTAAAGAAAAAGAAAGACATGAAGATATTAAATATATGTATCTTTCATACATATCGTTTTGTGATTCTCCCACTCCAATAAGATTTTTAGGCATTTAGAACTTCAAAACGTTTCATATTCAAATGTCGAATTGGTTATATAATTCATATAAATAAGATTCCTGCAAATTCGCGTCGATTTAGCTGCGTAAGCTGTAACATCGAGAGCTTCGACGGATCTAAGTCTGTAGTTACTCAGTTTCTGGTAAGTTTAACTGACCGATCAAAAAGAAACGATGTGATTTTGAATAGTTTGGTCACCGGAAGATATATTTCTATTTTCTCAGTCTCTGAATTTATCCAACGCAATTTTCATCAATGGAGAAAGTAAAATTCATAACTCTGATGCCTTATGAATCTAAAACCCTTTGTAATTTGTAATCTGAGAAGTTTTTGAAATAATTGTGATAAATACCTAAATGAGTTTAGACCTTAACTAAAACAAGATTTACTCCTTAAAACTTGCCTATAGTTAAGAGTTTGATGAACTATATAGACTGATTGATTGCATGATTTCTTTTTCTAGGTTGCATTGGTCTCCTTGAATCGGTTGCCTTAGCACTTGCTGAGAAAGAACAAGAAGCTCAACAAGAGCATCATTAGGAAAGAAAAAAGTTAGTCTCTACCGCAAACATCGTTTAAGAGGTTCATCGAGAGAAACTACAACTTAAACTTCTTTTAGGTGTGTCGAGCTTCTTCTTGTTGCCTCAGCTTGAGCATCCATATGAGAAATCGACGTCGACTCTTGTAGCAGCCGCCGAGTTTCATGTGAACTTCTCTCCAGACAATTAAGAGATCAATCATTCTTTTGACATTAGGTGTGATTTATTGGGAGGATGATGTCAACATTTATGAGATTTGTTATTATGGGAAAGATCTCGACAAGTATTTGGAGAAAAATATCGACGCGGATGCTGATAGGCCTCTTAGAGTTTACACTCGAAGAAGAAAGACTCTGACTGAGAAGGAGGGTTCGAGTTAGAGACTTTAAAAGATCAGCTGAAGTTGGTTGCTGACGTGGAGGAACGAAATACACAGAGATTGAAAGAGTTCAAATACGATTTCTCTTCTGCTTTCTCATTTTATCGATTAATTTGTAAATAGGATTCAGGTAGTTAGAGATTCTTTATCTCAACTATGGCGATATTAAGACGATGTTCTTGATATCGATGGTGATTCTTTTGTAATCAATTTGTCAAATCAATAAAGATCGTTCTTTCTCTTATCAGATGCCACTAATGAGTTGTATGTGTGGGTTCTAGAGGATGTTGAGAAACAGGAATGGTCAAAATATGCCTACACTTGGACCGATGATAAATTCTTCCGTCGTCACCTTTCCATAGCTGAAGCAACAACCGCTTCAGGTGAAATATAGTGTTTTCGATGCGTAACTATACATGTAAACAACTGTTTTATGTTTTCTACTTCAATCTCGAAAGGAAGACTCTCCAACGTGTTGAAATCCAAGGTTTTTGTGAAGCGTTTAAGCAACTTTGTAGCGTTCGCACATTTGTAAACCACGTAGAGGATCTTAATGTTAATGATTTAGAACTACTCAAGTCATTCCATCCTCCATTGGTGCAGTCAGAATATGTAGAATCAGATTTGTTAGGAGATCTCGAGATTACGATAAATTGATGAGAGTAAAAACATAAAAGTGTAAAAGAAGTATTATATTAGATTCTCATGATTTATTCATTAGCCAATAAGCTTATTTATACAAAGATCATAACTTGTCTAACAAGTTATTTACATATATGATAATAGGAAATTAACTTATTTAATAATAAAAGATATACATAATAATATTCCTAATAATATTCAGAATATATTCTAGGCGATCTCGTAATCTCGAGATCTCCTAACAATATTCAGAATCAGACTGAGAAAGGGACAAGGAGATGAAAGATAGAGACGATCATTGGAGTTAGGTGAAACCAATTGGCATGTCACATTTTTTTTGTCTATTTAATTAGAGTCTATTTTACTGTTTTTCTCTTTTTAGACATTTATCCTTGATTTTGTTTGGTCTCAAGAAGATGGTTTTGTTATTGATCTCTTAGTTCTCTGTCTTAATCTGAGTATTATATATTTGCTTTAATTTTCAACATTGTTTCTTCTGGATAAGATTTGTCCTCTGTAACCTTTCCTGAGATGTGTAAGAAAGCAATACCGTAGCTCTTATAGTCAACCAAAAAGGGCAATACATATAGTACTTGGGATCAATTCTTAATCTAGGACAGACCCTTTTAGCATCCTCTTAATTCTATTCAATTCTTAAAAAAAAAAACCAACAAAAAATAAATGATAAAATATATAATTTTTACTTTCTGTTTTAAATATATGTTAAGTCTGATTATTTAGTTGTTAACAAAATTTGAAATTTCTTTTTTCAAATTTAGATCTTTTTATTTTCATACTCCCTCTGTTTTAAAATAAGTGTCGTTTTAGAGGCTTTCACATATAAAAAATCATTAAATTTTATGTTTTGATCTTCATTAATATAATATATCAATTTTTTTATTGGTCAATACATTAATTCATAAAGGATAAAATTGTAACTATTATCAAACATTTGCCTAAAAAACCAAAAACGATATTTAATTTAAAACAAAAAAATTAATCCTAAAACGATATTTAGTTTAAAATGGAGGGAGTATTATTTAGGCTCCAATAATATTTTTTCACACGATTCTAATTAATCATTTAAACAAAAAATATTATTTTTTTATAATCCAACCTAATTCATTATATTAATTGGTTGAGTATTAAATAAATCATAAAGTAAATAGACTAGATTAACACATGAATCTATAAAATTGAATGGAGCAAATTAATACATACATCTATTGAATTTTATGGATCAAATAGTTAAATAGGGTTATCCATGAACAAATAAATTTATTTATAATAAGATATCATTATATTTACTAATAATTAATTAATTGCATGCATTTTTTCAATAAATTATAAAATCATAATTTTTACAGGAAACTATAAATTTAGATTTTTAGTTAGAATTATTTGGCCTACATGCAAGAAAATAAAAAATCAAACAAGTTAGAAGTGCAAAAAATGTCAAATAAATAAGGAAGACCAAATGAGAATTTAAGACGATATAGTGGAAAATAAGAAAATAAAATTCAAAAATGATGATTTTTGCCATTTGCAACTTATAAGAGAATATAAGTTATTTTTATACCCGAGAGGAAAAGAATCAACGTCAATCTCAGTGAGCCAAATAGGCAACCCAGTGGCATCACAAATGTCAATAGTAGATCTCATATACAATATGTTAAGAGTAATTAAAATGAGATTCAAGAGGATTCCTAAATATTTTTTATCATGTTCCTCGACAAAATTTACATATAATTAACTTAAGATAACAAATTAGTTAGAAAATTGTATAGTATTCTCGGTTTATGAATTAAAAAAAAATAACACTTCTCTTAGAGAGATATTTTAGGGTATATTTTCTCCACAGATGGGAAAGAGTGTGGAAATAATCTCTCCCAAAGAAAGAAATTCGAAAGAAGAGCAAGAGATCCACTCGAAAGAGTTGCTTCCGTCGTGACTAATTCTTATGCATATATATGTTTTCGTGTACATTTAGTCTCTTTTTAGTAATAGAAAAAAGGAGGATTGCTAGTTTGACCTACAAAAGTGAGTTAATTACTAGAATAACTCTTTTTTTTTTAATTACTAGAAGTTTTTTTGATTTTTTAAAATTCAAAAGTACTCTTGAAAACTTTGATAGGAAAAAAGTAAATTACAAAAATGTCATTAAAACATAATCCAGCGTGTCTAAAGATTTACAAAAATGACATTCCTTCTTTGGTTATCGCAGACTTAATTTGCAAATTTATTTTTCGCAGATTTATTTTACAGATATTTTGAATTATATTAGATTTTATAATTTTTTTATTTTTGAATTATGTTAGATATTTTGAAATTATGTTAATAATTTTTATTATTGAATTATTTTTGAATATTTTTGAATTATTTTTGAATAAGATATTTTTTTTATGTTTTTTTTAATTATGTAAGATATTTTGATTTATGTTTTTGAATTATGTTAGATATTTTGAATTCTGTTAAATTTAAAAATTTTATAATTTTTTATTTTGAATTATGTTAAATTTAAAAATATATCATCTATGTCCTATATAAATTCCAAGATCCGGACAGAACATGATGAAAATATGAATTCTCAAAACTAAAACCACGATAATCATAAAATTAAAAGTTGATTTCCTCAACGCGATGCGCAAGTACTTTACCTAGTAATGTTCTTACAAGATAGATTAGGTATGAATTAACATTATTAGAAATCATGTGTATGCGTTTACATGGAAGTGTGCACGTTATACATGCATGTGACTCTAAGTCTACAAACAAAGTATATGAAACCCCCCAAAAAGACCTAATGATATAACAAAATGCATGTGATTATAAATTTCAATAATTGAAACTTAAGAGGCAGCTCATTTTAGTTACATATCCACATGTGGGCTACGTACGTAACAACACTCCCATCTTCCACCCACCCGTCGTTTGTACGTACCTACTTTTGTCATCCAATTAACCTTTTATATTATATCAAATCAACCTCTTCAAATCTCTGAAATTTTCTAGATAAAAGCATAAGTATAAATGTTGATAATCTAGAAGATATAAAAAGGTGCATCAATTCATAAATAATAATATAGTACATATAACTTACTAAAGTCGTTAGAGAATTTTATTTTTTAAATGAGAGTGACAACTTCTTTTTTAATTTCCAGGAAAGGAGGGAGTCATGTTTGGCTGGATCTCACCTAAATCTCAGATTCCCATACCTTCTTCCTCTTCTTACGCACATGATTCTCTCTTTTCTTTATTGTTTTTATATGTTATGCTTATTAATTTTTATTATATATGTCTCCTAAAACAATTCTTGTCTTCTTCTTTTATTTCTTCTGACGTCGACAAAACATTTGATGAAATAGTCTTTAGCCCTTAAGACCATATTGTTAAATGGTTTTATCGAGACTTGGATATGTTCTATATTTGTTTTTCAGATATGTTATAAAGTTATGGTAGGAGATATAAATATCTATCTCATTAAATATTAGGTAAAGTCAATTATTTTTGGTACAATATGGTTATAATGATAGATTCGGCCACCTACCTGCCTAAAACATGTCACATGTCTCCTCCCTTATCTTATTGCTCTTTATGTATTTATTTCGTCTCTCTCAATCAAGTGGCTTATTCACATTCCTTTTCCTCCCTTGCCCATAGTAATATACTTATAAAAGTTTGTTTGTTTGTTTTTTTAACACCGAATAACGCTAAAAATATAACTTAAAGTAATAGTTACATACAATTTGCCACAAAAATGATTAAATAATTTTTTTTTATAAAAATTACATTGAATATGGAATTTGTTGACAAGAATTAGCATCAAAAAGTTATGAAAAATAGTGACATAGTGAATGAGATTTTTATTGTAACTTGCTAGTTTGCTAGTTGCTCCTATATGGTCCCCACTATAAAACAATTTCAAGTTTCTAGAAGCCTTTACTAAAACCAAATATCTATCTATCTTTAAAAATGGATAAATGTTTGAACCAAAAGAGTCCAAAACCATGTTCACATTTCACTCCTGCTAGATTATACTTTATAAATTTTATAATACTATTTTTGGAAATCAAATTAGTTCATTTTCGCTCCTTTTAGTGGAATATATATTTTTACAATACAATAAACGAAAAATTAAAATATTTTATATATTGTTTCAAAAGGTAAAGATATTTATAAACAAAACCAAAAAAAAATTCCAAGAAATTGAAGTAAAATAATTTCTATAGTTATCCAAAAGGAACCACACAAAAAAAAAATCTAAATAACCCAATTTTTGGGATATTTTTGCCAATTTCGACAAATCTTACAACAGTGACAAACGAGCCGCCTTCACTGGATCTCGCCACGGCTTCGAATCTGCAGATGACCCGGCTCCAACAACCCGACCCGACCCGGATCCAAACCCGAGAGTTAAATCCAAATTCAGCTCATCATTATGTCCTGAATTATCACTGTAATAACAATCACCGTTCTGCCGGAGATCTTCATCGGTCGTTGTTCCACTAGTGGAGGCTCCGTTATCGGAGGAATGTTCCGTCTTCGGTATGAGATTTGAGAAAGAGTATTCAACGGCGTCGTTTTGATGAGGAACAACAATAATGGGAGACGACAACGTTTTGGATTCGTTAATTGGACGATGAGTTTGTGGATCGATTCCATGGCTTAGAAGCTTTCTTTTAATATGAGTGTTCCAATAATTCTTGATTTCATTATCTGTTCTTCCTGGTAATCTTCCAGCAATCAATGACCATCTGAAACAAAACAAAAATCAAATTCATGAGAACAAAAAAAACAGAGGAATCAGACTCTGTTTCTTGGAAAGTTGAAATTTTTTTTCCGGGAAAGATCAAAGATGAAGATAGAGTAGGAAAAAAAAATGACCCTGTTTATATTTTCTCACTGGTTCTTGGAAAGTTGAAAACTTTTTTTCCGGGAAAGATCAGTAGGAAAAAAAAAGTGACTCCGTTTCTTAGAAAGTTGAAAAACAAAATTTCCCGGGAAAGATCAAAGATGAAGACAGAGTAGGAAAAAAAAAGTGACCCTGTTATTATTTTATCACTGTTTTCTAGAAAATTGATTTTTTTTTCCCGGGAAAGATCAAAGATGAATATAGAGTAGGGGAAAAAAAAAGTGTCTCTGTTTCTATTTTCTCTCTGTTTAATTTCCTAGAAAGTTGATTTTTTGTTATCTTTTTCAAGAAGAAGAATAAATAAGAGAAAAAGTTGCGTACTTGTTACCGAGCAAGCTATGGAGTTTGATGATGATTTCATCTTCTTCATCAGAGAAATTACCACGTTTAAGATCAGGACGAAGGTAATTAATCCATCTAAGTCTACAACTTTTACCACAACGTAACAATCCAGCGGATTTAGGAAGAGAACGCCAACAACCTTCACCGTGATTGCGGATGTAATCGATGAGACGTTGATCTTCATCTTTAGTCCAAGCTCCTTTGTTTGTATGAGCTTTCTCACAACAAGGAGATCGTCCCATGGTGGTGTGTAAGAGAAGAAGAAGAAAGCAAAGATATGAGGATAATGAGTTTGGGTTTATATAAAAGGAGATGACTTTGACTAAGTTTGGTACACATACATGTGATTATGTTATGTGAGAGAGAGAGGTTGTGTTGTGTTGCTTTGCTGTGTTGTGTGTGGGGATTAGGTAGGTAAGCTTCTTCTTTTCTTTTTCTTTTTTCTTCCTTCTTTTTCTCCTTAGATTTTGCTTTTTGGTTTTTTTTGTTTTGTTTCTTATAATTAGTTGGGAGTACAAATACATAAATTGTTATATTAATGATATAATTTACAATAATATATATATAATTGTTAAAATTGATTACCAAAGATCGAAATACTCAACGAAAAAAGTATTTGTATTATGTTTTTTTAATCAATGTGATATATCATCTCCCAGTCACTACTCTATTTTTTACTCCAAAATAGAATAATTTCATTTTAGAGTTAGATTTATTTTCAACCTATTATTCCATTTGTTACAAAAAATAATATTTTAATTCTATTTTAATTATTAAGTTTTATTATAACTCTCTATTTTCTAAAATTAAAAATTCTACCTATTTATTTTAAGTTAAGCAATAAGTAAAAAATTTTAATATTATTTTACATAACATTAATAAATAAATAAAAACAGAGAAAAGAAAATATTCATGTACTTATAATTTATACCATTATATGTATTTATAATTTATAAATAATCTAAGTATTTATGATTTTGTACCATTATACATGTACAATTATACCATATACATGTATTTATAATTTATAAATAATCTAAATAATTATAATTTTGTTTATGTATAAAATAATAACAAATAACTTGATTTGAATGTAAATATAAATATATTAAGTGTAAGGGATTTATTTTTTTAAAAAAATAACTTCAAAATGAAATCAAGAAATGGATTCAGTACAACTTAATTTTACCCATAAAATTTTAAAATATATATTCTATTTATTTTTTTGGTAAAGATATGCTATTTTTATTTGACTATTGAAACATTCTCTAAAAATGACTAATGCTTTTTTTTGTCTCGATAAAAATATTTGCAGGCAAATTACATTGCAAGATAGAAATAAGTACAATTACCTAATATTTATTAAATTATGAGATTTCAACTCAATACCAATTGACAATGAATGGATTGATCCATATCCTTTATCTTTATTACTCATTATTTCTATCCAATTTCTGATGTGGGATATTTATTCCCAATAATGTTTCTTTCAAATGATTATGATAACATCTTATAGTTCTTGCCGATGATGCATTCTAATATTATGCACAAGTTTTATGACACATTGTAGTAGTGAATTTTTTAAAAAGATCTGCAGTATTGTTAAACGACCAAACATATTTTCACTTAATAGTTTGGGTATAGATTATAAATTTTTAGAGAAATATGTTTGGCTCGGTCATTTTGATATATAATTCTTTTGTTTATTTACATTAACAACATTGTATTCATATAAGATCGTGGCTACGTATTGATGTATATTCCACTACTTGATTGAACTTATTGACTTATCGATCTAATTAGTCATACACAATTTTTTACTCGCTTTATGAGAACACCGTGATATATCAGTACTTTTGTTTATAAATATGTAACCTATTTATGATCAAGGTTTGTGTGTATCTGACAAATATCATGTTCATGCATGCATATACCAACCATTTGACCTTTTAGATTCTTAGGATAAAATCATCATAAACCGATAATTTCTTGAAGCTAATGAAATACATGTTTAATCTCATTCTAATGTTTTAACATAGAGGTGAATTGAATTTTGCTAAACAATTAATACAATTAATGGTAAATGATATAATTTTGAGTAACTTCGCAATGTACAAAATCAAGTATCTCTTCAATTTTTAAATGGTTGGTATCAATAATTTTCAACATTAAATGATTTAACAACCATGTGGAGTACCAATAGAGTTATCTCAAAGTTGGTTTATTTATTTATTGTGGTTTTCCTATGAACATATATTGTACATTGTTTATTCTGGAAAGATCTCTTCTAATATATCAATTTTCTTAAGTTTTTAACTATATTCGTAAGTGGGACTGGTATAGACAACAACTTTTACAATGCATAAAAATTAGTAAATCTGATCAGAAGAAAAACACAATTGACTATTACTTACTTTCTTCTAGAGTCGTATATGTCTTTATCTCGTCATTGATGTCGTCGCTACAAAGAGTTTCATATTTGAGAACCCGATCTTTGTCTCGAGCATGAATATTTTGTTGATGTCATGTCGTTTGGAAATCTCCATGTTTTCGTTATTCAATATAAGCCTAATATTGACGTGTGATGAAGTACTGAAACATCTTTATATCCTAGCATACAACAAATATTGAATTAGACTAAAAACCATTAGAACTTGATAAAGTGTAGTGAATTATGGAACTATACCTCGATAATGGGCTTGTTTATCCGTCTTCATGTCTTCCAAAAATATTTTTTAATCAGTTTTTTGTTGGATTGGTAGTTCAGTTATACAAATTGTTAATTCTAGTTAATTCTTACTTATTCACAACAGAAAGACTTGTGGTTGAGTAGCAGCCAAATTTTATTTTCTTAATCTCTCATTTAAATCCCTTGTACGAAGGCTCTATAAGCTCCATTGAGTTACCATCTACTAGACACCTAATATTGTTTATATATACTATCTATAGTGCTAAAATTTGGAATTAATGTACTAATTAAACGCAATTTCAATGCCTTCACACCCATTACGTAAAGACTGTATGAATGATTGGAATGTACCTAACACAACATTAACATATTAAGTTAACTAAACTACTAGTCCAATGTTAAGTTAACTAAACTAGTCCTTCAAAAGACATATAACTTAACTTGCATGAGACTGAAAAAAAAATTACCATTGTGGCTCTATCTTTTGCCCGTTGTCTCCCTTCAAGTAAACCAAAGGCCATCTAGACCACACCTTTGAGAATGTTTAGTTACATCAAGAGACAAAAACAAATTATGAAGGTAATATTTGATATCATTGGTAACAAAACAATTGAAAAAACCTTTAGTCTGGATTTGATTTATTGCATTTATTATATTTGACGTGGTTAACATTGTCTTTACATTCGATATTTTGTCTCTTTAACTGCATGAAGGCAAATACAGATGATACTATATTCTTCAAACTCAATTCCATTGTGTATAATCTTTGTATGTGGTTATCTCTATATATTTGCAAACTGTGTGACCCTAAAGACCGTCGGGTTCACATTCAAATCTGGTTAGGTTTTTTTTGTTGGTTATATTCCATTAATACTTACGTGTTCAATGTTGACATAGAAAATTTGTTGTAAATTTGTTTATGATCACGGGACAAAACAAATAATGACACTTTTATAAGATGAATCAATCTCCTCCAAGAAAATCTCATTTAGCGACATCAATTTTACCAAGACTATATATATTTAAGGTTTTAAAAACTAGCTTATTCGATATGAAAATAAAGATTCAACAAGAACATAAAATATTTTAAATGTGGTCAGAATAGACCACACTTAAAATATTAGCACAAATGCAATTCATAACAGTTATATATTACAAAAGGTCATAGTTTTCAGCCAAACTGATATTTTCTATTAGGGTAATCTTTTATATATATATAACTAAGCAAAATTAGATATAGAAAATCCGGTTTTTTAAGGTTAATTATGAAATATTTCTCCTATATAAAATTTTTGATTTTAATTTTAAGGTTTTTATTTGATTTTATGCATGATAGTTAAAATTCACAAAAATATATTTAACATATTTATGAGTTAGGGACAGTTATGATAACCAGAAAAATGAGTACGACTGTTTGTGGGATATATAATTATAGCCTATTTGACACCTATATTTATAGGGATTCAAAAATAGTTTTGAGGTTTTGACTTTTGAGGATTTTTTGAAAACCAATTGTGTTATAAATTATTGTGGATTGTCAAACTTTAGTTCTGGTCCATCAGACCCATATCCGATGAGACTTAAGACGGTTTATACTTTTTCTATTCCGAATAGGATTTACCTTTTATCTCTTGTATTGATTCCTATATAAATGTTCTATTGGAACCTCATTATCAATAATACAACACACGAAATTCCCCCATAATTCTCTCTAGTTTACAACACATTATCAGCACGATAGTCTCTAAAACCCTAGCTAGCAGCCACCGCATCTAAAACTCTAATCTCGCCGCCGATCACAAAGCAACCGGATCAAAGCAAAGCAAAGAAGATCTCTTGAAACCAGTCAATCTTACTTCACTCTGAGACTCGGTTCCCCCAATACATGGTAACGGGGTTGTGAAAAGATTGATTGAGTGTATTTCTTGAGGAAGATATCTGGTTCGTGATTTCCACTTCAAACCGAATCTCTAAGGTAAGTTCTAAAACCCTAGAACATATATAACCATGAAATCGGTAAACCCTAATTAAATTAGAAAATCTCCAAAACCCTAAAAGATGATCTATATTCGGATATATGTTCCGATGCTCGGTTGTTCCGGCTAACCGGAAGTCATGTGTTCGGATGTATGATCCGGCTGTTCCGATAAAAACCCTAATTATATAGCATGTTCAGTTTTTCATGTTCAATATTAATTGTATGATTGCTGGAGTGTCGCAAGACACGGATATTCTTGTGTGATTAATTATTGTTTGTTTGTTGATATTCACGATGAGGTTATGAATTTGGTTAAATAATTATGAAACCCTAATTAATATGGAAATTGCACATATATGTATAAACCCTAATTGATCCGCATATGATTGTTTGTTTGATTGATGATTATGTTGCATGATTAAAATTGATCGATAATAATTGTCACAAATTATATTAAAATCCGACAAGCATATATATTTAGATTGATAAATTTGATTATCACATGAAAATTATTTTGTTTTGTTAATAGATTGATAAATTTGATTGCATGATTAATTATCATAAATTTAATCCAATCAAAGCACATAGATATGTTAAGATCTTGCATAAAAATTCGATCATATAATTTTGCTAGATTATTATCGCATGAATTTATTTTACATAACCTTGCTATTTTGTTAAATCGGTTGCATGATAATAATTGTCACAAATTAAAATCTGATCAATATATAAATATTTAAGCTGCATGAGAACCTTGCATGATAATTTGAACTTGTATTTTGAGCATGCTAGGTTGCTAGAATATTATCACGTAAATTGTTTTACACCATGCATGAATATTAAAATTTTGTGATATTTAGAGAATATGATGCATAATTTCAGATGTCGAATATCCAAAACTTGGAATTTGCTGCCCTTACTCTCTTGAGAGATAACTATCTACAATGGGCATTGGATATTAACATCACTTTAAAGTCTAAAAGGACTTGGCGAATGTATCGTTGAGAATAATAATGAGAATGAAAGAAATTGATACATGGCAATTATGATAATTCGCCATCATCTTGCTGAGAGTCTCAAATATCAATACTTGACAATTGAAAATCCTCTTGACCTTTGGAACGAGTTGAAAACAAGATATGATCACCATAGAACGGTGATGTTACCAAAGGCAATGTATGAATGGAGGAATCTAAGGTTCCAGGATTTTAAATCCGTGGATGAGTATAACTCGGCCCTATTTAAGACTGTCTCTAAATTGAAATTGTGTGGTGAGAATATAACTGAAGAAGAGATGCTTGAAAAGACATACTCTACATTCCACACAAGTAACATATTGTTACAACAACAATATCGTGGAAAGGGCTTCGAGACATATGCAAGTTTGATCTCTTGTTTATTGCTAGCTGAGCAAAACAATGAGTTATTGATGAGAAATAGTGAAATGAGACCTCCCGGATCAACCCCACTCCCTGAAGCCTTTACGGCCGCTGAAGAAAAGAAAGAAACAAACCATGTCCATAAAGAGTTTAATGGCCGAGGTAGAGGCCGAGGCCGTGGACGTGGAAGATGGCAAGGAGGACGTGGCCGCAGCTACAGTCCCTATGGCCGAGGACAAGGCAGAGGCCGAGGGTATCAACCCAACTTTAATCAAGGCCGTGGAAGAGGCCGAGACAATTTTTCTCAGCCATAAAACTCGGCCAACAAGCATGGATGCCATCGGTGTGGAATGGGGAATCATTGGGCCAAAACATGTAGAACTCCCAAGTATTTGATTGACCTCTATCAAGAGAGTATTAAAGGGAAGAATCCGGAAGCAAATTTGGTCCATCAAGATCATGAAAATGATTTTGATCATGAGCAAGATGATCTAATGCAATATGAGACTTCTGATTGTCTAAAAGAATAAAGTTGATCTCGACATTTAGTTTCTATGTTTGGTTTTGGTGTTTTTATTTGCTTGGATTTATGTTCTTGAATTTATTTGTTATTGCTATTATTTTGGATTTATTTGATTTAATGAAAGGATATTGTTTTAAGTCTCTAAAATATGATTATTGATTTTGAAGAATGAGTGATGACAAGGATATTTTCGTGGTGGATAGTGGATCAAGCCACACGATTCTAAGAGACAAAAGATATTTCATAAATCTCACACTCAAAAGTGCCAATATATGTACCATAGCGGGTATGACTAATTTAATAGAAGGATATGGTCAAGCAAACATATTATTACCTAAGGGTACACATCTAGAAATCAGTGATGCACTATACTCACCGAGCTCAAAGAGAAGCCTATTGAGTTTTAAAGACATTCGAATGAATGATTTGCATATTGAAACTAAAGGCGAAGGGAATAAAGAATTCCTTATGATATTTGAACTCGCCAATGGCCATAAGAAAATCCTAGAAACCATACCTGCCATATCTACATGCCTTTATTATGCTAAGATAAATATGATATAAGCAAATGCCACGGTAAACAAAGTGTTTTCCGAAAATTTCACTCTATGGCATAACCGGTTTGGCCATCCCGGTTCTAACATGATGCGAAAATTGTTATTAAATACAAATGGGCACACATTGAAAGAAAGAAGAGTTATCCCAAAGAATCTCACGTGTGAAGCATGTTCACTAGGAAAACTCATAGTCAGGCCATCACCAGTAAAAGTGAATAAGGAAACATTGAATTTTCTAGAAAAAATACAAGGTGACATCTGTGGACCAATTCACCCACCTTGTGGGACGTTTAGATATTTTATGGTACTTATTGATGCATCCACGAGATGGTCACACATATGTCTATTATCAACTCGAAATTTGGCATTTGCGAGATTACTTGCTTAAATAATTCATCTAAGAGCACACTTTCCAGATTTTCTTTTAAAGACTATACGTCTAGATAATGCTGGTGAATTCACGTCCCAAGTGTTTAATGATTATTGTATGTCCATCGGAGTAAGTGTAGAACATTTTGTGGCACATGTACATATACAAAACGGATTGGCCGAATCATTTATCAAACGCATTCAAATAATTGCAAGGCCATTACTAATGAGATCAAAACTCCCGGTCTCAGCTTGGGGACATGCAGTTTTACATGCAGCTGAACTAATTCGCATCAGGCCATCTAGTGAACACAAATATTCCCCATCACAATTGCTAACGGGTCATGAGTCAGACATATCCCATCTTAAGACATTTGGATGTGCCATATATGTACCAATTGCTCCACCACAGAGAAGTAAGATGGGACCTCAAAGGAGGATGGGAATATATGTTGGATATGATTCTCCCACCATAGTTAAGTACCTTGAGCCAACCACGGGTGATCTATTTAAGGCCAGGTATGCGGATTGTCACTTTGACGAATCCAACTATCCAACATTAGGAGGAGATAATAACAGACTGGTAAAGGAAATTACATGGAGTCAAACATCCTTAACATGGCAAGATCCTCGGACGAAAGAATGTGAAATAGAAGTCCAAAAGATTATACATTTACAAAAGCTAGCTAATCAATTGCCATATTCCTTTGCTGACCCGAAGAAAGTAACAAAGTTATATATACCAGCTGTTAATGCACCAATAAGAATTGATGTCCAAAAGGGACACAATCAAGTTGCTACAGAATCTAAAGCGCGCTTAAAGAGAGGTAGACCATTAGGTTCCAAGGATAAGAACACTCAAAAATCAAAGAAAGGTGCAATGGAAGAATCCGAGGTTATTGGAACCCTAGACATGAATGAACCAAAGGAACCAAACATTGATACTCGGGACACCGAACTTCAAGGTCCTGAAGTTCTTGACAATAATGAGATCTCAATAAATTATGTCATATCTGGAAAACAATAGAATAGAAAGAATGTCGACATTGATGAAATATTTGCATATAAGGTAGCACTTGACATTATGGACATAAGCGAGGATCTAGAACCCACGTCAATATTAGAGTGCACTCAGAGAAAAGATTGGATTAAATGGAAAGAAGCTATAAACGTGGAGTTAAATTCATTAAGGAAGAGGAATGTATTTGGTCCTATAATCAAGACACCTCTTGATATTAAACCAGTTGGATACAAATGGGTCTTTGTGAGGAAAAGGAATGAAAATAATGAAATCGTGAGACATAAAGCACGGCTTGTTGCACAAGGATTCACACAAAGACCAGGAATAGATTATGAGTAGACATACTCCCCTGTGGTGGATGCTACAACATTTAGATTCCTAATAAGTCAGGCCATAAGAGAAAATTTGGATATGCGGTTAATGGATGTTGTAACCGCATACTTATATGGTCCACTGGATAATGAAATATATATGAAAGTCCCAGAGGGAATTGAGCTCAAAGATAAAGAAAGTTCTCGAGAACAACATTGTATAAAGTTGAGTAAGAGTCTTTATGGATTGAAACAATCAGGTCGAATGTGGTATAATAGACTAAGTGAATATCTAGTCAAAGAGGGCTATAAGAACAACCCCATAAATCCGTGTGTATTCATAAAGAAATTTACTAAGGGCTTTGTAATCATCGCGGTGTATGTAGACGACCTGAATATCCTAGGAACCTCTCAGGAAATTTCCCAAACAGTCGAATATCTAAAGAAAGAATTCGAGATGAAAGATTTAGGAAAAACAAGATTTTGTTTGGGGTTACAATTTGAGTACATGAATAATGGAATCCTTGTGCATCAAATGGCATATACAGAGAAAGTACTCAAAAGATTTAATATGGACCAATCTCACCCATTGTCTAGCCCCATGGTTGTGAGATCCCTTGACTTGGATAAAGATCCATTCGGTCCAAAGAAGGATGATGAAGACGTCCTTGGTCCCGAAGTACCATATCTAAGTGCCATAGGAGCTTTGATGTATTTGGTGAGCCACACTAGGCCAGATATATGTTTTGCCGTGAATTTATTATCAAGATTTAGCTCATGTCCGACCCAAAGGCACTGGAACGGGATTAAACATATACTTCGTTACCTACAAGGAACGAAAGATTTGGGATTATTTTATACTAACCATAACAAAGATGGTTTGATTGGTTTTGCGGATGCAGGTTACCTCTCGGATCCACACAATGCTAAATCCCAAACGGGATATGTTTTTACTCACGGTGGTACGGCTATATCTTGGCGATCCATGAAGCAAACTCTTGTTGCTACATCGTCTAACCATGCAGAAATCTTGGCGATGCATGAAGCTAGCCGTGAATGTGTTTGGTTGAGATCAATGACTCAACATATTAGAATAGATTATGGGATGTCCGAAGGAAAGGAGGAACCGACCATTATGTACGATTTACAAAAGGATGGAGAAGTCCAAGTTCAACAAGTTCGTTCAAGTGAGAATGCAGCAGATTTATTTACAAAGTCTCTACCAACCTCGATATTCAAGAAGCTAATACATCAGATTGGAATGCGAAGATTGAAAGACATTCAGTGATGTTCGGAACATGGGGAGTAATGCGTGTTGTACTCTTTTTTCTTATCTCGGTTTTGTCCCAACTGGGTTTTCCGAGAAAGGTTTTAATGAGGCAACATCCAAAGCATATTACGAGCTCTTAGAGTTATAACATATAAATCATTGTGGATTGTCAAACTCTAGTTCTGGTCCATCAGACCCATATCCGATGAGACTTAAGACGGTTTATACTTTTCCTATTCCGAATAGAATTTACCTTTTATCTCTTGTATTGATTCCTATATAAAGGTTCTATTGGAACCTCATTATCAATAATATAACATACGAAATTCCCTCATAATTCTTTCTAGTTTACAACAAATTGTTTTTTTAAAAAACCTCTAAAGTGAAAAATTACGGCATGGGAGGCCCAAGAGTCCAAGACATACAACACTGATTATATGTTATCTACATTTATTTTGGTCCCTATGGACATAGGACAATAAAGATAAAAAAAAAATCTAGACCACACATATCATGAGGCCGTGGAACAAGTTTCTGCGGCTTAACAGTAACCAAAAACATGTAAGAATCAAAAAAAAAAAAGAAAGAAACAACAACAAACCATCTACAACACAGAGCCATGGCTTCTGCAACTTCCATCTACGCTCGAACATCTTACATTTCCCTTCCCAAAATCCAAAACGGCACACAGTTCAGGGACGAAACGAAATCATTTAGAAGGAAGACAGCAAGAAGAGTAATACATATTCACGCTTCTCAAGGCCCAACAAAACCACCAAAACCATCGCCAGGAGTAGACACAAGAATCCACTGGGACAGCCCGGACGAAGGATGGATCGGAGGATCCGACCCGAATAAATCCGTTAATGAGGAAAAAACCAATCTCTTCAGTGAAGACAAGTTTGCAGAACTAATCAAAGACTCTTTTGATTCTCACTACCAGTAAGACAAAACAAAGATCCTCATTACATGTTTTTTTTAAAAAATTTTTTTATAGATTATAATTTATAAATTGTAACCATTTCAGATTTCTAGGTATCTCAACGGATGCTGATCTTGAAGAGATTAAATCTGCTTACAGAAGATTATCAAAAGAGTATCATCCAGACACAACTTCATTACCACTTAAAACAGCTTCAGAAAAGTTCATGAAACTAAGAGACGTCTACGATGTTTTGAGCAATGAGGAGACTAGGAGGTTCTATGACTGGACATTAGCTCAAGAAGTTGCGAGTCGTCAAGCTGAGAAGATGAGAATGAAGCTTGAGGATCCAAAAGAGCAAGACTTTAAAATTTATGAATCTATACCTGATATGGTTGACCGGTTAGGTGGAAGGAACATGGAGCTTAGTGATCAAGCTATGACTGCTCTTACTTTTGATGTTTTGATTATAGTATTCGCAATTTGTTGTATAGTGTTTGTTATTGTCTTTAAAGATCCTTCTTACTAGGTAATGAGCTTTGTATATATACATATGTAGATTGAAGATTTTAACACTTAAAAGGTTATAGCTTCATTTGAATTAAACAAGTGGTTTAGTGGTTTAGTAGTTTTGTTGCATCGGTTGCATTTTGGAATCACACACATAGTTAAATAAATTTAAAGTCACAACTTCAAACTGCAGTACCTACAACTTTCCAACTCGAGACATTGTTTTTTTCGAGATTTGCAGAGAGAAATGGTGCACATTCTGTAACCTACATTAATGAATCAAAAGTGTTATATCCCATATATTTAGGGGTGGACATTTGGTTACTCGGTTATGTTCGGTTCGGATTATTCCGGTTTTTATTTTATTTGAATTTTGAAAATATGTTTCATATGGTCAAGAATTTATTTAGTTCGGGTTCAGATTCGGTTTGGTCTTAAAAAACAAATTTATAACAAAAATAGACATACCTAGCTAATTTAAATTAATGTTATAAAGTTTTAATAATTAATTAATCATATTAGCTTTTAGTGAATTTCAGTTAAATAGTTCGAGTCCAAGTAATTTGGCATAGAAAATTTTATTTTATACCGTTTGAGTTATTTTAAAGGGACAATTTGGTTTAGTTCAGTTTGAATTCGGTTCGGTGATTTGGCCACCCATATAGTATCAAACAATAAACTCACTAAACCAAGAATAAACCAGAAACTACAACATAAGTATAATAAACCGGACATTCTCGAGTCTTTAACCAAGGAGTTAATCTTCAGTTATCATCAATATGGTAATAACAAAATCTCTACACTATTAAAATTTAAGCAAAAATAAGTTATCAACAATCTCTAATTAATTCTCTACAATCCTTACAAGTTATAAGCAAACATAATTATTTCCTTATTTAATATTTTGATTTAATAGTATAAATTATGATTCTCCTATCACCTTTGTTTGATCTTATTTTTAAATTATTTTGAATGATTATATAACACATAATTAATAAAATTTTAGATACTTTTCTGCATATGTCGTGATATTTTTTTTTAAAACGAACATATACTATTCAATCGATGAAGAAAAAGTGTGTGTTCAATGTGCCATATCAGCTGAAAAAATTGGACAATGATTCAGAGTCATATTATAAAAATGACAAAAATGATTCCAAATACAAATAAGCATGAAGTTTGACTTATCAAGCATCCAATTTAAAAATTTTTATTTGGTTTAATCTGGTTCTTCAGTTGAAAATATTATAAATATCTAAACTTTTAAAAAGTTTCAAAATAATCTAAATATTTAAACTTTAAAATGTCTCAAATATTAAAAGTATTTAAACTTTCTTATTAGTTTACATAGACATATTTTTGTTTAAATATTAAGTCATAAAAATATTTGATTAAAATAACTAATATGTTAAATATATATTAATACGTTTGTTTGAAAACAGTTATACACTCTTTATTCCCCTTTAAAATCTTAAATTAAACTAAATTATTTTAAATTAAAGTAAAATACAATAGTTTTAGTTTTATGGATCAAAATTAGGGGCTCAATCGTTCGATTTATGCATTGATCGATAGATTGATTTTTGAAACAATATGTCTAATCGATCCGTTCTGATCGATTGGACATTCAAAGGGTTGCCTTCCACTAAACGCTTTTTTTCTCTTCAAGATCAGCATCCGTTCTTACTAGGTAATGAGCTTTGTATATATACATATGTAGATTGAAGATTTTAACACTTAAAAGGTTGTAGCTTCATTTGAATTAAACAAGTGGTTTAGTAGTTTTGTTGCATCCGTTGCATTTTGTATCAAATAGTTAAAAGAATTCAAAGTCACAACTACAAAGTTTAAGTAGTCATCAGTTGCCCTCATTACCGACTAAAAAACGATGTCTCAAGTTGGACTAAATGCCCACCCCTAAATCCTGTGAATTTGTGTTTTGCTAGAATTATCCTCTTGCTTATTGCTTTTCATTTTGGCTCTTAGTTTATGAGTAAAAATCGATAGAACTAAACCTAATTTCCTAAATTAAGATAAACGTAAATTATATATTTAACAATAAAGATAAACTTCCCAAACTAAGATATTGACACTTATAAAAAAAAATTCTAAATCTTTTTAAATTTTCGTTCGTAATCTCGGTGGATCTCGATTCGGTTTGGATCAATCTCATCGATTTTTGAATAAGAAGTACCTGTTTTAAAAGATATTTTATTTTGATAAGATAAACTATATATGGATAGGTAGAGAAGGCCATCCAGAAGCAATAAATCACAATGGAATATAGATCAAGGAAGCAGACTTTACGGATAGGACTAAAGAGAAATTATAGTATGTACTGGTCTTCCAAAGCTGTAAGCTTCTTGACCATGGTTGTGTAAAGTCCAATGACCAAACATATAAACTATAAAATGTTTTCATGTCAAAAGGGCAAGCTGGGATTTTCTTGAGTGGGCTAATTGACAAATTTCCGTTGGTCTTTTGTCAGTTGACAAACTTTTATCTGGGCTAATTGTTTTAAGACCAAACAATTAGCTTATGATTTGTTGACGATGATGAACTAACACAAAGAAACAGAAAGTGACATAAACAAAGTTAAAATAAATCTTCCTTCTATGTTTTAACACGGATCAAGCGATTATATAGTTTAAAAGAAATATGGAACCTTTTAATTTCCAAATTTCCATCTTCAAGGTGATCTTGATTATGCCTGGTCCAAACTAGTTATCAAAATAGTTAGGTGCTAACGTGGCAATACGTGAGTACCGAACTTGTTGTCAAAGTTGGCTCATGGTCATCCAACTTAAACGTGATGGTATCGAAAATATAGTTTTCATTTTGTGATGGTACCAAATTATATTTACTCATCCACAAACCAATTGTCGAGTAAAAATGTAGACATTAGCTTGATTTTTTTGAAGAAAAATGTAAATACTTTTATCGCTAATCCCCGTAAAAAAGTTAGGAGAATTTGAAGAAAAATATTTATAAAGCTCTCTAAATGATCAAAAGAAATATGCTTCATTTTCAAAATTAACAGATATGTAGATTTGTTTTATGTGTTTAGGTCTAGATAAAATCAATAGAATTTAGGATTTTTTCTTATCAATTCAGAATTCTATTGACAAAACCAGATACTCCCAAACCTAGTTACATGTTTTGGCAAAACCGAATATCTGGTTTTAAAATAAACTAGAGTCTTTACCCGCGGTACACTGCGGGTTAATATTTTCTTCATCATTATAACAAATATTTATATTTTACAGTTTAATATTGTGTTTCAATTTTTAAGATAATTTTTAAATTTTAGATTTTGTTCGCTTAGTTTTTATACATAATTTTCTTTTAGATATATAATTTCAACTTCATTAAATTATAAAATGTTAGTGTTGTTGGTTGTTTGACGTATATACTCATTTTAATCTTTTGTGCATGCCAATGTTTTCTTAAACATTATAACAAATATTTATATTTTACTGTTTAATATTTTGTGTACAAATTTGCAGATAATTTTTAAATTTTTAGATTTTTTTCGTTTAGTTTGTATAATTAATTTCTTTTTCGTTATATGTAATTTTAACTTCATTAAATTATTAAGTGTTAGTGTTGTTGATTGTTTAACGCATACACCTATTTTAATATTTTATAAATCATTCTTATGTCGAAGTCTGCCCTGTTACATCCAACGGGTTAGCATACCGGTCCGCGGTTTTAATTTTTATAATTTTAAATAATTTAAATATTTTATAGAATTTAAATTAACAACTTTTTAAAAGAAATATTTTTAATATTCTCTTTTTGTAAATATTCTAAGTTTATATATATAAACTCTTTAAATTTTTAAATATATCACATATTATATTTAATCAACTATATATAATTATTAATATATACATATATATATATCACTTATTTATTTTTATTAAAAATTGGTACTTTAGAGATCGATCTGCCAATTCGCGACAAAGCTTGCTAAATCCACAGTCCACTATTGGATTATCCATATTATCCGCTTTTTAATGGACATAACATAATTTCACACCATGATGGATCTACTTTGACCTAACCAATGATTTTACAGGCCTTGTTGACACTTCTATTGATAAGGGACATTGAACACTGACTTTTTTTCTTATTGATTGAGTAATATATAATTATTTTTAAAACATATTTTATTTGAAATCTCTACAAAATATAAAAATATTTATTTATAAATTTTCCTGCAAAAAAATGCATATGTAATTTTTCGCCTAAAATGTATTTGAATCAGAACATATGTTGAAAAAATTAAATTTTATTAATTATATGCATTATATAATAATTTATAATAATTTTAAAATAAGATCAAAGAAAAGTAAAATGAGAATCATTATTATTTTTTCAATATATTGATTTAAATTATGTAAATTTAGTTTTGGCAATTTAAAATCAATGGTAGTTTTCATAATATTGCTAATTTAATCTGTTTGGATTCCTGATTTATTATTTAATTTAGTAGGTGTGTTTGGAAACATGTTTAGTAATAATAGTATTAGATTTGTGCCCACATGTCAATAATTTTGATAAAAATTATATTTTTTGGGTTCTTTAATGTTTATAAATATTAAATTAATTAAAATTAAAAAAAAAGTCCTAACTAAATGAAAACCAATACAGTTGTTAATCTTAATTATAATTAATTTTTCCGCCAAAACTACTCTGGTTCCTTCAAAAAAAACTCGACTCTGATATTTTTATAACAAATTACAAATCCGTAATTTTCCGACAAAATAAATACTTATAAATTTTCTTGCAAAAAATAGATATGTAATTTTCTGAAAAATAGATTTGAATCACAACATATGTAAAAAAAATAAACTTTTATTAATTAAATACATTATGTAATAATTCAAAATAATTTGAAAATAAGATCCAATAAAAGTGAAATATGAATCATAATTATTTTTCTAATACATTGATTTAAATTAGGTAGATAGATTTTGGATAAATTAAAATTAATGTTAGTTTCCATAATATTGCTATTTTAATCTGTTTGGATACACATATAACATTAATCCTGTTTTATTTATTTTAGTATGAGTGTTTGGAAACACCCCCTTAGATTGACTCGTTTTAATAGTGTAGTAGATACTTTATCCATTCCATAAAGATGGATTTTTAAAGGTTTTGCGCATATATTAAGAAACTTTTATACGTACACATATTCTATGATTAAATGTAAATTTTTTTTTTACTTTAACTCTAATTAATAGGGGCAAAACAAAAAATATTACATAATTTTTGCATAGAAAATACAAAACAACTATCTTTCTGAAATAATTTTTTTTCTAAAACATATATCTTTACGAATATGGATGGAGTATTAGATATCTATCTACTACACTATTAAAAAAGATTCAATCTAAGAGGGTATTGCCAAACACTCCACATAAGAAAATTTTAAAAAATTAAAGTTAAACTTATGTCCAAACAGTTTCACTAAACCTATTTACAAACATTTATATCAATATCTACTACACTATTAAAAACAAACACTTTAAGAGAATGTTTCCAAACACTACTTACAAATAAATTTACAAACTTCATATTTCCCGTAATTTAAGTTAATTTAAAATTAACACATTCAAAATTTATTAATTTGTGGAAACTGAAATTATTATCTCAATCTAATTAAGAGCCAACAAATATATGTTTCCAAATTTAATTAAACAAATCAACCGAGATTGTAGGCATACATCATGTTTATTTGAAATATGGAAACTATTGATTTGCGACACTTAAATCTTAACATCTACTAATGTTGTAACAACACTAATTTACTATATTTGTGAAAATACTCGGTTTGAAGCCAAATTGTTTTCAAATATTTGGCATTGATCCCTAACTCTAAAGCTCTATATAAATAGAGAAGAGACTCACTCAATTCTTATCATTGCCACCACCAAATAATTAGCTTAGTGTTTTTGAATGTGGATTGTGTTTGGATACATATATTAGATTAAGATACACATATATTTTTATCATTAATGAGAGTTTTTGTTTGTTTTTTATTTCAATGGCATAACATGTAATATTTCTAAAATTTAAATGTTACTTCTAAAACATGCTTTCCTTTTAATAGTATATATATATATTATATACTATATATATTAAAGCCTTCTATTTTAAACCAGTTTTCTTATTATATAAATTTGGTTTGAGTGTTATACGAGAAATTGATCAAGTCCATTAGAACATCAGTATTGGAAATCTCTTAAAGGGATTATCAACAATATAAAAAAAAGTAGAAGAGAGAGATAAAAACTTCTATAGACTCTCTCTCCACATGTTAACATTTTTTTGGTTTAAATTTTATTTATTTATTTAAAAGTTAAATAAATATTTATATAAAAATTGTTAAAATACTATATTTATGAATCTCTCCCCAATGCTGATGTTCTTACTCCAAATTCTTTTTGTTAAATTCAAAATCAATGATTATTTCTCAGATTTAAAGAAAAAAAAGGAAAAAAAAAACCATCCTAACTACAGATTATTTCTGATTGGATGATGTATTTTCCGGTTTAGTGTAAACTATCTTTGGTTTGTTTGTGTTTACCGGTTTACTTTTCTGGTTTAAATTGTATTTAGCTTTCTTTTTTTCTTTAATTTTAGTTGTATATATTAACAATTAAACATCATTTCTAGAAAATCATTTGAATCAACGAACTAGTAAAACCAAAAAAAAAAAAAACAAATTCAATTCTTCCAATAATCAGAAAATTCTAGGGTTTTCAATTCTCCTCTGCGATTCAAATGAACAACTCTTACTTCATCAGCAAATTTCACCACTCTTCTAAGCTACCTACAATGGAAGATGAGGAAGAAGAATCACCAACGGAGCTAAACACGATCAACGGTTTAAGCGGTTTTGCGCTCATCTCTCCCGATAAGATATCTGTAAAGTACAGTGGCGTTGGCTTACACGGTCACGACGTCGGCGTTGTTCAGGCTAATAAGGCGGCACCGTGTAAGCGTCTCGCTTACTACTTTGAGATGTATGTTAAAGATGCTGGTGTTAAAGGCCAAGTCGCGATTGGTTTCACTACTGATACTTTCAGAATCGCCAGACATCCTGGGTACTGTTTGTGTTTGCGTTTCCAATTTTTGCGTTTAGATTATCAAATTTTAGATTTGATTTCTTTGAATAATTCATTTGATTTGTTGTTTATATTTCAATTCAATCGTGTTTATGAGAAGTTAGGATGAACTAAAGGGAAATTATGGTTTGATTAGGCTTAGGAAAATTTGAAATTTCGTTCAATTATGTTCTATTTAGGTTTGATTAGGTTCAGGACAATTTGAAATTTGGCACTGTTTGTTTTCGTTTCCAATTTTGTGATTAGATTTATCAAATTTTGGATTTAATTCGTTGACTAATTCGTTTTATATGGTGTTTAAATTTCAATTCAATCGTGTTTATGAAAAGTTAAGATGACGTAAAGGGCTATTATGGTTTGATTAGGCTCAGCACAATTTGAAATTTAGTTCAAGCATGTTCTATATAAGTTTGATTAGGCTCAGGACAATTTGAAATTTGGTTCAGTCATGTTCTATTTATGTGTGATTAGGCTCATGACAATATGAAATTTGATTCAATCATGTTCTATTTAGATTTGATTAGGCACAGGACAATCTGAAGTTTGATTCAATCATGTTCTATATATGTGTAATTAGGCTCATGACAATCTGAATTTTGATTCAATCATGTTCTATTTAGTTTTGATTAGGCTCAGGACAATCTAAAATTTGGCACTGTTTGTTTTCATTTCCAATTTTGCGATTAGATTTTCAAATTTTAGATTTGATTCTTTGACTAATTCATTTGATTTGCTGTTTAAATTTCAATTCAATCGTGTTTATGAGAAGTTAGGATGAACTAAAAGGAAAATATGGTTTGATTAGGCTCAGGACAATATGAAATTGGTTCAATTACTGTTTAATCGTGTTAGTTCTACTTAGTTTTGATTAGGTTCAGGACAATGTGAAGTTTGGATTTTGTTTCTGTTGGAAAGGACATTATGTGAAATTATGCAAAATTGGAAATCGTGTTAAGTTCTGTTTAGGTTTGAGGATAATTTGAAATTTTGTGTTTATGTTGAAATGGAGATTATGCAAGACACTCTCTCGTCTATAACATTGTTGCTGAGCATAATTGAACTCAACACTTGTAGCTATTTCTTATGTAATGGTTAGATGGGAACTCAATACTTGTGGCTATCATGGTGAGGATGGACTCATATATCTTGGAAAACGACAAGGTGAACCCTTTGGTCCAACTTATTCAACCGGTGATACAGTTGGTGGCGGTATAAACTATGATTCACAAGAATTCTTTTTCACGTAAGCAAAAAATGTTTTGATAGCAAATTGAATTCATTTCATGTTGCAGTTCTAACATATCCTTGTTTTATGTTTTTCTCGTTCATATCTTTGATGCCAGCGTAAATGGAACTCTGGTAGGGACAGTATCCAAGTACATTAAGGGTCCTTTATTCCCTACTGTTGCTGTACATAGCCAAAACGAGGAGTAAGCTCTTATTTTGTTCTCTTTGTTTATTAATATTATGTGCTCGTTAATTATCTTTGTTGTTTGCATGTTTCTATGATTTTGTTCTGTATCTTGGTAGGGTTACTGTCAACTTTGGGCAGGAGAAGTTTGCTTTTGATTTTAAGGTAAGATTCTCACATTTTTTTGGCATACTAGTTGATTTGCTATGTGTTTGTTTGAGTAATTTGAAGATGAAATAATCAGGAGTACAACTTTTGAATAAGATAAAGAAAGAGTATAATTTTTCATATGGTACAAACATATAATGTGGCAGATGTTTTTCTATTACTAACTGGTCCATAATTTCGTGCTTCGTGCATAATTTGATGTTCCTTGGTGATCAAACGTTACCACTTAGACTCTACGATTAACATTTTAAGAAAGTTGAGGTATAAGTTATGTGTTCGTATGACTTAGCTGTTGCCTTTTCTCTGTTGTGTTAGGGATATGAAGAATCAGAGAGGAATAAGCAACAAATAGCAATTGAAAAGATATCCATACCTCCAAACATGAGTCATAAGTGAGTACACTCATAACTGAGATACAGTTCTTGTTCTTCTGTTCTGTTTTCGGATTGGTAATAAACGTTCTGTCTGAGCTAAAAGCCTCATTTTTTTTTCTGGTCATTAGGCTTGTAAAGGATTACTTGCTTCATTATGGGTATAAAGAAACTCTTCATGCTTTCGACTTGGCTACTAATAGTACAATTCCTCCTATCCCCATAGCTCGAGAAAATGGTTCGCAAGATACATTGTATGCATTGCATGAGAGGAAAATTATTAGACAGGTATTGTATTAGACTTCTTTGTCCCAAATCAAAAGGAATCTTGATATTGCATTGATCTATACTTGGGTTGGTAAAAAGCTTATAGGGAAGGGTGAGATCGATGCTGCTCTTGCTAAACTCCAGGATTGCTATCCCCAACTTGAACAGGTTCGTTTTTAAAACAATTCATACCGTTACATTAAGCCGCTTCGCTATGAGATATGAACTTTTACTCAGCTTTGTTTATTTGCAGAACAATAAATCAGAAGTGTGCTTCCTCCTTCACTGTCAAAAGTTCATTGAATTAGTACGGGTAATACTCTTTATTTCTTATATATGTTATTAACACATCATATCCATGTCGGTTTGATTATTGTGACATACTTAGATTGGAGCACTTGAAGAAGCCGTGAAATATGGAAGAGTGGAATTAGCTAAATTCGTTGGTTTAACTGCATTCCAAGACATTGTAGAGGTACTGATACTTTCTGCAACCTTAAACTTTTATGATGGATTGGAAAATTAGAGATTTGAGTGTCTTGTTATCTAATTTCAGGACTGTTTTGGGCTGCTTGTGTACGAACGCCCCCAAGAATCGAATGTGGGGTATTTCTTAGACGAGTCGCAAAGAGAAGTAGTGGCAGACGCGGTTAATGCAGCGATTTTATCTACAAATCCAAACAAGAAAGATCAAATGCAATCTCATCTAGAGACGCTTCTCGGACAGCTAACAGGTTGCTGTTTGGAACTGCGGTTACTTAACGATGGTCAAGGAGAAGCATTCTCACTTAGCCGGCTTCTTATGAACAACAGTTGCAAGAGGACCAAAAGAACTTGTTAGAAGCATTTGGATTTGATTGATGATGGTGGTTGGCTTTGAAACTGTTAATTCTAGTCAGATTAAATAGGTAAAGCTAAAATAAGCGATAGATTGTTGAAACGACGGTTTGAAGTTGAACCTGCAGGTTGTTTGATTTTTTTTATTTATTTATTATTTTTTCCAAATTTGAACAAATCTATAAATTAGTTTTATTTATTTAGCTTTTAACCAGTTTTATTATACCTTTTAAAATTTTGTTATTATTTTGGTTATAATCATAATTTAATCTCTTAAAACGAAGAGACTGTAAAATTCAAGTTGAGAGATGAGAAAAAAAAAATCTTCTGGACATTCCTTACAAGAAACATTACTTTACTATTACGTTTTAAAAAAGAAAACAAAATAACCCTTTAAACCATTTATGTAATAACCGGTTCACCTTTTTTATTTTAACAACCTATAGTAACCGCAAGCTATATTCAAAATTTCGTTAGGCATTAGTCACGCAGTCAAGCTCTAACAAAAAATATTAAAAATAAATCAAAGATTAATCGGAACTGTGCTATGATGCATGTAAAGGCCTCAGGGTCTTCAAAATGGCCTCAAATAGATGAATGTTTTCATGGCTAGAGGATCATCACTTGTTAACTTTCATTCCGCATCCTATTCAGAGAATAACCAAGAACTGAGCAACGGAACATGAACATCTCAAAACATCTAAAGGCGGTCACTGAAAAAGAAAAATAATAGTAAGAATATAACGTACAATCTAAAACAGTTGTAAGATAAATAAGATCATTGCAAGAAAAATATAGAGATTCACATATTCCACCCGAGAAAATAAATCATTTTTTGATACGAGAACTAGAGACTGCATTGGGGGTGTTGGTTAGAAATATATAGCTAAAATCTATGATACATGACAATCACTCAAGATTTTTACAAAGTCAAGTTGTCACATGTGATTGCGATCTGTTAGTATCGTCTTTGCAAGTGATAAATGTCACATATGTTTTGACCTAAAGTTGTCGATTCTACTTTGAATTGTAATTCTCTCAGTTTCTGCGTAATCATTTAACAAGTTAATGAAATTGAAAAAGTATTTTCTTTTATTTATAGATTTTGTTTTTGGTTTTCTGTTTAATATTGCAGTAAACAAAAATCACAATGGCTTCACACATTGTTGTTGAGAGAGGTGATAGGGTGGAGAGTTTAGTGAGTAGGGAGAAAGATTAACTTGAGGATGGTATTGGTGATGCTGATAGATTAGGGGAAACCCAACTCAGTGAGGTTGAGGACGAGAGTCGATCATTTGATTATCGGCCTTTAGTTGATGAGGTTAAACGTGATACTCAACTAAACATTTGTTTTTGGAGTTGGAAAAGAGTGGAGAAAAAAGTAGAGGAGACACTGATTGAAAATAGTGGATCTTTAGATGAAATGATGGATGATCAGATGGGTGAGGCATGATGATGATGAAGATGCTGAGTCGCTGGATTCTGAGTTTTATGGTGCATAAAGTTCTTCACCTGATGCTTCTATGACAAAACATTATCCCGCCCGCTTTTACATTCAGAGGGGCCACATAGGAGGAGAAGTAGTGATGAAGGGATAAAGTCTGATGTCGACAGTGAAAGTCATGGAGAAGAGGATCAGACCTCAAGGGTGACGGTTCCCAGGAAGAGATCCAGTGTTCAGAAGACATGAAAGTTTCAGTGTAAGCCCATTAATGTTTGGACCTTTATTTGTGCTAGAAAGATTAGCAAATGAGGGATGTTGAACCGTAGGCTGAAGACAAGAAGAATTAGGGTTTCAAGAGACGAATTTGGAATAAATAGATGTTTTATTGATATCATGAAGAACAAGTAACAAGAGAGATTAGGGTTTTTGAACAAAGAAGACAAAAACTATGTGAAATCTAGAACTTAGGTCTTCTTAGCGATTTCAGGATGCCACTCAATGGTTTTAGTCGGTTTTTGACCTTGATCGGCTTTTTTCCTTATCTCTTTGTTTTTTTTTCCGATTAGGATTTATTTTTCTCTTAGGTCGGCTCTTATTCGAGTATGTCGGTTAGACTTTCTTGATGGGCCAAAGATGATTTAGGCTTTAGATGAATGGATCTTGATTCAGGTCAGGTTTATGGTAGTGCTAAACCTTCATCAGAACGAGTATTGGAGTTTTGAAGAAGTAAAAAATAGATGACCTGATGTGAATCAAGATCTATTTTTTCTAAAGCGTGAATATTCGACTTACCATTGCGAAGTGTGAAACTTTTTCAGCATTCAATGCGACTTTCGATGTCGTCTTATGATGCGTTATCCGTTTTGATTGGCTTACGATACGAGCTAGAGCTCAGTTTATTCTGCGAGAATAGGTTACGATACGATGCATTCAGGTTACGATGCGATTTCATTTTTACTCGATCGGCTTACTCCGCCATTAAAAAGGGGGACATGTGGCAAGTAACAAATATCTTTGAATATTTTATTTCTAAATTTACCTTGATACCTGGGATAGTGTATCTTTTTAGGCAGTTTCTAGGTCAGAAATTGAAGGGTCGTATGTTGGCAACTGAAAGGTCGCGTTTCCCTTATAAATAGTGTGGGTTTGTCCTCATTTCTTTAATTCTTCCTTCGTAACCAAAGGTAAATTCTCTCTCGCCTTGCTCTTAAGTAATTTATTTACTGTCAAATCATCTTTCTTTCCGATATTGTTCCGCCGCGAATTGGTAAACTTTCCGGTGTGATCTTCAAACTCCTAGCTGTTTATTCGATCGATCTGCAAATTTTGCTGCAATGTCTACGAATCTGACGAGGAAGAATCAGAGGAAGAAAAAGGTAGATGTTGATGCCGAATCGAATTCTTCTAAGAGTTCAGCTATTCTTGCTCGGGCGATGAGTCGTTGTGATCGAGCTGAAGGCTCTAGTCGGCAGATAGAGATTCTAAAGTGATTATAACGATTTAAGAACACACAAAGATTGATAAAGAATTACTCTCTTTATTAGCTTTAGAAAACTTGCTCAAAAACTAAAGCTCTCAACCTCTTAAGCCTTGTCACATCTCAACAAGTGCTTTTATAATAAAACCATAGACTAATCCTATTTCTATTTGAATTAGATAATCTCTCATTAATATTTAGATAATTCCTAAATATAATATTCAATCTAATCCAAATCTCTTAAACCATAACTCGGTAGGATTAGTTTCTTGTCCTGCAAGTTATTCCTTCAAGCTTAATCCAACAATCTCCCTCCTAAGCTTGAAATCACTTTCAGCCAGCTCTTGCATTCCGATTAAGTCCCTCATCTCTTTAAACTTGACTCTTCCTAATGCCTTCGTTAAAATGTCAGCCTTTTGTTCATTCCCAGGTACGTGCTCCACTTCCACTTGTCCATTCTCAACACAGTCTCTTATGAAATGGTACCTTGTGTGAATGTGTTTACTTCGACCATGGAAAACCGGATTCTTGGTAAGAGCAATGGCTGATCTGTTATCGATTCGGATAATCACTCTTTCGCTTGGTTGTGCCAATACTTCACTTAGTAGATCTTGAAGCCAAATTTCTTGGACTTTCACCAAGGTAGAATATATGTCCCGTTGTGCTCTTTCCATCGTCCGGATCAACGTTATGGCTACTATCGCTGTAGCCTATAAGCTTTGGTATCTTCGTCATTGCCCACTGAAACGTTAGGCCAAGAGTGGTGGTTCCTCGTAAATACCTAAGACATTGTTTCATCGCAATTCCATGAGATTCTCTAGGGCTCTGCATGTAACGGCTCAAAACTCTAACACAATAGGATAAGTCGGGTCTAGTATGGAGTAGATAGCGTAGACAGCCAACATTTCTCCTGTATAGTGTGGCGTCTATCTCCTTCTCTTTCTCGGACTTTGAAAGTTTGAGACCCGCTTCCATTGGCGTGTGCACCGGGTTGCACTCCATCATCTTTGACTCCTCGAGTATTTTCAATGCATATTGTCTCTGATTTAGTGTTATCCCTTCCTCGGTTTGATTCACTTCGATTCCTAGATAATATGTCAACCTTCCAAGATCACTCATATCAAACTTTGATGCCATCTCTTTCTTGAAAATATCAATGATGTTTAGGCTTGTTCCTGTTACAAATAGATCGTCGACGTATACTGCAATAACAAGGAGGTTTTCGCCTACTTCCTTCTGATAGTCAGATGGTTCTTTTGAGCATTTCTTGAATTGAAGTTCCATAAGAATCTGATTCAACTTGTTGTTCCATGCTCTTGGAGTTTGTCTTAATCCGTACAGCACCTTGTTGAGTTTGTAAACTTTATCTTCGCTTCCTTTCTCTTCAAACCCTTCCGGTTGAGTAACGTTCACGGTTTCTTTTAACTCCCCATGAAGAAACGCTGTTTTGACATCTAGATGGTGTATTTCCCAACCGTTTGCTGCTGCAAGATTAATGAGAAGTCTTATTGTTTCAATACGAGCTACTGGAGCAAAGATTTCTTCAAAATCAATTCCATAGTGCTGCACATATCCTTTAGCAACAAGTCGAGCCTTATGTTTATTGATACTACCATCAGAATTTTGTTTTAGTTTGAAGACCCATTTTAACCCAATCGGTTTCGCCTCAGATGGTCAGTCAACAAGATGCCAAGTGTGATTTTTCTCAATAGAAATCATCTCGTCTTTGCAAGCATCTGTCCACTCTTTTGTCTCTTTTGCTTCTCTGAAGTTTATGGGCTCATCATTTAACATTAGTAGCAGCAACTCTGCCTCTGTTTCAGCAATTAGGGCGTAGTCCTCAAGGTATTTCGGTGGGTTGCTCTGTCTTTGGGATTTTCTTAGAACCGGCTGTGCAGTCCCATGTTCTTGCCCTGTTTCCTGATCGTGAGTAACAGCTATCTTGGTGTCACTTTCTCCTTCGTCAAGTTCTTCAATATTATCTATGTTTTGCTGCTCTGTTTCAGTGTTTCCATCTTGCCCTTGATCTTCAATGTCTCCGTTTTCTCCAAGGGCAATGCTGAAACTTCCGCTACTATCTCTTTCAGTGCCATTATAACTCCAGTTCCATCCTTTAGTTTCATCGAATACCACATCTCTACTTACCACTATTTTCTGGTTTTTTGGGTCAAGTAGACGATATGCCTTTGAGCCCGGTTCAGTTCCGAGATGAACCAACATACGTGATCTGTCATCCAACTTCTTTTGGTGTGGCTTGTCAATTTTTGAATAGCAAATACACCCAAATATTCGAAGATGATTGATATTTGGTGTCTTCTTCCGCAAGGCTTCGTACGGTGTTAAGTCCTTAAGAGCTCTTGTAGCTGTTCTATTCAAAAGATAGGTCGAGTGGCGTATTGCTTCTCCCCACAAGTAGTTTGGAATGTGCATATGCTTTAACAAGCTTCGTGTCATCTCCATTATTGTCCTGTTCCGTCTTTTGACCACACCATTTTGTTGTGGAGTATAAGGCGCGGTAAGATGTCGTTTAATCCCATGAGTCTCACAGAAAATATTGAATTCTTGTGATAAGAACTCTCCTCCTCTATCGGTTCGGAACGCCTTTATCTGCATCCCTAAGTCTTGCTCCACCGAAATTTTAAAATTTTTAAACTTGTTAAATGCATCTCCTTTCTTCTTTAGTAACATTGTCCACATGTACCTAGTGTGATCATCGATAAGAACAAACACATACTTGTTTCCAGCGATCGTACTTGGTGTTATAGGGCCACAAAGATCTCCATGTATAAGTTCAAGTGCTTATGCTGCTCTATAAGAAGTGGCTTGAGGAAAAATTTGTCTTGTTTGTTTCCCAAGTAAACAAGATCCACATAATTCCTTTTGTATGTCAACATGCGGTACTCCTTGAACAAGCTCCTTTTGAATCATCGACTTTATTGTTTCAAAGTTTATGTGCCCCATCCTAGCGTGCCATCTACTGCTCTCACTGATCGTTGATAGGTGTAAGTATGCCGAGTCTCTTATTCCCATATGTACCTTGTATAATCGATTTTTAGATCGTTCCGCTTTGACAAGTAGCTTTCCGTCGGAATCATGCATAGTTAAGTATCCTCCCTTCATTCTTATGTCACGCCCTGACTCAGTAGCTTGCCCTAAGCTAATGATATTAGTCTTCAAATCTGGAATGAAATAAACGTCAGCCATTATCCTTGGTTTACCATTCATATCGATGAAGGAGATTGAGCCTTTTCCTCTTATTGCAATACATGAGTCATCACCAAATCTAACTTTTCCTGTAATAGAACCATCAATCTTGTCAAAATATCGTCGATCTCCCGTCATGTGGTTACTAGCTCCATTGTCAAGGTACCAAACATTCTCTTCACCGGTGGTAGTTTCATAATCACTTAGCTTGCAATTTTCCTCATTTAAGTACACTATTTCATGCATCATAAGTGCATCAGCTCCTTGTGTATCATCATTGTCCTTTTTTGTTAGAGATTCTTGAAGTTTAAGCAAGCGATCTGGACAATTTGATGCAAAATGTCCGATCTTGTCACACCGGTAACACGTCACTCTTGATGTATCTCTTCCACCATTGAAGCGCCCTCGGCCTCTTCCTCTAAAACCCGAGCGTCCTCCACGACCTCTACTTCTATAATCTCCACTAGCACTGCGACTGTATTGATTTTGCTGATTTGTAAACAACAAGTTACTAGGATCATCTTCTTCTTCCTCTTCTTCGTCGACCCGTTCTTCAAAAGCTTTTAAGCGTCCGACAACATCTTCAAAACCAATGGTATTCAGATCTAACATCTGTTCAAGTGATGCTACCATGTGAATATATTTCTTCCTAGGAAGACACTTGAGAAACTTCTTGACCTGTTTTGATTCTTCGATATTCTATTCACAGAAAAAAAGTTTCGAGTTCTAAGCCTCTGTTTTCCTGTCAACACTTCCTCTGTTGTTTTTTTTTTTTTTTTTTTCAGTAGAAACTTCCTCTGTCTCACCAAATCACTTCTTCTCCAACAAAGCTTTGTTTCACCGGGAATTCTGTTCTTCCAAGAAACTTCTTTTCTTTCGAGCAAAAGAAACCCTTCAACGCCGAGAACCTTCCGTTCAAAGAACAACGAAACTTCGACTCTGAAAACAAAACCACCACCGAAGGTACCTCTGTTCCAAAGCTTCCGTCTTGTTGATCGCTTCGTCGCCAAAGATTGCTTTTCGTTCTCCGAATAAGAATCATACCCCTAAGCTCTGATACCAATTAAAGTGATTATAACGATTTAAGAACACACAAAGATTGATAAAGAATTACTCTCTTTATTAGCTTTAGAAAACTTGCTCAAAAACTAAAGCTCTCAACCTCTTAAGCCTTGTCACATCTCAACAAGTGCTTTTATAATAAAACCATAGACTAATCCTATTTCTATTTGAATTAGATAATCTCTCATTAATATTTAGATAACTCCTAAATATAATATTCAATCTAATCCAAATCTCTTAAACCATAACTCGGTAGGATTAGTTTCTTGTCCCGCAAGTTACTCCTTCAAGCTTAATCCAACAAATTCCCTATCTGCGAGATGAATCCGTTCCAGAAGGTTCTCCGGATTTTTGGACTCCAGACGAACATCTTCGGGAGGAAACCGAGGAAAATAAGCGAGGTCCGAGTAGAGTGAAAGCTGATAAAGAGCCGAAACGTGAGCCGGAGTATTACGTTGCTGACAATATTGCGGGGATTTTTCCCTCCAGAATCGATTGCCGCAATGAGATCTCAGTGCAGGATTCTGGATGGGGTGAAGATAAGACTTCCGGAATTTCATGAAAGGTCTTGGCACTGCTTGCAAGGTTATGTTTGCTTATACGAGTCATACTTCTTGAAGGGACGACTCTGGTTTCCTCTTTCTCAGCTTCTTGTTGCTTACTATCATGAGAGAAAGATTGCTATCTCTCAGTTGTGGTGTATGACCATTATACACCTGCTCGGGCTTTTACTATTTGGTAACGAGCTGAAGATTACAATCGACATGCGCTTCTTGGAAGAAATTAGTCTGATCAAGACAATAAACAAGAGGGAACATGTCTTCTATCTTGGTTACAAGCCTGTGCATCGTCTGTCTATGCACGGGAAATGGAGAATGAGCTATTATCCATTTGAAAGACAGCTCAGTGAATCTGAAATTAGTTTTGTTCCTGATACTAGAGGGTGACGAAAATAATCAATTATGGATCAATCGAAATATCATTTTGTGTGTCTGTGTTTCCTTTTCTCCTCTTTAAGCTTTCATATTTATTGACTTGATTGATTTGTAAAACTATCTTGAGATAAATGTAATGCCATTGGATTTTTCTTCAAGCAGGGTAAACTTATAGACTATCAAAAAGTATTCTTATTGCTGCCTTATCTTAATGATTAAACTTTGGAAAAGCATGCTTAATTCACATGTCTAAAAGCATGCTTTTCATAGTTTAATCATTAAGTTTTATAAGTCAGCAATAAGAATACTTTTTGATCTTGTAATTCGTGTATAATATGATCTACGAAACTCAAAGTGGCTAAATAGTTGGAAATACACAAATTTTATTGATCCATTAATTAGTTAAGACAGAGATACATTTTAGTTTAATACTGTAATACTTATACCATTTATATTGATTTGTAATGAACCGTTTACTTAAATAATTTTATTTTACTTCTATTCATATGTTGAAAGCAAGCAATGTCGAGAAAGAGAATCAAAATGATTTCAATTCAACATAAAAACATAAAAGTCGATCAAAAAACAAGCAAAGCAACACAATATCGAAAATTCAAAACCACACTAATGGAGAAATATAGAACAAGATCATTCATAGATCCAAGGGTGAACACTGCTCTGCCAGTTCACAGGACCATCAGGGAACCACAAAGCAATCTCCTTGTTAGCACTCTCGACTGAGTCACTTCCATGAATCACATTCCTTCCAATGTCAATTGCATAGTCTCCACGGATAGTTCCAGGCTCAGATGCAGCTGGGTTTGTAGCTCCAATGATCTTTCTTCCGGTCAAGACAACATTCTTACCTTCCCAGATCATTGCAACAACAGGTCCAGAGACAATGTAATCAACAAGTCCACTGAAGAAAGACTTAGTGGACAAGTCTGCGTAATGCCTCTCAGCAAAAGATTTCTCAACACTGATCATCTTCAAACCTGTTTACAACACATTGTTAGGCATATATACTATAGTTTAAAACCATGATAAACAATTCCCAGAAACTAGATTAAACCATAACCTTATACAATGTGACAGCAACTACATAAAATCTATAAAAATATGAAATTTTGAGATCACTTTCTTCGAAATTAGACAATACAAAATATCCAGAAACTGACCAAACCTTAACCTTTTTTTACAATTACACAATTTCAATCTCAATTCAAGTAACAGTGTAAATTAAAGTTGATCTAAAAGCTCTAATATTATAATCTAAAATTATTCAAAAGAGTTTTGGTAATCAGAATAATTACCTTTCAAAGTGAAACCCTTCTTCTCAAATCTGCAGATGATTTCACCGATCTGAATTAAAAAGAACACAAACATATACAAATCTTTGTCAAAGTCTCGATTTTTAAAGTAATAAACAAACAAAGGAACTGAAAAACAAAACGATAATGAACATGTATGTGTTAAGAGGGAAAGAGAAGCTTACGAGTCCTCTCTGGACGCCGTCAGGCTTGATCATGATGAAAGTTTGCTCCATGGTTGATGCTGCTTTCAACCGACTCGTATGAGGCAAACAGAGTATTTATATTCATCGGCACCAATTTGTAACCCTAATCATTCTAGGCCTAAATTGTTACTGGGTCTCTAATTGTTATTGTTTTCAGGCCCAATTATAAGAAATATTGAAAAAATGTGGTTAAAAAGAAACAAAAAGTATTTGACCACAAAAAATAAAATAATTGACCGTACAATATAAAGTGATGTTGAAATGGCTAAAGAAAAACTAAATCAGGTTCAGAAATTAACTTGGTTTAAGATTAAATTGAACCTTATGATTAAATATAAGTGAGACTCATTAGTTTCAATGAGTTTCATATACTTAATGATAAATATATAGTATCAAGAGTTGTAGTTACATTGGGAATAATGAATTTATTTACCGTCAAAATAGAAACTACGACCAGTGATATTATTGATTGTGGGATCGACGGTGTCTTAAAAAACTACAATTGAAATATTGTTTGTGACAATTGAAAAAAATGTTGCATATTTTTTATGACTTCATTTCAATAGTTTTCTTTTTAATCATAGGTATAATGTTAAGAGTTGTGGTTACATTGAGAATAACTTATTTATTTATGGCCAAAATGGAGAGGCTAGAAAAGTTGGTTTTTTACAACTGGAAAAACTTGACAACTTAATTACTTTATTTCAATGGGTTTTTATTTTTTAATAACAGATGTAATGTCAAGAGTTCTGCTTATGCTAGAATAATGGGTTGATTTATCATCAAAATGGAGAGGATCGAAAAGTTCTTCTAACATTGGATCACTTGAAAACTATTACTGCATTTTATCACTAAACTCAAAATTAGTATATAAATATTGTTCAAGTTCTGAATTATAACTTTGTGAAGGTGGTTACAATTTTTCTACGTACTTTTTATGCACAACTCAACTTAGAAGTTAATGCCATATCATTACATAGAGATGATTCAGCTACTTATATTCTCTATAATATTATAATATATATTTTCTAATAATTTTGAATTTGAAATTATATTTGAAAGTTGAAACATCAATATTCTTGAGCAGTGGCAGATCCAGAAATTTTTTTTACCGGGGTCAAAAACAAAATGGGTTTTGGGTCTTGCAATTACTGAAATTTTTTTAAAAGTAAATTAATGGGTTCAAAAGGTAAATGAGCTAAAAAAACCTAAAGTTTCATGGGTTCAAAGTTGATTTTCAACCAAAAAAAAAATTTATATACACAAATTTTTTTTTTTTGTTTGTGGGGTCAGCTGACCCCACTACACTATATATAAGTCCGCCCCTGCTCTTGAGAAATATAATAAATCATAATATGTTGTGGGATAATCAAATAAAATATCTGCTTTGATTTGATGATCAAAATAGATACAAGCAAATTAAGAGGTAGAATTTCCTTATAGTATTTTAGTCATCTATCTATTATACTATATATAATACATGATGACAAAAATATTATTTTTATGTTTCTACATTACATCAATGATATTAACACATTCATATTAAAAATAAATGACTTTTAGTGATTGGAGGACCAAGAAAGAGCTAGATTTGCATGTAGAGGATCATCTGAACATGATATGTTTTATTCAGTGAGAAAAAAAGCAAAAGAAAGATGCCACAGTTTACGGAAAACCACACTAGACTACTTCAGAGATTCAACTTTATTAAAAAAATTGATGTTGTAATGTCTATCATTTTTCAACCATAAAGCTTGCATTGATTGGGTTTTTGATATTTACTCAAGAGTTTAATGTTTTTTTTTTTCAGAACTGTAACGCCCGTGCTCCAAAAAATTAATTAATTTAATTAATTTAGAATTCTTTCGAGTTTATGAACGTTAGACAAGTCTCGAAAAATTAATTATTGAATTGAAATAATTAATTTAGATTCGTTCCGGGGGTGTTATAAATTGTTTCGAAAGTTTCGGGGGTTTTTCTCAAAGTTAGAAAAGTTTTTGGTTGACTTTTCTTCTTCTTCTTCTTCGTGACTTTGCCATTTTTTTTTGGCTGAGTGAAAAAGTTTGAGAGCTTGGCGTGAGAGGAGAGAAGAGAGAAGGAAAAGAGAGAAGAGAGAAAAGCTTGTGAGAAGCTTGTTTCTTTGTGTTTTTTTTGTGTGTGTGAGCTTGTGAGCTTAGAGAAAAAGAGTGGCTGAAGCTTGAGAGCTTGCCGTGAGGTTGGGCTGAGATGGTGAGAGCTTGGCTGGCCTAGGGGAGCAAGAGGAAGAGTGTAGAGAGTTCCTAGAGCTTGGATCTTGAAAGATCAAAGGGAGGGAGAGGCAGAACTGTCAGAGTCCGGTGGAGTAGAGTTCCGACCTAGAAATTCGTTGTCAAAGGTAACGAAATTTTATGGGTTTGTAGGTAAGACCTACATCTAGATGTGGCCTTTTGCGGATATTGATTTGAGTCAATATTCTAGGAGTTATCTGCGATTTCCTGGACTGTTCTGCTGCAGTCGCGATTTGGACCAGCATGTGTTCAAAGAGAGATCGCGAGTGAACCTGCCGTCGGATCGTTACAAAATTTTGTGGGTAGCTTCAGAACATCTAGGGGAAGCTTTTCACCGGTGGGATTTGAAAGTGGACGGTTAGATCTCGTTTCGTGATCCCATCTTTCAGACCGAGTTTCTGTGTGTTTTTCCAGATTTTTACTTTGGGGTTAAATGTTGCTTTTGGTTGGCTGTAGGGGGAGTTGAGCTTGGGAAATTCTACCTAAGCTTAGACCAAAGGTTATCAAGTAAGCTTGTGTGGGGCTTAGGGAGTTGATTCTCTTGCTTGGTACATTGTGTTGTTCCGAGTTTCTTGGTGAAATTCATGGGAATTTGAGAAGCGTTAGTAAGTGTTTTACTAAGCTTTGGTGGTTAGAGAACCACAGTTAGGTTGTTGTTGTACCTTGAAATCTTGATTGCGATCATGTTGATTTGCTTGGTACATTGTGTTGTTTCGAGTTTCTTGGTGAAAATCATGGGAACTTGAGAAGCGTTAGTAAGTGTTTTACTAAGCTTCTGGTGGTTAGTGAACCACGTTTAGTTGCTGTTTATGCCTTGAAAGGTTGATTGCGATCATGTTGCTTTGTTTGGTGTTTTGGGTGTGTTTTGGATTCTTGAGGATTTCGTGACTTGCGGGAAGTGTTTCCCTTGTTGTTGGGCGTGTAGTATTGCCTTGCTTGTTTCCTTTTCATGGTGTTGATTAGGAATTGTTAAGTTGTGGATTATTCTCATGTGTGATTTTAATCTTGTTAGAAATTGATGTGGTGTTATTGATTTTCTGTTCTTGTGGTTATTTGTTTGCGTGTGTCTTACATATGACCTGTTGTTGGGAGGATCAATCTCACTCAACATTTGGTTTACCAAATGTTGATGCATCACTTTTGTCGATGCAGGTAAAGATAAGGTGTGATCGTGGAATCAAAGGCGTTGAGAAGAGGATGATTAGGACTTATGGTTTTGCTATTTTTTGTTGTTTCGTTGTGCTGTTAGAACTGATAGCTTTTGGTTATTGGCGATTTTACCGCAGATTGTATTTGAATGTTTAATGTTTATTATTATAAAAAAAAAGATGCGGTCGTCACAAGAACTCTGGAGCTCTACTTAAGTGTGAAACTCCCAGAAAATCAGATTTTGTCTATAAAGCTTGCATTGATTGGGTTTTTGATATTTACTCAAGAGTCTAATGTTTTTTATTTATTTATTTCAGGACTGTGGAGCTCTACTTAAGTGTGAAACTCCCGGAAAATCAGATTTTGTCTATCTACTAGGAGAGATGCAGAAGGAAGCCGTAGCGGACACAGTGAATGCAGCGTCTTTATCTTCGAATCCAAACAACAAATATAACCTCCATTCTTGCCTGAATAAGGTTCTCAGGCAACTAGGTGTCACATACACTTTACCGCAAGGAATGAAGTGCTTCAAAACCTCAAAAATAAAAAATTAACCTTACTTAGAATTAATTCTCTTTGATTAGTAGTGTTATTTGTGTTGACCAACTTTTTTTGTTGTTATTATTTATTGACCCATACATTTTTAATAAATTTATTTGGCCACTAAATGTGTTGTTTTGGTTCTAACTTTGGTTAAATTGTGTGGATTTTATTTTTAGTTTTTAATATATGTTTATTTAATAAAATTATTATATACTATATTATAGCATATTAGAGAGACTTTTGGGTGATTTAATTTCTTGGAAAGTAACAAAATTTTGTTTCTCAATAAATAGATCATGATTCATATATTTATATTTAATGTTTTATAATTGGGACTAGCCATTTATTATTTTATTATTATTTTAGTATACAAAAGTGAGTAAAGTAAATTTGTTTATAGAAGTGTAATTGAATTTTATGATTATTTATATCATGGGCTGACAAAAAAAAAGCAAGAGGATGAAAAAATGAGTTTAGAGTAAAATGAGAGGTATCAGAGCTCCATGATATGATTTGAGTTGGAAAAAATGAAAACGCTTTATTATGATATTTTTCAAAATATTACATATTGTGCTTGGTTAAATAGATTTGTGGCATAAAGATTGACTGAGCATACATTGATTGGATTAAAGGTTGTGGGTGTTTTTTTGTTGATATTCTCGGTTTTTTGGAATAATTTTTTAGGGGTTTCTAACACTACTATTGATTAGATGAATAATTTTGAATTTTGTTTTGGGTTTTTATTGTCTATTTCCTTTGAAGGATTTTAAGGGGTTTATGATAAAAAAAAAATTTGTTTTGTTTTTTTTGGAGACACTTGTTGGGGTTTTGGTTGGAAGAAATATTTGAAGTTTTCATTTAATTTAATTATGCTTTGTGGGAGATATTTTATTTTTGTTGGAATTCTCTGTTTTCTGGAACGATTGTTGTAGGGATTTATGATATTGATTGGATGGAGGGTTTTGGATATATGTTGGGTTTTATTAATGTCTATTATTTGGATGGATTTTTAAAAGAGGTCTATGATAATTTTAATTTTTATTGTGTTTTTGGGAGACATTGTTTAGAATTTTTTGTTAGAAATAATATAATAAAATTTTATTTGATTTAATTATGTTTTTTGAGAAATAGTTTTGGAGTTTTGAGTTAGAAGAAAATTAAAAATTAGGAAAGAGAGAAAATAGTTTGTAGAAATAATATAATAATATTTTATTTGATTTAATTATGTTATTGAAAGATAGTTTTTGGAGTTTTGGATTAGAAGAAAATTAAAAATTAGGAAAAAGAAAAAAAAGATAGTTGGTGACACGTGACATTGTCTTAAAGCTCCACTAATTGTAACGGTACTATGTTATATAAGATGTTAAGTAATAATTAGTAATGTTAAATATACTAAAATTACAATATAATATTTTTGCTAGTTCAAACAAATAAGTTCATAGTCAACATTTAAGTAATAAAGTAATTAAAATATTTTTTCAAAAATTGATGTGGAAACATGTGATTGGATGAACATTCAAAATTTCATATGTAAAACGTTTGTACATATCAAGAGATGTTGTATATGGTATGTATACGTATATTACTGCAACTAGTTGTATGGGATACAATTATTTTTGCCTTAATGCATGAATACAAATTATAAAGGGTAACTTTTATCTTTTTTATATTTATGTTTTAAGAAAAAGGGTAATTTCTATATATAAAAAAAGACTTTAAATTATTGCAAAACATAATTAAATTTCCATAACTACATTTAATTGAAAAATTGTAGAGAAATTTACAGTTTCATCACCACTACAAAGAGCTGTTAAATAGTAATGTAGTCAAAGTTGTTAGATCATCTGAGTAGAGTTTTTAAGGGTTTGTCTCTTGTAAGAAATGCTTGACTGCTTCCATAATATTATTATCCTCGGAGTAGCAAACCTCGGGTATGTTTTCCTTTCCTATTTTCTATTTTCTCGCAGATTCGTTTATATTGTAGTAATGGATTAAGGATATTTACTTATATCACATTACTTGAGTCTCTTTAATGGTGAATTTGGGAAAACTTTAGGGTATTCGATTTGCACCGATTGTGTGTAGATCCTTTTGAATATATATATTGAACTTGGGTTCCTATGATTGTATTGCACTGATATAAATGTGAATTTTGCTTAAGATGTTTGATCGCACTAGATTCTCAATTTCTGAGTTTGTTTATCTCTATTATATTTAGTGTATTGATACGAAAATTTGTATTTAATGGATTTGCGCGTAAATTTATATTTAACGGTTTCGCGCGCTGACTGTTTGGATTTGTATTTTTAATGCAAATTTATGGGAAGAAGGTCAACCTGAGTTTTTTTAGTAAAACTCGGGGCGCTTCTACCGATTGAGACAATGTCCACCTAATTTTTGATATGATTGTAAATGTCATTTGAAGCACCCACTCAACAAGCATCAAAAGATATTATTTCTCATTTAATCATAAGGAAGAAGATATAAGCTTACAAGCTATGATTCATGAAACATAAGCCATGTTCGTCTGCTAATAGCAGCGATACATGATAGCCAAAAAAAAACACAATAAATAAACATTGCTTAAGCCTCAACTGGAAAAGGTGTCGCACGATGTGGATTACGCAACTGTAAGGCATAGTTTTTGTTCGCCAGAAAAAATAGTGACCAAACCACTTAACTACAACGTCACCGGCAATCATTTTAGGGACTATTTTGGCCATAATTTTTCTCAAAACCCTAACTCCAAAATGAAAAATGTTTCTGATAGTATTTTTTTTTTGGTTTTTCTGAACCAGAGAACAACTATTTTTCACCAACATTAGGAACAAATTATGAATGAAGTATACCTCACTGATATGAAAATCAACTTCTAACTCCCTATTGTATGACTGGAACATCGTCTAAAACACCCTAACTCGAAACTGTAATGATCTATTGTTGGGCTTCTCCAAGCCTAAGTCAACTCCTTCATTAGTATGATATTGTCCGCTTTGGACCAAGTGGCAAACCCTGTACGGATTCGTTTTTGGTCTCCTTCCCAAAAGACCTCATACTAATTGGAGATTGACTTGTCTTATATATTAGAAACTTATTTTCTAATCTTCTGATGTGGGACATTGATTTGTCTCCCAACAATCTTCTCCTCAAACCAAGGACCACAAACATTTGCCTCCCCTTCAGCGAGACCTTGGCACATAGGCACTGACACCCCTTATTCGCAAGGTTCTCTTGAGGAACTCTTCTAATCGTGTCAATTGAGGGCTCCTTCCACACCGAGCATGCAGCTCACACCCACTTCTCTAGGTCCACAATTTTTGACCTAGGCTCTGATACCAATTGTTAGGCTTCTGCAAGTCCAAGTCAACTCCCTCATTAGTATGACGTTGTTCGCTTTGGGATAAGTGGCAAAGCCCGCACAGATTTATTTTTGGGCTCCTTCCCAAAAAATCTCATACTAATTGGAGATTGACTTGTCTATATAAGGTGGAGTTTTGTGGAGATTTGGGCTTCAGTCAACATTTCCATATGGACCTGATCTTCTCTTCAAGTACCAGATGGGCCAAGTTTAAGCAGATCCCAATACATGAGGAGTCCACAAATAAACAAGTATGCAACATCAAAAAGGAAACAAAGCACGTTAGGTTTTGGGTATAAGAGAGAGTGCAGCTTAGGTCTCAAGGAACACGAGAAAGAGAGCAGAGCCACAAGTATACACTTAGAGAAACCGAGAGAAGTTGAGAGAGACATAGAGAAGCAGATGAGAGAGAGAAACAAAGAGAGTTTGAGTCTTGTTCTTTGTGAGTGCTTCTTTGATTGTAAGCTCCTTCTAGATTTTTCTTTTTATGTGACTTTCTTAACCTTTAACAAGGAGAGAAGAAACATCCCTTAGTGCTTGTAATAACTTTGCTTGATAGTGGAAGTTATGGGAGACGGTTCCCACCCGAGATGTACCGGTTAGAGGTTGGGAACTTGGTAATCAATCTCCTGTGTCTAAATCTAGCTAAGCAATCAATCGTTTCTGCAAGTTTAAAATTCAAGTGGTATCAGAGCAATCCATGTTTGATTGCAGGTGAAACACTAGAAGGTGCTTACAATCAAAGAAGCACAAGGAGCCGATGATGTTAACGGTTATAACAGTTAACTCTCATGTAAATATATATATATATATATATATATATAATCATTATTTCTTATATAATTTTAACCTATTTTATATATAGTATATATATAAAATAAATCCTTTAATCAATGTTGATTTAATCAAAATTAAACTCAACTATATTTTATCTAGTTTGCTTAGGTGTGTGACCCTATATGTTCATATAATATTAGTAATAGACTTTTAAACCCATAGATTATAAGTTGTTTCTAGCAAAACATTATAACCACCTAATATCATATGAATGTCAAACCTTGACATTACAACTTAATTAGAGTAAGTACAAATGATTTCAGGATATTCCCGATGATGTTAACGGTTAGCGCACAAGATACGAAGAAAGAATGAGTTATGGATTCTGGTTGTACATTCCACAGTACACCAGACAAGGAAGTCATGTTTGACTTCAAAGAGCTCAGTGGTGGTAGAGTGCTTATGGCTAACAACACTTATTGATACATAAAGGAACTGGGAAAATCAGAATTCAAAATCCAGATGGTTCTGAAGTGATTACTCAAGCAGGTCAAGTACATACCAGAAGTGAGTAGAAATCTGATTTCCTATGGGATGTTGATGTTAGAAAAATCGGGCTGCAAGAATGAAGGAAGAGATCTTATGGTTCACTTCTACAAAGATAATCAGAAAGTGATATTGGGAAAATATCACAAAGGGCTCTATTATCTACAAGGTAAAGTTGCTAAGGGTGAAAAGAGTGTTTCTACGGCTGAAAAGATGAGTACATAAACTACGGAGGCTGAGCAAGGATTGAGAAATAATAAGTCTAAGAAAGTGACATGAGTGAAAATTTAGTTCAGGGACCTTCACTACATGGTTTTAAAGCAAGGAGTTCATTAATTCAAGGTGGAAAATCTTCATTGGGAGAATCAGAAAATTCAGAAAAGGTTGAAGTTAAAGATTCTGGTTGTGTGACTTATGCTTTGGCTACTACAGGAGAGATTGATGCCGAACCTAAAACCTATGAAGAAGCAAGGAAGAGAAGCATGGAAAAAATGATGCAGAAGAGCAGAAGCTTGCTGGAAGTAAGTGTTTTTTTAAATTGAACCCAGGGATCCTAGACGGGATTGAAAAGCAAAGGAATGAGGCTAAGGTGGTAGCTAAGGGCTTTTCACGTAAGGGTAATGAGATAGATCAGAAAGAATTCATCAGAGACAGAGATGGGGTTCTATATAACATTCACCCAAGAAAAGATCCAGCAAATTTTGGAAAGGAAGCAGTACCTGAACAGAAGGTTCAGGTTTGCTGCAAGCTTCTCAACACAGCTTGAAGGATGGTGCAGCTCCAGGTAACTCCATTATTGACATTATACTCTCGCAAGAAAAATAACAAGGAAACATGTAAGTTTCAAGATGGTTCTTATATTGATAAGAAAGGGAAAATAAAATCAAAATTGATTAATGGGTTTAGGGAGTTACCTGTAGACATATGGAATTGCAATAAGGAGTTGATTTGGGGTTGCAGAAGCCCAATATCTATGAATCAGAAATGAATGATTTTTCTTAAACTTTGGAGATGAATTATGATCTGAATATACCTCGGATTGACAAGTCCTAAAGTGTAGTGGCCTCTTTGCAGCGAGATCTCTCTAGAACCTCTAACAAGTCCACGTAACTTCTTATGTATTGACAAGATCGTCTTGTCAAAACCCAACCCCGAAACAGTTTTTCTTCTGCTTCCTCATCTAAAAAAAGTAGATCAGAACTTAAATCCGATGCTCTGAACTAGGTGGTTGACGACGTGGTGATGAGTGGAGGCTTTGATATTGAACGTGGTGACTGACAGTGATGACCGAGAGTGAGTGTTGCGTTTCACACCACCTAACCTTTGTTTTCTCTCAAAGGTTAGTTCTCTTCCTCATTCTCTTTAATCGTCTACATTTTTATTATTGGATCAAAGGATAGTCTTCTTACAACACATCTCACAGACACTTATACTACTTTTCTACTCGTCACACACACTTGCACCATGCCTCTAGACATAGGCTCTCTTACACAAGCAACATCTAACTACTACTACAAACAACTCTCTTAAACTCTAACGTAACTTAGTTAAAACTAAACGAAACAATGGGTAAAAAAACCCTGACCTTTTTCAAAAACATTAAAAAACTCTCATTTTTTGTGGGGTTTTAAACCCTAACTTTTTAATAAATTGTGAAATAAACTCTAGGTATTATCAAAATAATAAGTACATCATTATATTAAAATATAAATAAATAAATTTTGGTTTAGGATTTATTTTGAGAAATTTGAGTTTGTGATTTTTTTTCCAAAACTGAGTTTTCTAACTAAAATATTATTATAGATTAGCACATTCATTGTTTCGATTCAAATTTGTTCAAACTTTTCCTTATGAATAAGTAGCTAAAAGTAATTAATAATATCACTTTTAAAAATATTTTTAAGTTATATTTTAAATATATCTTAATTTCATGTATTTAAATTAAAAATAATTTGGTGTGGAAATTTATGTACTTTCATAAGAATATAATTTTTTTGTTTGTTTTCATGTTAATAAGTTTATGTGACTAAACCAAATAAACATTTATTAACATAAAATTCATATTCGATAAACTTGATAAAATTCATTTTGATATTATATTCAAATTCATAAAATTCATATTCAATAAATTTATTTCGTAAGAAATAAATATATATAAACGATATATATAACTTTATATTGAACCGAGTATGAATTTATGTTAATAAATATTTATTTGGTTTCGTCACACAAATTATTAACATGAAAACAAACAAAATTGTTTTTATTATTAAAAAGTACATAAATTTCCACATCAAAATATTTTTGATTTAAATACATAAAATTAAGATATATTTAAAATATAACTTAAAAATATTTCAAAATGTGAAGGGTTTTTTAATATTTCAAAATGTGAAGATGAAGATTTTTTTAATATTTTTGGAAAAGGTGAGGATTTTTTTACCCATTTCTTCAAACTAAACTAAATAAACACTTCATTCGTATATGAGCTTTAACAAATCCGTTGGCCCCCATATAGCACAAAACCACAAAGCCCAACTTCTTGTGTTGACTTTGCTTCCTTCTTCTTCTTCTTCATCGTGATGATTTTGGCTTGAGATTAATGATGGTGCTTAATGGTTTGAGATTTGCTTCAGATGGTGGTAAAACTAGCAGCTCTGCTAGGGTAAAACGAAGAGGAGAATATATAAACCTATATCTATGTAAATGTGTGTGTATGTTTTGTTATTATTATTGGGTTTTACAATTCTCCTCCACTTCAAAAGAATTCTTCCTTTAATTCAACGTTCCTTGTTGAAATCCCCTCTTATCCTTAAAGAGCTCTGGCTGGTCCTCTCGCATTTTCTTCGTAGGCCCCCAGAAAATCTCCTTATCCCATCATTTTCCCAGCAAATTTCAACTGTCTTAGCTTCCTTTCCCCGAGAACCAACCTCTCTATGACATAATCGATACCGGTTTCTGTCTAACAGATAAGTCATGCTCTAGGTCTTCTGGTGGCTGCAAAACGATCAACTCCGGCTCTGTGACTACTTTTCTCAATACAGACATGTGAAACACATCGTGGAATGCTTCCAATTCATCTGGTAAATCGAAACGGTAAGCCACAAACCCCAATTCTTTATGTGATAGGTAGGATAAGGCCCATATATCTTGGCTTATCTTAACAAATATCACGATTTTCTTATTAAATTTTGAAAGCTATTCAAATAGTCAAATTTATGGTTGACAACGTGTAACTAATGTTTGTTTCGTAAAATTAATTTTTTTGATTCTTATAGATCATGGAAGTCTAATTGAATATTATGGCACAATATACGTAGTTTCTAATATATTATCAAGATTTATTTTTATATTGTTATAAATCTTATTCATATAGAATATTCTTGTTTTTACTAACTAAAATTTTCTCTTTTATAAGATTTTCATATCTCTAATGAATACGATTAGACTTTATTAACGTGTAGATTTATCTATATATATTTTTCAGTTTTTGATTTAATTAAAAAAATTAATGTTAGTTGGCAATGGTTCAAGTTCCAAACTCGACCCAGCTTAAATAGAGTAAACATAAACGTTCTCCGCCAAAAATTAAGAGGAGAAAGTTTAATAAAAAATTAAGAGGTTTTCTAGCTCATTGGAATTTTTCATGATCTTCTCCGCAGCTCTTATAGACATAAGATTGATGCATGAACCAGAATCACATAATGCATCTTTGAATTCAACTCCTCATATAGAACAAGATATAAGAAATCTTTCGGGGCTGTCGACTTTGTGTAAAGTTCTGAACGGTCTTGGGTAGTGTAAGGCTTGCTCATAAAGCTCTCTCATCTCTGTTCTTGTCTCAGAACTCTCGAGAAAGAAACGATTAATATGATAAACGGAACAAGCTTTTGCAAAAGATGTACCTTATGGTAGCTTTCCAACAGCTTGGTTGAAGTCTCCGAGTTCTCTTATGCCTATGATGTGAGGGTACCATCGGTTCTTTAGAAGGCTGAGACCATGTGGGTTATGGTGGAGTCTTGTTCTCCTAAGATTCTCATCTTCTTCTTGAAAAATCTTACTTTCTTTGAGTTCGCGCAAAGGTTGTGCCTATTTGTGAGTTGTAACCATGTCGCATGGGACATGGTTATAAGGATTCTGTGTCCTCATCACATTCAACTTCTTCTTGTTGCCTAGATGTGTCCTACAGAGCTAGCTCTCCATCTTCACTCTTCCATTCAAGCCTAGTGATTCGGCTAGCTAGTCCCCATATGCTTCCTTCAATCATATCAATCCTCTCATGAACTTTTCTTGTACTTACCTCTTGTTGATGTAAGCACTGCTTCAGTAAACCCTCAAGTCTCTCCTCTAGAATCTTTTGTTGTGAATAAGAATTGGCATGATCTTGGAAAAGTTGGTGTGGAAGGCGCCTAGAAAGATGGTTTCTCGATAACCGGTTTTGAAAGTCCTTGGGTTTCCTTAGGTAAGGATGTGGAAAATGAGTTTGCTGATGGCGTGGGGCAGGTCTCAAATCCTCATAGACGTGATAAGGTTCTGGAGGTGGTCTGAAGTTAGCTCGGTGGATAGCTTCTCCTTGGTTCCGAAATTGGTGAAAATATTGGTTTTCGGGAATTTCTTCATAAGGGGTCCGAGTGGTTATACAACAATAGACCTCTCCTAGGTCTTCTTCTTCCTCATATTCTCCAGTAGATAGATCATTAAACTCAGCATCCTCTCTTGTCAAATCTCCAAATTGGCTTTCAAAGGCTTGTTCTTCAAAGTAAGCTTCTTCTTCATCGGTTTGATAGTCTTTTTGTTGAGTCTCCTCCAATGGCTTGGTTGTGGCTGTGAGCTTCTCTTCTAGAGCTCTTTCTTCTTCTTCTTGATCATAAGCTAAGTAAGCTTGATCATCCTTCCACTTGGCATAGTCATTGGGATCTTTGAATCCTTGTTGCAAAGCTTCAATCTTCCATTCTAGATGGTCTTCCATTGAGTATATGTTGCGGCTCATGCAATAGAATTTTGATCCATGCTCGTTGATCTTTCCTCTATGATAGAACAGCTGGTCCTGGACTTTCTTAACTTGGTCTTCTACACGTCGGATGTGCCAAGTTAGAGTAGAATGTTTTGAATTAAAATCTGTTTTCATCTTTGAGAACTTAGCACCTAGTTCTTCATGGCACTTCTGCTGCTCATTGGCAAGTTGTTGAATAGCTTTCATCATCCTATCATAGTAAGCATTGGAGTGTGGTGCTTGATAGTCTTTATAGGCATCAATCCTCATAACTTCCTTTGAATCAAAATCTTAATCCATAGCAAAACAGAATCTGTTTGAGTGCGATGTAAGTGAGTGAGTGAGTGGCTCCATTGTGTTGAGCTTGTCTCATTGGTCGATCTCCAGAGGATTGAGATAATGATGGACATCCAGAGTTTTTCATCAAAGGTGTACCACGAGATAACCGAGAGTGGCTGTGGTGAGCTCCATAGCTTGAGCTAATCAATGGTTCGGAAGAATCTCCGTCCATGTTGTTGAAGTGGTGCACCATGAGTTGCGCAAGAGTAAGGTTCTGGAACTCCTCAGGTAGAGCATCGAGGTTCATCCTCAAGGTCTCCTGAAACAGTAAAAACCAAAAAGAAAAATCAAAAGCAAAGTGTCCTAGACATTACTCTAGTTCTTAGACTTGTAAACAAACAATCTTTCCTCGGAAACGGTGCCAAAAACTTGATTACGTGTTGTGTTGTTGTGTGTGTGCTGCGTTTGTCAAAGTCAAGTTTTCCTCAAACACAACTAATAAGCTGCAAGTGCACAGCGAATCAATTGTAGCACTTAAGGTATCGAATCCCACAGAGAAAAAGTTGTTTTGCAAGTTTAGATGAAAAAGTAAGGCTAAAACCAAAATATGAAAAAGGGGTTTTGTTGTGTCACGATTTCAAGTAAACAAAATAAAAAGTAAAATGAGATGTAAATTAATAGAAAGCAGGCGTTGGGCATTCAAAGGATCTCTGGAGTTCAATGATCAATTAATTCAAGATAATTTCATGTAAATGCATATCTACTCCTAAGTCTCAGACTATGAAACACGAAAGTTCGATTAACCTATTACCATAGAGAAAACCGGTTGAGATCAATATGTCCTGGTACTCAACTTACGCAGGCAACAACACATATATTAAAGCATTAAAATCAAGTTCAATTATAATCCATAAAGCTCTATAACTAAGTGGTATGTGCTTGTTATGACGTGATACTCATCCCACCTAGGATCAAGAAAACTAAGCAAGTGGATAACGAAACCTAGATGCCTAAGATCAGTTACTAGTTCATGATGCTAGCTACATGCATTAAGAGAAAGATCAGAACGAAAGAACAGTGTAAACGATGATGCAAAGACGATGTACTCACCACTTAAACAATATAGATCGTCTCCCCTCTTTGATTAACCCTTTAAACCCAACAAGTAAATCACTCAATCATGCTTAAAAGAATAATCAAAGCAAGGTTAAAATAATTCATAGATTACATAGATAAAAGAATAAGGTTCGGAAATTACAAAGTATTAAGAGAAAAGGGATGGTGAACTTCGATGGCTTCCATGAGCAAGAAAGACTTGGTGCGGCTCCTCTGTATTTTTACCCCTTATAATGATCTCTGATATTTCTCAACGGGAAGGTCTTCAACGAATGTCAATCTTCCGATGCTCTGAAACTGCCTTAAAACGGGTCTTGCTCCTTTTTGGTCTATTTTCTCTTAAAACCTACAAAACTTCTTTGATATTAGAAATATTCGATAATAGCCTATTTAGCCTTGAAATCACACCATACTCTTCATAAAACAATATGAAAACAATAGTAAAAAGGGGTAAAAATACGATGTTATCATGTTCTACCCTAGAAGACTTCTCAAGGTGATTCACACGGGGAGAGCTTGAAAACCTCGGACATACGGAATAGAGGAAAATGATCCCAAAATAATGATTCCCCTTCTTCCGGAAATACCTCAAATGTTGATCGCTCTGTTTTGAGTATGTGCCAATCCTTGATATATATATTTTGTAAATTTTACATGCTCACTCATGACTTCTTTTGCAGCTGCGCACGAGAACAAAAAGTTTACCCTTTGACCGATGGGATCAGGAAGCATTGGATCTTTATGTTAGAATTTCTATCCAATTGGCTAAGGTATGTAGCCTTACGTTGTATTGGCAATGTCCTTCATGTATCCTTCTAATTTACTGGCTCGTCTAAACCATCTCTAAGTTGCCTCTGGTCATAACGAAACAGTTCGCTTTTATGAATAGGCTGTTAGAAAGAGAACTTTGTCTGAGGCTTTGATTGCGGCGAACAAACAGATCTTAGATCTTGAATCGAAGATTAAGAGTGATGCCGCCAAGGTTGGCAGAGCTGCGCAGTTAGAGAAAGAACGAGACAACGCCCTTAACTCTTTCAAGTTGTCGTAAGAGAAAGTAGTGCGCTCACACACGAACGGAATGCTATGCGAGCTTCATCATCTTTGTGTCAAAAGCAAAAAGATCTCGATAAGTTAAAGCAGAGATACGACGACCTTTTAAAACTTCGCGGGACTCATCCGAAGCATTCGAGCTGCTCAGATTGGAATAATGCGAAAGATCGATGTCGTGGTATAATTGAAGAGATAGCTGGGCACTTCATTCTTTGAAGGCAAAGATGCTGCTTCAATCCGATGTTAATGAGCTGAAAAGCAATCAATCCCTTCTTGTTTTCTTCTAAAAGGGTGATTTTGACTTAAACAAGGAGAAGAAAAAGGTGAAAAAATCACTAACCGAGGTTGAAGCCCAGCTGCAAGCTATCCCATCTTCCGAGCTGAACTTTGAGCGGTACATCTCTCTCCTTGCTGATGTATTGTCTTACGGTGATCCTCCTCCCGTTTCATCCGAAGCTACCTGTGGTCAAACTTCTACCGAGGCTGTTGGAGGTCCGTCTTCGCTCCCTAAGGAGGTATATTTTAATCAATTCGGCTCTAATTTTGCAATTATGAGTTCCAAACACGCGACTAAACTTAGATTTGGAATTATACAGGCTTCGTCGAAAGATGAAGACTCAGCGTAGGAATCCTCGGGCCGACCTTAATGGTGTTTTATTCCGAAGATGATTTTTGGCTAGGACGCACATTTATAGTTTGTTTATTGTTTTGTTGTTTTTGTATAGATATCACAATTGTGTTTTGTCTAGATGACTTTGTCCTTTGGGACTTGTAAACATTGGTATTACTGTGATAGTGTAAATATTATTTAGTGGTTTGTCCCTTTATTTTCTAGAGATGGCTTACGAAACTTGACTTGTGTTTTATGTTTGAATTCGCCCTTGGGGCTTTGTTTTGAGACTTTTTTTACTTTCGAAGTTAAACATCTCTTCAGAACAAATATGTCAGATTTGCAAAGTTAGACTTTTGTTCATTAACTCACAGACGAGTTTTTTTCAAGGGAATGAGTTGATCAGACCATTACCATTATTAAATGAATACTAGAAACATTTATCCTCGGTAAAGTACGAGGCTTGAACTCGGCTTTGAAATTGGCATGCCCTTACCATTTTTAAAGAAAAATTATGTTCAGTGATCCTCGGTAAATTTGTGCGAGGATAGAGCTCGGCTTATGAAATGTCCAAGGGGACTGATTCTGTTTATGTTCCGAACTTGTCTGTTCAATTATAGAATCATGATGCGAGGATTGATCCCAGCTTTAGATAATGCGAAGCTGTGCTCGACTTTAGAAAATGCTAGGCTGCATTCTATTTAACTGTTGGGGTTTTTAATCTGCGAACCATAAATCAGCATGCAACCCGTAACGACACAAAAGATTTCTTTATCTTACGATGGCTGATAGGTCAGTTAATATGATTTCACGAACGATATTTGGGTTCGCAAATCGAGCCAATGATCGTTTCTGAAGGATGATTCTTACTTTTGATTGTCCTCTGGGACTACTGCTTAATAGGCCTAAAACCTATGAATCTCTTAGGTATTAATTACCAGACACGTGTGAATATATCATCCTTGAGTATCACAATCTGGCTTATAGAAAAAATAAACTTATGTTCACACACTAAAGGTGTAATAATTACTAGTCCTTTATTACTCCCGTAATGATTATAAATCAGGCGGCATAACACTTTTAGTATTCTCCTTGTTGAAGAGAGAAAGTTATTAAAAAGAGATTTAATTGTACTAAGAGGGAATGTTCCTAGAGATAGAACCTTCAATGAAACCTATCGCAGACTGTTCCAATTTTCCCCAGCCCGTAGCGGTCCCGATGACCCCACAATCCCCGATCCCGCTTCTCGGGATGGATTCGAAGTGCATAAGGTTAAGTTACCTGATTACAAATTGACCTTATCCGGGAAAGAGGAAGAAGAAGCCAAAGACTTTCTTCATAAAGTAAACTTTGTCAGCATGCTTGGTAATATTTGAAAAAACTTTTGCGATTGATTACCCTTTAATTTCCTCTGCCATCCAGTTGAGTATTCGTCATCGTCTAGAATGTGGAAAATGTCAGCTCCTTGGCGAGAAGAGGAAAGATCTCAAAATGCGGATTGCTCGAAGCAAAAAGTGGATTCGTCGCAATGAATGTAATCCTATGGACTGGGAGAGGAATGGTCTTGACAAGGTCACACTAATTGCTTGATGTGTTCATCGATACATAAGGGATCTTAGAAAACGCCAGATTATGGAAAAAGGTACGGGATGATGAAGACACTCGTCTGCGAGCTGAGTTTCTAGAAATCGAAGCAAGAGAAAGATACAATCTTGTTGTAGGGAAGGAAGAGACTGTTCGTGAATTTATCGAATAATGTAACTATTTAGTTGAGTCGGCTTAGTTAGCCTATCAAGAGTTTTGTATTTTGGAAATACAACTTTACTGTTTTGATTTAAATACAGTAAACCTTTAATCAATTAAACCATTAATTAAACCAATCTTTGAATTCGTGAAAATCAATTAAGATCATTACTCAAACCTTTAATTAAATTTAAACTGTTAAGTTTCTTTTCTGTCCCTCTGAGTTCGTCTATTTAAACCATTGTTCCTCACTATTTAATAGAACAAACAAACAAAGTAAAGCTATACTTATTCTATAATGGCAATGAATCCTCAACAAAATAGAAACTCTACGACAGGTTCTTCGACAAACATGGCGATTTTCCCTCATCCAAACCCCTGTTGTTCTTTTATCTTTGAGTTGATGTCTGGTTTAACATCATTTGACCAGTTTTCGCCCTTGACAATTCCTTGTGGTTTGATTAAGGAACTGCCTCCTCAAAATCAAGAGATCGATATTCACTACATGGAGAAGGTATTTCCATTCTTGAATTTTATTATTCTTAGAATAAATCTTGAATGAAAATGGTATCTAATAGGAATTTTTGTTTCTCTAGCTTATGGTAGGCATGCGTGGATTGAACATGAAAGGGAGACTCTTCAAGCGGAAGTAAGAGAAAAGGAAGCCCAAATTCGCCAGATTACTCGTTATATGGGTATCGTAGAAGCTTCTCCTTCTGTCCGGCTTGCTCTTGAATCCAAGGAGTTTGACTATCATATTCCGCATTGTGTTCGGAAGATGATTAAGCAGATAGAGAGTGGAACTAACTTATTCTGCGAGGAGGCCTAGTTTTATGAATTTGATGATTTGCTTAGAATGTATTTTGTTAATCATATGTAAGTTCATCAAATCGAAAAGTAGTCCTCTAATCATGCGAACAAAGTTATTCAGAAATAATTATTTTGGAATTTTAAATAGCTGTGTATGAAAGATTAGACTGCCTACAAACCCATGTTGGGATCAAGCCAATCCGTAGTTCGTACAGTAATATATTTTAGCAAGAGCTAGAAATTAAACACAAGAAAAGTAAAAAAAAACTCGCGTGACGAACTTGGTAGCCACTTCGCTAATGATTTGAGAGTGAGGGAGTATACCCCTAGTCAGCCCCCAATCATTAATGCAAATGGTACTTAAACCAGATTTAGAGTGCTTAAACTTTGATATGATAAGTAACTATGTTCTTTGCCTTGTGCTTTAATTCCTTTGTCGAGGCGAAGCCCAATAATGAGTACTTCGTACTTGGTTTAGAAGCAGGAAGAAACTGAAATGACTGTTCGAGTCTGATTCTAACTAAACATCCTTGTTTTGATAAAGGCTTTTCCACGGAGAGTTGCGAGGTCTTATGTTCCTCGCATGAAACTGCTTCGCTGATTGGAAAATTGAGTTTGATTGTCTAATTTGTAAGAAGTTCTGATTGGCAAAGGCAATGTAGGATTCTTCCCAGAGGGGTTGACATGAGAAAATATGGTTTTGTTTCCCGAACAGAAACCACCACAGCAAGTGTGAGCTTTTCCATGATCGTATAACGAGTTTCTGGTCTTGTCAGACTTTTGCGTACATGGCAAATAGATCGTTGCTCTCCTTGATCGTCCCGTATGATTACTCCACTCTCCGCATATTCAAAAAACGAAATATAAAGGTATCTGGTTTAGAAAGGATCGAAGAAGTAGTGAGGTATGCTTTTAGTTGCTTAGAAGCTTCTTGGCATTCATCGCTCCATGCAAACTGTTTGTTTCCTTTTCATAGTTGATAGAAAGGAAGACACTTATCAGTTGACCGGGATATGAACCTGTTGAGAGCTTCAATCCTTCGAGTCAAGCGTTGTACTTCTTTGAAGTTACGCAGCAAAAGCATTGTTAGAAATGCATTAATTTGATTCGGATTTGCTTCAGTGCCTCGCTCGGTCGGTACAACGAAAGTGCACTTTGCAGGGTTAATCTTAATGCCAAACTCATTCAATATCTTGAAGCATTGATCGAGGTGTTGAATGTGCTCGGACGTTTTGAGAGATTTAACCAACATGTCGTCAATGTAGAATTCCATGGTTTTCCCTAGTTGCTCGTCAAACATCTTGTTGACGAGACATTGATAAGTTGCCCAGCGTTCTTCAATCCAAAGAGCATTACTACATAGCAATAAATTCTTTTATCCGTAATGAATGAAGTTTTTTCTTGATCATCTGTATTCATTCGGATCTGGTTGTAGCCGGAAAAAGCATCCATGAAACTTAAGAGTTCATGACTCGCAATTGATTCGACCAAATAGTCAATATGTGGCAAAGAAAAACTATCCTTTGGGCAAACTTTGTTGATATCAGTGAAATCAATGCAGACCCTCCACTTTCCATTTTTATTCTTAACTACCACAGGATTGGCGAGCTAATCTGGGTATTTGACTTCGCGAATAGAACCGGCTTTGAGAAGCCTATCCACCTTGTCTGGACCAAGCTTTCTCCTTTTTTGCTTGATTGGCTTGAAGCTTTGATCAACATGCAGTTTGTGAAAGATAATTGCAGGGTCGATTCCTAGCATGTACTTTGTCCACTTCGGGAGCTGAACTGGTCATTTGGTGAAATTTTGACTTCAGCTCATCGAGAGCATGATTTACTTGGTAAAAATCTGAGACGATGGCATGTCCCCAAGTATTTTCTATCTCAGCTGGGATGTCATTGTTGTTGTTGTTGTTATTGGCCGCATCTGCCGCAACTGCAAGGTTGACACTGTCACCAACCGCATCATTGACAAGAATTGCTTCTTCACTAGAAGTTGTTCTAGCCTGAAATGCTGCTGCTTGATTGATCGGCGTCTGAAGGTTGGCACTTTGCAGAGGATTCACAGGAGTTTGAGGATTAGAACTCCTTGTGGTCCTATAAAGTACACGGGCACTACAACTTCCAGAGGAAGGGGCAGCAGATATCGAATCTAAATGAGAAAATACAGTTGCTTGATTGTTAGTCAAATTTATCTGACCATTTCTCAGAGATGTCATCTCTCTCTCAATGGTACCAAGTTTTATAGGCAGATCGGTCATTATCTGAGTGATTCCTGAGAGAGACTCCTGGATGGTAGCGATAGTGGTAGGATCTTTGTTGACACCGGTTTGGTCTCCACCATTATCACCAGCCATGATGAATTTAATGAGGAGAACTGTTCTGAAATGGTAGATTTATAGTTTGAATGTCTGATTCTCCCTACAGACAGTACCAAAATGTAGATGTTGGATTCCACACCCAATAAAATATTGAATAATTATTAAAGTAAAAATAAAATTTGTTAGTAAGAATGAACTGAAATAGAAAATAGATTTGCTAAAAAAAATCGTGTAAAATTATATATATTGATCTCGAGTAGCAAAAAGATTGACCCCCATACATGACCATGGGGGTCTATATTTATACATGAATTAAAGATTAAATGCTAAGAATAAATATTAAATAAATTTTATAATTCTCCTTTAATTCGCCGGTTTTGATTTGGTCTTTAATGTTGTAACGTCTTGTATTTTGAATGATTTCCTCCTTCAGCTCGCAGATTCACCTCGCTTCGCCGACACTCCTGGCTTCGCTCATTCTTTCCTTCCACGAGGCTTCACTACTGGTCGGACCCCAGTTCGCTCCATCGAGCTCTTATACGGTTTGTCCGTCCCTTTTTGCTCTGAATTGACCCAACTTTTAATTTGACATGCTGAAGTGATTGACACGTATCATGATTGAAGAAAGTGGATCCTCGGTGCGGATCCGGTATCAACAAGACTCAATAGATATAAGATTTTTAAAAACTAGTTTATTCCACATTATCATAAGGATTCAACACGATTATGATTGGCATAAGACCACACTTAAACGTTCCACAATGCAATTTGGAACACTTAATAAACATAGAGCACAGTTTTTATACACACCGATTCATATTTTCTTATTCTCCATCACGAACGGCTTATGGAGCTGTAAGACCTACACAATCCAAACACAAATTGGTGAAACTGATTGTATACGACTATGATCATTTCAAACACCAATTTCTGCGTCTGGATTTGTGAAAAACTTTTCAAAAAGAAATTCACTTTTCATAAAATAGAATTAAATTTCATATTCTCATAAAATATAATTACAAAATGTCAAATACATTAAAAAATTCTCCATTTGCATTGGCACCATAAACCAAAATATAAGTATTTAGGAAAATATGTAAACGCAAATAAACAATCAAGACTTAAAAGTTATATACATAAAAAAAAAGTTATATACATATAGATTACTAATTTTCCTTGATTAATGATATGTACACTTACTTCCACACTTGGTACCGCGGGGTACGGGTCGGCCACATCGACGAACGACCCCAACAATGTAACTAACATCATTAGCATTGACGAGAGCTGCAAGCTGCGGCGTTATAAGAGAGCAAACACACCACATAGGAGTCTTCCTTATTCTAATACAACAATCAACAGTCGGAGACTGCCTAAAAATCAACCTCTTGCACGCATTCACTAATACCCGACGTTGTGCCTGGCAATAGCTCTCAGCAGCCACCATTTCGATGGTTAAACTGAAAAGGAACATGAATAGGATCAGTGACTTCAACAAAGCTCTCTTCTCCTCCATTTCTCTTTAGTGACCTTTTGAAGTTTGATACTGAAAAAATATCCCTCCTTGTTTCTAAAGACAAACTTCACAAAGTTCCTTGTTATTTCTCCAATAACGACAACTATGGTTTCATCTTTTAGTATCCTTTCAACATAAAAAGTCATTGTTATAGCAGTAGGCACAGAACCAATGGAAATATATGTGGTCTCATTTAGCCATCGTAGAGACCATGTATGTCGGTGAAAAATTAAATTTAAAAACATAAATCTTTATTTGTGGATACTTTTGAAAAATTTGACGCCTACATGTCATTGTAATGTCGACGCGCTATGTCCTTTTAACTTTTATAGCGGACAAATAAATAAATAAACATTATTTGCAAAATGTAGTGTTAAACTAGGAACTCTTGAAATTTTAAAACCAGTATGCTTAGAAAAACAAAATTTCCTCCCATAAATATAAATGGGGTTTCTGAAAGTAGAGTTAGAGACGAGCTCAAAGTAACAAGATCGAGATCCTCATTTAAGTGTTCTTTCATTGATTGACCAAGAGACTAAATGGTGTAAATATAAACCAAATTCAAGACCCTTCATTCAAGTCATACCTCAAACAAAGACTATAATAAGGACTACCAAAATCTAGAGTTTGCAGTCAAAATCTAAAGTTTTCAGACTATAGAGTCAAGTATCAAACCCTATCTGAATGTTTGGCTACAATCAAATTCGGTATTGATGGAAATTGCTTGAGATGTCGAGCTGAAAGCTGACATTACTTTGGCTAATGCAATGTTTATTGTTGAGAAAGCCTCGTCTACAAGGCCTAACCGAGTTATAAGGCCTCCTCTAGAAGGTTCTAAGTAATATGCTTAATATATATTTAGGGAAGTTTACTTAAACATACCAAAAGTTAGGTGAAATGATTAGAATGTGTCAAATCTTTTTTTTATTACTTTAATGTTTTTCATACCTAAACTGCCTTTCTAAGCATTTGATAACAAAAACGTTATTACAAAAATATCATTACTGTTTATTTCCACATCAGCAGAAACGCCTACGTGTATTATGAAAATTTGCCAAAAAAAAAATTTCCTGATTGACGGCTGACTTATTAGAAGAGTGGCCGATTTAAGTGAACGGCAGACTTATAAGCATGTCGACTGATTTATATGTCTTAATCTGCCTGAAGTCACGACACACTTAGTAAATTTTAGCTGATTTATAGGATATCGGCTGATTTATATTACACGACATGGCTGACTTCTTATCCAGTTGACTGATTTATGAGAAATTGACTGATTTATCTATACACGACACGGCTGAGTTATATTCTGACAACCGAGTTATAAAATTCTTGGCTGACTTATTGCTATTACATGGCTGATTTAAAATTTAGTGACTGATTTATCGATAATCCAGCTGACTTATTTGGCTGATTTATTTTTAAGCGGCTCACTTATGCGGACTAATTGTGGCTAACTTAATATAAACCTGCCATGAAAAGGCCGATTAACTTAAAAGTCAGGTTAATTATAGCTGACTAAGTAACAAAACATTAATTACTCTAATAGAATGCTTTTGACAACTTATTTACTCGATGTTGCGGCCAACTTATTTACTCTTACCTGATTTATATGTTTTAATGACCGACTTTTAAAAACTATTATAATTACTTAAATAGTATTTCAGTGACGGCATACTTATTGTTTTATACTGGCTGATTTTTAGTGGCTGATTTATTTGTTCTTTTGGTGGCATATTTTCCATGTCAGCAATTGCATCAGCTCCGAAATTAGGTTTAGCCTATTCTAATTAGGTTTAGCCGTCGTCTTTCATATTGTTCTTCTTCATAGTTGTTCATCTATCTTCTTCACCATTCATCTCTCTTTTTCAACAATGGATCCTATTATTATTGTTTGCGGAAAATGGATATTGAAAAATAGATATGTTTTTAGCACCGACAAAAGAGGATGTAGAGTTCTACACATCACTTAACAGACAAGCTTCGTCGATCTTCTGAAGATGGTAGTTGAAAAATTGTTGGAGGTAATGTTACATTTATTTACGTTTCATAAATCAACCACATAATTTTATAAGTCAGCCACATTATATAATAAGTCAGCCATATATTCATTGTATTATTTTTTTTGAAATAACATGACCGTGTGAGCAGAGGCGTGCCTAAAGGATAGGAAAAAGGCATTCACCTAGGGCCCCCGATTTATATAAGTATTTTAGGGCCCCCAATTTCTGAAAACATAAGGTATCAGAGTGGTTTTATACATGTTTAGAATTGCCTTCGAGTCTCTGGTTCGAGCCTCAGGTTATTCTCCAATCATTTTTTAAAAAGTTTAGTTACAAAAAATCAGATTTATTTACAAAAGGAAATCAAAATCGAAAAGTAAAACATAATCCCAAATCGAAAAGAAAATTAGAGTTCCAAATTGAAAACTATGTTTTATGAATTAATAAATACTTTCTTCGGTTTAGGTTTTATAATTACAAAGCAAAAGAAATAAAAAATCCCAATTAGATTTTGATCTGTTATTCATCACCAAAGAATTTTGGATCTTCTTCTCCCAAACTACCACCGGCGTTCGTCAATCTCCAGTCGTTGATCTTCTTCTTCTTCCTGGTAAGTCTCTTGTTTTTTTCAACTTCTCCTTCCTGTGTTATGAACTTGCTTTGTGTAGTTGTTTATTAAAGTGATTAAGTGAAAAATTTGGGTTTGTGATTGTGAATAATGAAAGTGACGAGTTTGTTCTTTATCAAAAAAGAAAGAAAAAACTGATGGGTTTGTTTGTGATTAATCAGCCGTAATGAAACCATGACTGAAACATAAATCAGTCATTTCCTAAACAATAAAGCACACATTCCCTAATCATATATCTACCATAATGAATGTTTCACATTATCAATCTCATGAAATATTTATTGTTGGTCATAATGAATGTTTCTCTTTATCAATCTCATGAAATATTTATTGTTGGTCTTAAAGAATGTTTCTCTTTATTAACCTCATGAAATATTTATTGTTGGTCTTAAAGAATGTTTCTAGTTTTGTCTTCATGAATGCTTGTATTTGCCACAAGGGTTATATTTGGTCTTAATGAATGTTTCAATTTTAGTCTTCATAAACCTCAATCTTTTTTGCTCTTATTGAATCACATTGTTTTAAACATAAGAATCATCAACAAAATCATTCATGCTAATACAATCCTCGTAAGTCAAATCGTACAATAAATCAGCCATAACTTCTACAATAAATTAGTTATACCTTAAACAAGAAAAACATTCATGTTAATTCAATCCTTATAAGTCAAATCATTCATGACAGTTGTGATTCATGCTTTTATTTTGCAATGGAGATTTTCCCTCTTCGTAAAATCTACGCGGGTATTTCTTTGCTCCATTAGAAGAATCCATCTGTTTATAAAGACATAAATCAGCCAGCAAAAGACATAAATCAACCATCAAATACTCCTAAGTCAGCGTAACCATTCCCTAAATCAGCCACTTATATCAACACATTGCTCTAAATCAGCCATAACATAAATATATTAATCCACTAAATCAGCTATCATATGAAACATAAATCCGCCATTATTATAGTAAATCAGCCAACCCTAGAAACACTTCCGAAAAGGACTTCCGGCGAGATCCAAGAAATCCGGGCATGACTCAACGGAAACCGGTCATGGAGAAGCCGCCAGATCACTGCCTAGGCAGGAGGAAGTTGATCAAGTTCCCTCTCGCCTCCTCAGATCCCCTACTTTGCTTCCGCCGGACAAGCTTCCAACACTCCTCCTTACCTTCCGATGCACCAGCCGACTCACGCACGGAGGGACAAACGCGCAAGCTTCAACGGTGGCTCAGCACCGCCTCCTCCTAGATTTGTCTAATGTCCTCGAACATACCTCACCGGAAGGAAAAAACTCTCCGATCCGCCAACACCAAAATCCCTATGCTTCGACCAATGAACCATCACTCCACAGTACCGCCAGTTCCCGAAGCCCGTTCCTCCTCATCTTTTTTAAACGCACTTCATGAAGACCAGAACAAGAAAAATAAAAGAGATCTAGATCTGGAGAAGAAATGGATATGAAAAATTGTGTTGAGGAGAGAGAAAGAGCAAAAGGTGTTTTTGCCTCTTAAAGGCTTTTTATTTTTTTATTAATCTTAATTCTGATTTAAAATAAATCTAAATGGCATAATCGTTAATTATTGTTTTAAATTTCTCTTAATGGACATTTCTTTAATCGTTTAGATATTTAAGTAATTTCTAAAAGATATTAGCTATTCTAGTCATTTAACAACTTTTCTGTGATATTTGAATAATTAACTCATATTTTTATGTAAAGATAAGTTCTAGGTTAAATCAATGTGTGTATAAATAGAAGTCCACCGTGAATAATAAAAACATACAGGTTTTCCTAGACTTTCTCTCGACTAACATGGTATCAGAGCCTCTCTAAGCAAACATCCATAGCAAAAAAAATCGAGTTGAAAGATCGAGTAACAAAGGGAACAAAAAAAGAGAAAAACATGAAACCAGAAGAAACTGAAACAGGAAAAGAAAAAACAGTGTTTGAAATCGAGTGAAAAGGCATTGTTTACGCCATCACCATACCTTCTTCACCCATCTGATAAACCTGGTTGATGCATATCACAGGTAGTGTTGACAGAAGAAAACGATGGTGCGTGGGCGAGAGAGATGGAGAAATCGCTTCATTCGAAGCGGAAGTTCCGTTTCGTGAACGGAACCATCAAGCAGCCTACAGAGGAGTTCAATGAGCTGGAGCAGTGGAGTACGGTGAACTCCATGATTGTAAGTTGGATAAGGGCGTTGGTGGCACCTAAAATCCGATCTATGGTGACCTTCACGGACGACACAAGCAAACTCTGGAACGATATTCAGAGACGCTTCTCGATCAGGAATACGGTGCGTGTGCACCAACATAAAGCTGAGCTCGCATTATGTCCTTTTTACCTTGGAAATTTTTAGCTGCTGAAGTTCCAATTTTTTGAATGGTATGAAAAAATATAATCGGTGTGATGATAGGTGCTAATGTTCTATGGTATATAAATTAGGTATTATTTCACGTAATGATAATAATTTATTTTTTGAAAATAAAAACTTGTTATCTTAACTTTGTTCAAAAGTTATTTAAAATATTAAAGTAAACACAGAATTTACTACGTACTAGTGATATATTTATATGATATCAAAAGATAATAATGGTAAGTAAATTATGGGTGGGCATTCCGGTTTACAGTTTTGTTCCGGTTTAGTTTTTTGGTTTTACGGTTCTATAGAAAATGAAACTATTTAGAAACCGATTGAAATACGGTTTGGTTCGATTTGGTTTTCTTTGGTTTATGGTTTTAAGCATAATTTATTCGGTTCGGGTTGGTTTGGTTTCGGTTTCGGTTTTTGTAGATTATTTCATGATTTTATAACAAATAATAATTTAAAACAAAAATCAAAACAATTGGAAAGTTAAAACTCAAAATAGATTCTATTTAGAAAACTTAAAAGATAATGGAAGTAAAACTTAGTGATGCGGCTTGCAAAAATAATTTGATAAAATTCTAGTAAAAAATAAATGAATGATCCAAAACCTTAAGTTATATATAAAATACTTATATATCTAGAGTTTTTGTATATTTCTTTTATTAATTTTTTTTTGTGCAACTGTTTTAAGGTACTGTTGTTAAAAAAATTTAAACTCATGATACAATCATTTATTTAAGCATATATAATAAGTAAAATTTTAAATTTAAAAAAAAACCACGGTTTTACGGTTTTAAACCGAAACCGAAGTAAAATTTATAATGGTAACCGAACGGATTTTTAAGCCAAACCGAACCAAAATACAAATTTACGGTTCGGTTCGGTTTAGTTTTTTCGGTTTTGGTTATTTTGCCCACCCCTAGGTAAATTATTACTAAATTTTTAAATATGTTCAGAATCTCCAAAATACATCAATTAAACAAAAACGATAATTTATGCATATCTATAATTATTTTGTGTATTTGTTATTTATTCTTAAATCATTCCTAACTTTTTTTTTATGAATGTAAAATTATATTCACCAGAAAAACTGTTTTACAACTAGTGCAACGTTAAAATCAAAAGAGTTAAATGATTTTTACTAGAAAAAGAGAATCAGAGGCTACGGGTAAGGAACCAGTAGCGAAGACCACCCTCAAATAAGTAGGTAATCATTCCTAATTGAAAATGAAAGGGTAACACATGCACATGCATGTTTGTTTTTTAAGGCATCATCTCTATTCCATTTTCCTATTTGCGGAAGATGATAATTTTTCGCCTTTTCGGAGTCGATATTCACAACTCCACGCACGATAGGAAGGAAATTTCTGCTTGATGATAAGGATAATGGTGTTGGAGTTTGTTAAAATCTTGTATTTCGTATCTAGCCGGACCCAACGACCAAAGAATTGTAATAGAGCAAACACACCACATAGGAGTCCTCCTTATTCTAATACAACAATCAACGGTTGGAGACTGCCGAAAAATCAATCTCTTGCACGCGTTCACTAATACCCGACGTTGCGCCTGACAGTTGCTCTCGGCAGCCACCATTTCGATGGTTAAACTGAAAAAGAACATGAATAGGATCAGTGACTTCAACAAAGCTCTCTTCTCCTCCATTTCTCTTTAGTGACCTTTTGAAGTTTGATATTGAAAAAATATCCCTCCTTGTTTATAAAGACCAAACTTCACAAAATTCCTTTTTTTTCTCCAATATGTCGGTGAAAATTAAAATTTTTTTAAAAAATCTTTATTTGTGGATACTTTTGAAATTTGGCGTTGTATCTTTTGGTGAAAATATGAAGCCTACATGTCATTGTGATGTCGACACGCTATATCCTTTAATTTTATCGTAAACTATTTGCAAAAATTTAGCCAAATCTCACAAATGATTAAATGGGACGAAACAATCTAATCTGTGTGATAATATGTGCTACGCTACAATTAAATCCTTGATGTTATAACGGAAAAATAAAATAAAAATTGTAACATTTTCAAAACGTAGTGTAACAGTAAAACTAAGAACTCTTGAAATTTCAAAACCAGTGGAATGCTTGAAAAAAATTTTGTCTCCCAATGAAAGGGGTTTAAGAAAGTAGAGTTAGAGACGACCTCAAAGTCGTTCACAATATCAAAATTCTCATTTAAGTGTTGCTTCATTGATTGACCAAGAGACTAAATATTGTAAATATAAACCGAATTCAAGACTCTTATTCAAGTCTTAACTCAAACAAAGACTATAGAGCCATCCAAGTATCAAACTCTTATCTGAATGTTTGGCTACAATCAAATTCGGTATTGATGGAAATTGCTCGAGATGTGGAGCTGAAAGCTGACACTACCTTGGCTAATCCGACGTTTATTCACACTGTATGTGTAAGCGTAAATGCAGTTTGAAAGGTGAACGGTTCGAACCTATGTAATGACAAATATTTTTTTCCTTTAAAAAACTGGCCCTCATTTTTTTTTTGCTCGTGGGCTTACAAAAACCAGCGCCGGCCCTGAGTATGATGTTGGTCACGCGATTGTGAAAAGAACACGCCCAAAGTCTTTTCTGTCTGCTATAAGATTTATTCTACATTGTAACAGACAAAGAGCCTATTGTCTTGCCCGTTTGACAAAAACTCGACTGATTCTGTTCTATTTTGTAAACTCTACCATTCCAGATTGGTTTCCCACAAAGTATTCTTATTCCATGATGGTTAGTATTATCTAACACAAACCAAATACATCAACATCACTAAACTTTTTCAAGTACTTTAGTATCATATCAAATAACATGACAATTTCAGAAGAAGAAGAGAAAAAAAACTAATCCAAAAGAAAGGTACAATAGATTCTAAAATGTTTCACTAGTTCTTTTATAAAAGAATATATGTTTTCAGTAATTTGTTAACTTTCTTCATTATTGTACAAAATTTTTATTTTACAACTACATTCATTTATCAAACAATTCATCCTGAGATCATCTTTTGAATTTTTCGAGTAGATCATTGCCATTTATAGCAAATACGAAACAAGTAAGGAGCAAACCTTATTGTTCTTCTTTAGTTATGCATGTGCACCTCTTCTGTTCTTCTGTTAACTCCTAAATTATCCCCACCAAAATAAAACAAACTTAAAAATTGGATAATTCATTTATTGGGTTCCTCAAAGGTTTTATTTGCACATACATATATTAACTTAGATATGTACCTGGATCTGCTTTTGAAGAACCTTTACATATTCTACAGCTTCTTCTAACATGTCTGCAGTGTTGGTTTGCTGCAACAAAGACAATATGTAAACTGAAATCCTCAGAACCTAGACGCAAGATCTCTGTTTTCGCAATAGATTCAAGATCTCTATATATGCCAGAACCCGAAAAAATTCTTCAGTTTGTTCATGGTCTACATAAATTCATACTTCACTCCATGTAAAATCTGCCCTATTTGATCAAGGAGACAACCATTCAAGTCGATATCAAGATCCTTCCCTTCGGGTTCTCATAGCTTATACCAAAGTTTGTGAACTACTTACTAATGGAGCTGAGAACCACGCAGCCATCAACAGTCATATATGACTTGTCTCCTTGTAAGGCTAACCTATTAACCACTAACGGCTACCCTTACTTTAAGTTTAAGTATATTTGATCTTTGACCCATTTGTAATCAATATAATTGTATATGACATCCAAGATCATCAAATTCTATCTATTCTATAAAGGACATTACCTTATCCATATTAGGAACAAGTTCTTGTAGCTTCCTTATCCGATCGCTTATTCGTGTTCTTCGTACCTACAAAATGAAAGGTAAAGTAAATAAACGCTACAGAACAACCTTCTGTTCAATGAACTGTAAATCCCTAAACTTCCATGAATTGAAAGTAAAGATATAATCTTTGTTATCACTAAACTTCCATGAATTCAAAGTCAAGATATAAAATCTATCACTAAACTATAGTGAATTGAAAGTTATATCTTTTCCTAAACTTCCAAAAATTGAAGTAAATATTGAATTATTTTTTTACCCTCTCGGCAATGCTACGAGGATGAGTTGCGCAACCACGTTTAGCACGAACCCGAAAAGTAACAGAGTCCTCCATGATCATATCCGTCATGCCTGATACCCCGTCAGGAACTTGACCGCTGCTTTGCTCTCCTTTCTACTTATAGGAAAACAAAAAAACCCCAAAAAGAGCCAATCAACACTTAAGCCTGAAACCTTAATCAACTTCACACAATACATATGTTACACATATATTCCCAGTCGTTCATCAAAAGTAATAACTCAATCCTTACCATCTATATAATATTAAGTTTACAAATATACAAAAAGATGTGGAAGATCTAATACATATGTACTCATTAGTCACCAGAATCGACATGAGCAAATAAGTATATATATAGACTTATGTAGGCTTGTGTTGAAGCCACAGAGACAACAACAACAACAACAAATAGAGAACTATAAACTGCCACTTTTTTTTGGGTTAAAATAAAAGCTGCAACTTGATAGATTTGGTTCAGAAAAAACACAAGTTGTCCATTTTAAGACAAGACTTGTACTTTCAAACTTAGTCAGCAGTTTAACTACAATTTCAAACAACTTGACAAAACAAAAACAAAAAACAAGTACTTAGTCAGTTATGTTCATCCACTTTTGGTAAATTAACCAAAAAAAAAAAAAACCATAAATTCAAATCGAATTTAAGAACTCATTTGGTTGACTCAACAAATCATTTACCATCTGAGAAGTAAACTCAGGAGAAGAGAAGAGAGCTTCCATTTCTCTTGAACGCTTACTTCCCGGAGACACGTCGATACTCGGAGATAAGTAGTCATAATTCTCCGGAATCCCAAAGCTTTGGATAAATCCATCAGAACCACTTAGAAAATCCGCCGGAGTACTGTTTTGACGGTGAAACCCACTTTGCTGATACAATCCTTGGTCAACCGGAATCGGAAACTCAAACGAGCTACGACTCGTTGGTAAATCGTTCGAGTTCCCGGTGAGTAACTCAGTGAGACCAAGATTAGGTTTTAAAGACTCTTCTTCATCTTCTTCAAGTAAAGTTTCAAGCCAAGTCGCTGGAGCTGAACGGATCCGAGATAGTCCACTTCGACTCAGCTGCCCTTCTCCTTCTCCGCCGCTGCTTTCGCCGCTGCTACTACCGACGGATGTTGATTGCATCGGCGACTAGCTCAGTCGGTAAAATCACCTTTGGACTTTTTTTTTTTTTTTTTTTTTTGGGTTTCAATCGATACAAAAGTTTTTGTTTTTTTTGTTTGCTCTGTTTTTTTTTTTTTTAATTAATTAAACAGCAGACCAGTTCTCACCAGATGGTTCGTCGATTGTTTTTTTTTTTTAATTTATTTTTCTGAACTAAAAAAAATTGCGGCTCTTCATTAATAAAGAACCCTAACCGTTTGATTAAGAGACTTTCCTAACACTTGACTAAGATAGTACATTGCTATAAAGGTTAGAGATGCGTCAGCGCGTAACAGAGTAACATTGCTTTAACGTCATTGTTCCCTTTTGTTTCTGTTTTTAATGGTTTTACTTTACCAGTCAGTAATTCCTCCACTCGCGATTGCAGCGCGTGGATTGCACATTCTAAGTCCGAGACAACAGACTGATTTCAGTTGAAATTGGCATGTTCGACTCCAAATCGCTGCCAAATTGACAGAAGCAAACGTATATTGGTAAATTGGAAGCTACCTCGATGATGTTGGTAGTTATGATTTGTAATTGCTGCTATTTTTGGTGAAGGCAGTTGAGTCAAAGTGGACCGTCTTGGATCTCATCTCTTTTGGCTGTCTTTTCCCCTTTTTATAGCTTTGCATCACTTTTATTAGCTCAATCTCTATCAGTAATTTTTTATTAACCTTTGAATTCATCCGTTTTGATATTCCACATTTCAAATTTACGAAATGTAGAGTTCAACAGAAAGTATTTTTAGTAGAAATGGATTGTTTAAAGTGTTTATTCTTAAAACTTTGCCAAGGGACCAGTCCGGGTTTAAAAGCGGGAGTTCAATCGCTTCAAGAAGTTTACAAGAAGATCAACGGGAGAGGATACATTAATTCGTAGACTCTTAAGAGGATTTAGGTCTAACACTCATTTTCGATGTCCTGTTCGAGATTTTGGCAACATGATCGTATTGGTTAAGAAGGTAGATATAATGGAGGTTGCTCTTGAAGAGGGAAATAGGCACGTGAAGAGCAACTAGGCCAAGGCGACAAAGGGAGTGGAGACTCAAAAGCGCACTTGCGATAATCATGATCCAAGACCAGGCAAGAATTATTACATGTAGTGTGTCATGTGGGGCAAGAGGCATTAAGAGGTATATTGGACTAATTTATGCAGGTGTTACAAGGATAAGCAGCCCAGTCATACCAAGCTGAATTTCCTGGGTCGAGTTACCAACTATAAGAGGTGACATGAGACAATACTCTGAAAACATTGCTACAATTGTGTGATAAAGGCTCTGTCCGTTTGCATGTCGTTGGCGATTGCGACCAAACGTTATTCATTTTATCATCGCATCATCCTAGTATCAGTTACATAAATTGCTTGGAGAAAAACTCCTAACAAGGCATCTATTTTAATAGAAGCAACTAGATTCAAACCCGCGGGTCAATTATTTTCATATAAAATTGTAGTATTTATTATTATTTTTTTATTGTTTATAAATATTTGTATTTTAAACTTATTATTTTAATTTTTTATGTGTAATTTTAACTTGCTAATTTTGTTTCTTTACTGCTTAGGAATATTTTTATTTTGTAACGTGAGTTCGTCATCGAATTGTAGTGTTTTCATGTAGTAATAAAAGATTTATGTTGTTTGATTAAAAGATACGCCAAAACAATCATGTTCTTTCTTATCACTGAAACAATTTAGAGCAAATTTTTGAAAACATACATGAAAATATTTGCATAATTTTGGTTCGTTAGTTAACAAAATAATAGAATAATAAATTTTCAATATAATTTATTTTATGTATTTTATATATTTATTTTATGTATTTTATATATTTTTTTTGTGTCATACTTTGATCTAAACCCGCAGCTGGTATAGTAAATCCAACGACGTTGCACTAATATGTATTAGGTTCAATGTTAAAATCCGTTATTTATAAAATCTCTATAATCTAGGAAAATAAACCAACAAAATTCACATTGACTTGTGATCAAATATTAATTGCCGAACTAAACGAATTATAAAAAGCGTTTAGTGGGTGGGCAACCCTCTGAATGTGCAATCGACCAGAACTTGTCGGTTAGACATATCATTTCAAACACCAACCTATCGATCAATGCATAGATCGAACGATTGGACCTCTAATTTTGATCCACAAAATTTAAATTAATGTATTTTACTCTAATTTAAAAAATTTTAATTTAATTTCGGATTTCAAAAGAGAATAGATAGTGTATAACTGTTTCTAAACAAACATTTTAATATATGTTTAACATATTAGTTATTTAAATCAAATATTTTGATGACTTAATTTTTTTTTTAAAATATGTCTATGTAAATTAATAAGAAAGTTTAAATATTTATAATATTTGAGACATTTTTAATTTTCAATATTTATATTATTTAGAAATTTATTAAAAGTTTAAATATTTATAATATTTTAAAACTTTTAAAAAGTTTAAATTTTTTCAAGTGAAGAACCGAATTAAACCAAATAAAATATTTAAAATTGGATACTTGATTAGTCAAGTTTCATGCTCATTTGTATTTCGAATCATTTTGGTCATTTTTATAATATGACTCTGAACCATTGTCTAATTTTTTTAGCTGATATGACACATTAAACACACAATTTTTCTCCATTGATTGAGTAATATATGTTCATTTTTAAAAAATTTAAATCATGACATATGCAGAAAATATCAAAAATTTTAATAATTATATGTGTTATATAATCATTCAAAATTATTTAAAAATAAGATGAAACAAAGATGATATGAGAATCATAATTCATACTATTAAATCACAATATTAGATAAAGAAATAATTATGTTTAGTTGTAAAGATTGTAGAGAATTAATTAGAGGTTGTTTGTATACATGATAACTTATTATATTGAACAAACACACTTTTTCATGGTTCAAGTAATATATGTCTGTTTTTAAAAATTTGAATCACAATATGTAGAGAAAAAGTCTAAAATTTTATTAACTGTATGTATTATATAATAATTTAGAAATAAAATCAAAGAAAGGTGAAAGAAAAATCATAATTTCCAATATATATGTTTAAATTAGGTAGAGATATTTTAGGAAATTTGAAATTAGTGTTAGTTTCCATTATATTAATATATAGGTGTGATTGTTTGGATGTAGGAGTAAGTATAGAGGTGTTTGGATACAATGATTACTTATTTGTACTTCACTTTTAGTAGTATAAAGATTATGTATTTTTCATAGAAGTCTTCTTAGAAAGTAAACAACATTTTCTATTGATTGTAGCGATCCGCAACTTAAAATTCGTGTAGCTAATTTTTTTAGTGACACTGTTTTAAATTATGCGACTAGTCATGCAACAACAAAACAAATACTATTGTGACTAAATAAAATAATGTTAAACTAAATCATATATTTAATTTTTTAAATACATTAAAATAATTAAATTAAAATAAAATAAATACAAAATATTTAAATGAATTATAATTTAATTTAAATACTTTTATAAATGTAGTTGTGGATATCTATTAGGTAGTGACATGTGATCATTCCTCTGTGTTATTAGACTCCAATGATGACACTAAAATGGTGTCAAAATTACACTAAAATAGTGTAATTATAACACTAAAGTTTTTTTCATCTCTAACCACAACACTAAATACCACACTAAAAAAATATTTTCTATTATTATATTATCAAAATAATATTCTTTATTATTATACTATTAAAGTAAAAATGGTTTTTACTATTTAATAATTGATAAAAATTAATATTGTTCTAATTAATCAAAAAAATAAGATAATATTAAAATAAGTGAATTAAAAAAATAAAAGTAAACTACATATTCTTAATTATCAGAATTGCATATTACATTTTTTTTTTCAACTCAGAATTACATATTACTAATTTTTAGAATTAGTATATTCAGACCACAAGTGTTCAATTAATGCATTTCGAAGTTCAATATGAGCATGTCGATCTTTGATTTGTCTGTGTCGAGATAAAATTCTTGAAATCGAGCATCATCATCACCCATCATCTCTACATTTGCGCGTGGGACTTCGGCTCGTTCTTCAATTATTGCATCAACATCACGTTCATCCTCTATGATCATATTATGCAATATGATACAAGTTGTCATTATATCATGTAACACTTTCTTACTCTACAAACGTGATGGTCCTACCACAATTGCAAATCTTGACTGCAATACTTCAAATGCACATTCCACGTCTTTCCTATACGCTTCTTATTTCATTGCAAATAATTTCTTTGTTGGGCCACGTGGATCATGAATAGTTTGAACAAGAGTGGACCATTTTGGATAGATACCATCAGCTAGATAATAACCCATATTATAGGTTTTTCCATTAATAATGTAATTTGTGGGTGAAGTGGTACCTTCAACAAGATTAACAAATGATGAGACACCTCTAGAACGTTTATATCATTATTAGATCCCGGTAGACCAAAATATGCATACCAAATCCAAAGATCATAATCGGGTATAACTTCAAGAATAATAGTAGGAGATCCACTACGACCAGCATATTGTCCTCCCCAAGCTGTTGGGCAGATTTTCTATTTCCAATGCATACAATCTAGACTACCCAACATACCTTGAAATAATCGGCATTCAGCAATATGGAGTAGCCATGCAACATCATTAGCGTTAGGTGATCAAAGATAGCGGCCTACAAATACCTCGACAATAGCACGGCAAAATCGCTTCAAGCTTTCTAGAGCTATAGACTCTCCTATTTTGATATACTCATCGGTGAAATCCGCCGGTAAATCATACACCAACATTCGAAATATAACAATTATTTTTTGCAATAAACAACCCTAATTTACAGACTTCATCTCTTCGTTGGACAGAGTAATTGTCATATCTTTGTATAGCATCATGAATACAAAGAAATAAAGGACGGCCCATCCAAAATATTTGTTGGAACATCATCTCAAAAAACAAAAGATTCTCTGCAAAATAATCGTTGAAGAGATTGCGAGAAGCCGTTTCTTGATCACAGTTGATAACTATATGACCAGGAATAGAACCACCATTGGATCCTAATTAAGTAGTTGTTGAGTGATGAGAAAGTTATTGTTTGCAGTAATTTGACGTACTACTTGCTTTTTTATATCATCGTAATTATCATCATCTTCAGAAGAAAAAGATGATATATGAGATGAACTGCCGTAGTTAAAATTCATCTTATCAGAAAAATAGAAGATGATGGTGAGATTTATCTTATTTTCTAAACATGATATCCATTTTATAGTATAAGCAAATCAATCTAAGCCATTTAATTTTTTGACGAAGATCTAACCATTGCATTCATTAGTCACTTCATGTTTAATATCATTATTATCTTATCCGAAAAAAGCCAAAATCAATCTAAACAGTTATTTTGTTGACCAAGATCTAACTGTTGTATTCATTAGTCCATTCATGTCTTATATCATTATTATCTTATAAGAAAAATCTGAATCAATCTAAGCTGCTAAATTTTTGCGACCAAGATCTAACTGTTGCATTCATTAGACACTTCACGTCTTATATCATTATTATCTTATCAAAAAAATCTGAATCAATCTAACCCATAAATTTTTTGCTACCAATATCTAATCCTTGCATTCATTAGTCACTTCATATCTTATATCATTATTATCTTATAAGAAAATTTTGAATCAATCTAACCCGTTAAATTTTTGTGACTAAGATCTAACGGTTGCATTCATTAGTCACTTCATGTCTTATATTATTATTATCTTATCAAAAAAATCTGAATCAATCTAAGCCGTTTAATTTGTTTGATCAAGATCTAACCGTTGCATTAATTTTGCCTTCACCTCTCTATATAAATGTATACTACTCTTTCAATAATCACTCATCTTCATATCATTTTCTTACCTCTAAAATAGTTCTTCTAAAATGACTTCAAAGTCAAATCGATATGTGTCATATTCTACTGACGAAGATGTGCTCTTATGTCATGTGTATCTTGATGTTTCCCATAATCCAATCATAGGAATAAACCAATCCATCGATCAATTTTGGACAAGAGCTGAAGTTGAATATAAAAAATTTGAGATTTTAACTAATCAACCACGACCAAGAAGATCTTTACAAACTCGAATGACAACAATTCTTTCTGCAACCTCCAAGCTGAGGGGATGTGTTAACCAGATTGCAAATAAGAATCCTAGCGGTGCTTCTGAATAAGACATTGTATGTCTACTATATACACACTTAGATTGTTTGTTCTTACATTATTTGTATTTCACCGTACTTACTATATTATTTACATTTTTTCTCTCCTCGATAATTAATAAACTAAACCAAGTGAAGATGTTGTTAGCACAAGATCCCAAATATCCGATAGGATTCAGATTCGATCATGTCTGGCCTAACGTTAAAGGTATTGAAAAATTTGCAAACAAGAACACTAATACACCTGCTTCATTCCAAGAAGAAGGTCATGATGGTATGTCATCACCATCGTTTTCATCGCCATCTCCGGGTATGAGTTCAATTGATCTCAATATGAATATCAAAGAAGTCACTTTTAATTTATCTTCAAGACCAATGGGTTCGAAAAAACAAAGCGAAAACAACAAACTGATTAACAGTTCAAACAAATGATGGAGAAAAATGAGAAACTTATCAAATCTATTACTAAAAGCTCTTATGAAAGAAATAAAATTCAAAGACAGAAGATCGAGGTAGCAAAAATGAAAGAAGAGCATAAAATAATGTTCGCGGATTTGAGTTCTATAACTGATCCAGCATCTTGTGCGTGTATTGAAATAGAAAGAAAAAGCCCAACGAATCAATACGAAGAACACGGTGAAAGTTCCCAATACCAATATCATGGATCTCAATATCGAGCATCTCAATATCAAGGAGATCAATCGCAAGAAGACCAATTTCATGGATAACAAGTTCACGGTGAAGACCAAAGAGCACCAAATGATCCAAAATATTATATCATGTATTATGATTATATTAGCGAAACCAAAACTAATTTTTCCGCCAATTAGATTATTATTTAATTTTTACTACTTTTTTAAATCTATTTTTTTTTTATGTTTGTTTGGTTTGAATTTTGTAATTTTCTGGTTCTAATGTTTTTATTGAAATTTATTGTGTAATATTAAATTCAGTTTATATATTAATTTTGACATTTTTACATATCAATATTCAGTTTACTAAATTTAAAATACAAAATTTATTTTTAGTTTTAAACTTAACTATATGCTTAAATAATAATACAATATATATTTAATCTAATCTATTGAAAACTCTGAATTATAATATTATTAAAGTTTTTTTTTAAATCATCTCGTCGCTACAGTGTCACACTATATTTGGTGTGACAGTGTAGCAAAATCTTAAATCACGCTATAATAGCGTCAGGTATACCGTGCCGTTGAAGAGATAAAGCAGATAACTTTACACTATCATAGCGTTATAACGTCCGGTTGGACTTGGCCTTAGCAGGCATATCATCACCAAAATCTGGATAATGTCATTTACTTTTTACATGATTGATAAGTTCAATCTACTAGACACACAACACCTTTGATTGAAGTAGTTGTAATGTTGTTTAGCATCACCAACAATATAAAAACTAACTTATGTGATATTCCGAATATACAATATAACTCATTTACCATACACTAAATTATTAGAAAATTAAGTGATTATTAAACAAATTATGATGAGCATTTTTAATGTCACGGTGTAGCATGACCAGAAATAAAGTCTCAATGACTTACATTATTGATTTCTTGGGTGAGTTGGTGTATAAGGCGATTATTGTTGACAAACAAGTTAACTGCAATATCATCTATCAACCATTCATCAAATTCAGATGAATCTGAAGAAGACAAAAACAATTTTTTTTTTTAAAAAGATGGAACTCCAATATTAAAACTCATTTTTACTAAATGAAGAAGTGGTGTGTTTGTCTAAAATTCATATGACTATTCTTTTATATATATATATATATATATATGTTACTACTTAAGAAGATAAAAAAATCTTGAGAGTTTGATTTACGCCATTCATTATATCTCATTCGTCACCAACTATTAGATTAAAATCTTGTCATTATCTTATCACACATATCCAATGTATGATATAAGAAAATATAATCAGTGGTAATTCATTTGAATTCTTATCTATCCATTATTGTGTATAAATAATAGATTTTCATCAATAAAATACACTTTGACTGACTTCTTCTTTTCTATACAAAAAAATATGAAAAATAAAGGAACATAATTCAGTCAACAAGAAGGTGTGTTGTAATATCTTGTTTATTTAAAAATATTACAAGACCCCATTGATAACAATAACCAAGTTCTAAAATGACCAAAGAAAAAATTGAAAAAAAAATACAATGAACCAAAAACTAGGAGTTGAAAATCTATAAGCAACAGACCTCTAAATTGCATATTATTTTGTGATATTAGGAATTTGAAAATTTGTATAATCCTAGTTAAGCGTCCAAACATAAAATTATAAGTATATATTAAAGAATATGTGTAATATTTCTACTTAACATAATTAATTCTTTAGGAATTTGTAAGGTTCTGTTATATCTTATATATACAGTTAGTATTATAATAACATGTATATCTTAAATATGGTAAGAACAAAATGAAATGCTAAGAATTTAACTATATTTGAAATTATAAGATTTTTGATGATATTAATATATTATATGTTAAATTATTTACATCATGTTATTGAAAGACATAAATAATGCATGATACAATAACAATGTTCATCATAATATATAACATGATGGTTGAGAAAACACACCGATTAGAGATGCAAAATTAGTGTCACAGACCGAAGTTAAAATAAAAATAAATGAAAATATCTAACTTAACAATTTTAATCTCGTAATCTACAAATAAAAAATAAGAAGATTCATTATAATTTCAAAATATATTGCTTTATTATATATTGGAACATTAGGAGCTAGTTTTATTGAATAATTGTTTTTTTGATAATTTGTTATTTTACATGTAAATGTATGATGAAGTTTGTGCGAGTTTTATTATTATTATTATTATTATTATTATTATTATTATTATTATTATTATTATTATTATAAAAATGAAAAATCTTGGATTTTCATTTCGTCTTAACTATTTCGACAACCCTAGGAAAAATACAAAAAATGGTCTCTTTATTTATACAAAATATGATAATGGGCTCTTTATTTATACTAAAGATAAAAATCACCAATTAGTTATATAAAAAGTACACTATAAATTTTTGTCTTACACACTTTCTTGATGATGGCCCTTTTGTTCTAATTTTTATTGCAAATCCTACAACCGAAAATAATAATTATGGGTTCTTTTAATTTTTCGACCCTAGGCAAATGTCCATGTAGTCATGGGTGAATAACGGACATGTATATACAACATCAAATTTGGAACTTCATGTATGTATATGTTTTGTCATCTCATATGCTTAATAAATTTACTTGGATTTACAATCGATGAAGATTGCATTATCGATATTTAAAACATCTATATATTTCTTGTTGAACCCAAAACTGTCATTGTTTTTCTAAATCTTTTTAAATCTTTTTAGTGTATACTGAAACATATGCCGTAATCTTATGCATGAGACGTTTATAATAGTATTAGAAAAAACTGTTGGTATACTTGTAAGTTGTAACTAAGAGTCACTCTAAGTGCCCGTCTAAAGATCTTTTTGACAACTCGTTTTGGTTTAAGATAACTAATCACGTGAATGCTACAATTTTTTAGCTTGACTGGTAAAAATATATCTGCTCAACTATTTACTGGTTGTACCTAAATTATATATTGGTTGTAGCTTGACTGGTTCTTTCTTCCTCTGTTTACTGATTCTTTCTTTCTCTGTCTTACTTCCTAAATTTTGTTTTTCTTATTGCAGTTATTCTATCTTTCTCACCTAAAATGATAGTCGCAAAATTCATTTGTCCCAATCGTGTTTCTACTTCAAGTATGTGATTGATCGATTTGAAATATATTAGTAGATAAACATAAAGTTATATTTGAAGTGATTCAAATATAAATCTTAACTAATTTATGATATCATTTAGCATATATATCTAACGAAGTAAAAATCAATTTTCTCTATCAATATTTGATTTACTACTCTTGTAAAATTAAAATTCTCAAGCTCCAACAAATCCCATTTTTAATTGTTTATCATCATGGTCAACAAATAGTTATGTACAATCTTACTTCTTATTTTTAGAACATTGGGACTTATACAAAGACCAGTCTCAATAAAGCCTGTGAAAAAGGTCACTGGCATGGACTGCTGGAGTCCCCCATTGGCACTAAGAAGACACTTGCAATACTCTGCTCGATCCTTGCCTGGTGACTTCATAAATTTTCATAAGTTACATGAAGAAGCCCCAACAATTTGTACGCCTCGTGAGATTTGATATTCTTTACTACAGTTTTTATTTTTTCAATTTGTTATGTGAAGTAACAGATGTTTTCTTGTTTCTTGTATAGACGTATTCATTCTCAAATCTCACAAGTTACCAAAGAATACGATAAACTTAACTAAAACCAGTACCAAGAATTCTGGAAACAAATCCCGTTTTTAATTGTTTATCATAATGGTCAACAAATAGTCACAACCTTACTTCTTGTTTTTAGAACATTGGAACTTACACAAAGACCAATACCAAAAAGAATATGTTCATAATTCTAATTACCATTTTTTTTTCAAAATGTTAAATAAGTTATGACAACCTCTACATTTGAATCGCCGAAATAAATCAAATTTTAGAAGTTTGATTCGGTATAGAAGAATCAATGTCCTAGTAGTTCTAAGATGCAATACAAGTGAGTTCTACTTAAAAATTTCAGCCATACTCTTCGCAACACAATCCAACATTCAGTCTCAACCTACACATGCATTCAAAGCAGCCAATTCCTTTAATATTCATCGTGAATCATGCTATGCAACTACAATGAACTCAATTGGCTAAGAGACAGGTTTAAGAGACAAAAATGGTCCATTTTTCATGCGGTTTGATCAATTCATAACAGAGATCTCTCAAGAATGGAATGAGTTTTAGAAGAATGCTAAAAGTAAAAGCCAATCTATGAATACAAAAACAGTGTCTCATCTACCCAAAAATACATAAACGACTTCAACCTTCCTATTTCTAAACTTTTTCTGCCTCATCTTAGATCAACTCATATCAATCTTTTCTGTTTTCATTCTATGGAGAAGATTTTCTATACATAATGACATCTAGCGGATCTGAGAATTCTTAGCAACTCTCTTTTCTTTTTATATATATCTCAAGACACTCTAGGCATTTTGCCTTTTTCAGTACATTTAAAACAAAAAAATATTAGAAATTTAGAACAATCACGATTATGCAGACTTTGTTGTGATATTTTTTTTATGAATTATACATATAACATCAAATATCCCCTAATTATGCGTTTCATCATGAGCTGATTATGTGTTCATGACTGGTCATGAACCATAATGTGGAAGATGGAATGATGCACCTAATAATAAAACGTGGAAGATGGATATGATGCACCGAATAATTTTTCAAAATATTTTCTTTTTAGGACTTTATTTACAAGTTTAAAAGTGTTTTTTGTTTGTTTTGTTTTTTTTTCTTTAAAAATATATTTTATATCATTCAAAATTTTAAATGTTTAGTTTTCCTAGATTTTAGAGAATATAGTTTTTGAGTTGTTTAGTCAAGTTTCAAAGAATTTTTTTTTGAGTGGTTTAGCCAAGTTTCAAAAAACTAAAAACCATGATTTTAAAGTTTCTTGTCAAAATATTTTTCCCACCAATGTTATTCTTCATTTTTTATTTTGATTTTGATTTTGATTTTAAAAAAATTATAGCAAACCCCCAAAAAACAAAAAAAAACCAATTTAAAATATACGCCATTTTTGGAAACAAAATAATATACGCCATTCATAGCCTTACATTTTAGGGTAAATGCATTAGTTAAATTGATATGAAAAAATCAATCATTCTCCTTTTATAGACAATAACGTAACCATATATAATATCTATACAATTATTAATTGAATAACATGTATGTATGTCTTAAATATTGTAAGAACTGAAACGAAATGCTAAGAATTTAATCATATTCGAAACTATAATGTTTTGATGATATTTTATATGATATATTAAATTATTTAGATTATGTTGTTGGAAAATATAGATAACGCATGATACAATAAGATAGTTCATTATACTCCCTTTGTTTCATTTTATATGTAGTTTTAGGTTTTTTCACACATATTAAGAAAACAATTAATTTTTCTATAATTTTTCTGTTTTATCCTTAATTAATGTATGTTTGGTTTTATTTTATTGGTCATAACATTAAAATAATAAGGGTAAAAATAGAATTTTTACCAAATATTTGCATTAGAAACTCAAAAGAACACTTAAAATGAAACAAATTTAAAAACCTAAAACTACAAATAAATTGAAACAGAGGAAGTAGTAAATAACATGATAATTGAGAATGAATATGATATTAACGCACCGATTAGAGATGCAAAATTAGCGTCACAAACAAAAATTGAAATGAAAAGTTCTGACTTCAAAAATTTTAATCTCGTAATCTACAAAGAAAAATAAAAAGATTCATTAATAAATTCAAAATGCATTGATTTATCATACATTGGAACTTTATGAGCATAGTTTTATTGAGTAATTTGGCATTTTACATGTAAATTTATGATGAAGTTTGTGTGTGTTTTATTATTATTATATGTCACTTACACACTTCAATAGTATCATGTTATGTTGAAAAAAAAAGATTATCATATAATGTTTTATTTCTTAATATTGCATATAATACTCTTTCTAAATATATGTTTTATATTTATTTGTGAAAATTTTATCATCAAAATTCATTTGTATTAATATTGAGGATTATAATATGCAAAATAAAAATTATTTTAAAGATGGATTTGAGGATATATTGTTGGAACTATACACACTCAAACTATAGGTTTGAGGAGAAGACACACTCAAAATAAAGATTGTTTTGTTGGAAATTCTCTTACCCTTCGAAATTTAAGATTTTGAATTTTTGATGATTTATTGCATTCCAAAACCCACAAAAATTTTTAAAACTTACTGAAAATGCTCTTAAAAATATTTAACTTCGAGTATGGATTATACATAATCAAATGTTGCCCAAAAAAATCAGTCCATTTTTTTTGTTTTTGTTAAACCATCAAAAACCCAGATTTTCTTAAACAAAACAAAAAACTATTAGCTCATTTCTTTTTGTTTTTTTTTTTAAAACCAAATGCTTAATTTTAATTACCTGAGAGACCAATTTTTTATTTATTTTTAAATCATATGAAGTCGGCAAAGAGTCAATAATGTATAAAAATAAAAATAAGTCATTGGATTACAAAAAAAAAAAAAAAAACTATGAAAGTATAATAATCAATCATGTGCCAAAGCTTCCCTGTGGGACCCTCAAACACGAAGTAATGAACGCCGCCGTCTCCTTCCGCCGTAGTATCATCAAACACTGACGTCATGCTAACCATTGCTTCATGCTTCCCTACACGGTGGAGTCGCTACGTCTTCTTCCTCCTCTGTTCTCCTCTCCTTTTACCTCTTCTCTGCTTTTCGATTCCACTCCTCTGTGCCGTTGAGATCTTCAGCCGAATCTTGAAATCGACTCCTTCTTTCCCCGTGGAAGAAGTGCTCGCCGCCGTCGATGATGAAGATGATTTACGGCTCCGGCGATGTGAAGAAGGATTCGGAGTGATGGATTATGAGATAGAAGAAAGTGGTTTGCTTCAGAGATACTTAGAAGATCAGTTGATTTTGGCTAGATCTATTAGCAAAGACAAGAGCGAAGATGACGGCGATCATGATCGTGATCTAATTAGGGTTCCTCTTTTGTCGTAAATCTTTTTTTTTTAATATAATGTAAATGTAGATAAATGAATATATATTTCATCAGAAAAAGATAAATGAATATAATTCTGATCAGTTACAATTTTATGAGTTTTTGTCGTTGGATTCAACTTTTATTTTTTGAAATCTTGATAAGAATTTCTGATTGCATCTATTTATACATGTGTTTTTCAGTAACAAAAAGAGCAGAAGTTATGGTTGAATATTTGATGATATGTCCATCAATTTTTTTTACTTTTGGGATTGGATCACTGTTTGAAGTTTTGAGTGTTGTGGTTAACAAAATTTTATTTTAGCGCGTTTTGGTTTTAGTTATTTTCACTCGTCTCCTAACAGTTCTGAGCTAAGTTAGTTGGAATTTGATGATTATGGTTTTACATTTTTGGAGTTTGTCTGTAATGCGGTTTTTACTTTAACAATTCCAATATATTATTATCAGATGACAAAATAAATTGGGACAACTACTAAAAAAATCATTAGGCACCAACGAGCAAAATCAATTAAGATCGTTTCAAAGAGGGATTTTACTCCCATTTTCTTTCTTGGTTTAGAGCAAAAGAAAATCCAAAAAATAAAACGTGTTTAATCCATAGTAATTATAGGATCAGTAACATATTGCAAAGTCATTTTTAGTATTCTACGAGTAAATGACAAAGCATACGATAGCTTTCATGATGATTTGGAAAGTCACTCGAAAACTCTTGTAAAAAAATTTCGGAATACAGTTGGTAAAAGGTGAAATATTGGAATCCAAGAGCCGGCGCACGAACAAAAGTGATGATGTATTACTAAAATTGAAATCCTTATGATAAGAGTAGAGCCGAACCCAAATTCACAAAAACCACATTTCGGATCGGGTATCCTGATCTTTTGTGTATCCGATCCACATTAGCCGAACGTTTATCTAAGGGTATTATAATTTACTCTTTAGGTCCAAAATATTTTTCAATGGGTTAGAGTCGGATCGGATAATATCCAAAGTATCTATATTACCCGTTTGAATAGTTATAAATTTTTGAAAATTTTAAATTATTTGTATGTTCAGAAATTTTACTCAAAATTATTCGATTTTATCAAATTATTTTAAAAATATCTAAAATTTTCTATAAATTATCTAAAACTCTTAAAAATCTTACTATAATACAAAATTATGTTCGAATAGTGATTTTAGTTACAGAAATTACTTGTTTAGGTAATAATTTTAATTACCCGATCCTACTTTTACCCGCTATTGTCTGAGCCTTGTATTAGACGAGTATACTTGGATAGTAGTTTTCGAAACCCGAATTACCCTTACACGACCCTATATCCTTAATATCCAGGCCTACCTTTGGTAACATACCACAATGGCTAGTTTTGGTGTGGGTCTTATAAATTATTGATTTTGTTCCACATACATATCCAATGTGGGATATTTGAATATACCCACATCCTTGTCATTATTGTGCCTTCTAGTCTGTTGTCGCATGTGGAGGGTCGGTATATTGCCGGCAGTCAAGACCAATTGATAGAAGTTGGGTCCAATAAAAAACCCACAAAGACATTTGAAAAGAACATAGCACATAACTAGCTTAAGCATTTATGTGTTCTCTTCTTATCCGATACCTTATTGTATGATCTTGTTTTAGGTTTAAAACACACAATATACTTTGTTTTTGTTTTTTTTTTAAAAATTATATATACTTTGTTGCTGCATTCTAATAACAAACTAAAAACTATTCCATAGCAGTTACGACAATGAATTAATGTTTAGACTATGCATTGGACACTTAATTCTTGAAGATGCTACTTGAAGGCTAAGGCATGGTCTCCTTTAATATCCAACACTCAAAAACATCATTGTCCAAGGGTAAAATTTGGAAGCAAATAAAAGAGAGATGAGAGCACAATACAATATAAAACAAAAGAATTTTAGCAAAAACAGAACAACACAAGCATATAAGTCGGAGACATAATAAAAACAAAAACACAACCAACAATCATATGATCAAATTCTAAACTAAGAAAACACTCAAAAGAAAGATGCAACTTTCATTACTCACTCACACTGCAAAGGCTTAACCTTGAACCTGTAGATAAGCATTTTCTTGGTCGAAGTTGGGTTATCAACGGTTAGCAAAATCTTTCCAACTTCTCCAACTTTGAAGCTTTGTGACACCACCGGTTCATCTTTTGCAGCCATCTTCCTCGGTTTCTGAATAATCACTGTGTATCCTTCTTGGTTCTCTGGCACAAACTCTGCTCCATACGAAACCTCCCATCCCACTACTTTTATCTCCCACACGATTGTGCATTTCTGCAAACAAAGTGTTTTGAGGTACAAAATTGTAAAAAATCTTGAAATGGCGATACGCCTTTAAATTAAATTTATTTGTTAACTGAAATGTAACATCGAAAACAATCGAAAAGGCATATACATGGTAAATGTTTTTCTTCCAAACAAAACCATTATTTCAAGCATTTTTAACAAAATTCTCTTGCTAAAGATTATACATTTTCACATATAAACACAAACACAGAAATCGGCGTTTCAAACATTTGTATATAAAAGGTTCATACAAAAGGGTCTCACCTCGTAAATAATAATCTCAACGGTTTGTTTGGTTGACGGTTTAACGGTAATCACAGTAGCAATATCATCTTGTGTGAAATCCGAGTTGCAGTCACAATTATCCACACTTAATCCACCATACTGAACCGGAACATGTTCTGGTGATATGTACCTATACAAAAACCAATAGACAAGAGATTAGCCTAACATTTCCAATAGCTAAATTATTATAAAAAAAAAAAGCTCAAAGATTTTGGTTATTACTTGAAAAGGGTTTCAGCAGATCTTGAAGGACCTGCGAAAACAAGTTTGCTCTTTGACCTTTGTGTCATAAAAGGACTAATAATCTTATAGAACGCAAGGTACCACCATGGAACATTGATGAATATCTGAAATCATAAACTCAACATTTTACTATATAAGCAATATAATCAGAATTAAAAACACATTAAGATTATTAATACCTGTTTAGACACAAACTCAGGGTAATTATCTTGAAGAAGATGAAGAGCTTGCTTCGTAGCTAGCCTAAGTTCAGTTTTACCAGGTCCAGGAGAATTCTTCAAATCGTTTACTTGACAAATCGTTGAAACACCACCAGGTACAAAATCAAGATTCCTTATACTTTTTTCAAGAAACTGAATCCTCCATCTCAAGAAACGTTCTCTCTTCTCTTCATCTGAGAATGTTTTCTGATAAAGATCTTTGTTTTGAAACTCACCGTAGACATTGTAACAAACCGGATGATTCTCTTTGTCGTGTCCTTGCATGAACACAACTTTGTCTAAATCATCTCCGAGGTTTTCATCGAGAAGCTCTTCGATGTTGAACTCGAGCCTCCATTGAAGTGTTTTGTTGAGCATTGTGTAAGCTTCTTGAGGTTTGAAATCTCTTGCTCTTAGGAATTTGAGTAAAACGACGTCGCTTCTTTCGTCTTTTAGAAGTGGTACACCCCATATGAAGCTTTTGTAAGAATCTTGTGATGATTCTTGAAGAAGGTTACGGAGTTCGTGAAGAGCGTTTAACTCAGGTTCTGAAAGATCGGAGATTTTGTTTGTTTCTTCTTTGAATGAACCGAGACTACGAGGAATCTTTTGTTTCTCTTCAGCTTCAGCTTCTTCTCTGTGCATCATTTCAGCCAACGATCTTGATTCAACGGAAGAAGTAGTGTATGATGGTGGTGTAGCCACTTCAGAGCTATGAGGCTTTGGTTGTTTCTCCTCAGGCACCGACGCTGCTGCTTCTAACACCGCCGCATCTGGTAGTTCTGGCTCTGTCCAATCTGATACATCTGTGTACTTATTCCTCTGTTCCAACATTAGTTTCGGTGTTGGCTCTGTTTCCTCCGCCGCATGGTTAAGCTCTGACCCTGGCTCTGTCACTAGCGTCACTATATGTGGCTTCTCTGAATCATCCTCCGCCGTGTGGTTAAGCTCTTCAGGCTCTGAAATTACAAGCAACGAAGAGTCTTTCTCCAAATCTACCGTCTCCGGTATCACCTGATGTGGTTGCTCTGATTCCTCCGCCTCGTGCTCTTTTGGCTCCGGTACCTCTGGTTCCAAAGTTTCCTCCTTTGGATCTTTTTCTTTATTCTTGGAATGAGAAGTATACAGCATTGAATCGTCGGCGGTTGAAGGTGGCGGCGGAGTAGGAGTAGTAGTTGCAGAATCTTGAGACATTTTTTTAATTTTTATTTTGTGGAAAAAAGAAGAAGAAAGTGACAGAGAGATAGAAATTGTTAACGGGTTTTTCAGGTAGAGGAAATGAAGGAATGGTCAAAGAAGGAATCCAATGTGGGCTTACTTAAAATTACAACTCAAAAAGCTGTCCCAATAAAGTAAAAGATGTCTTTATCCCTTTTTAAATTAATATTAAATGTAACCACTAGTCCTCCATCTAAGTTATAAATTGTTCTTTTTTTTCTCATTATAAATTGTACTTTTTGTAACAACCAAAAATAAAGGATTCATGATTACATGTTCGTGCATACATTTTTGGGTTTAGGTAGCTAATGGTCTTTCTAACATTTTTGAATTTGACCGTTAGAGATTAGATGGAAAAATAATCGTCACTGATTTAGAAGCACCTAGGTATTTGGAAAGATTGTTCGACGCTCAAATAAGAGAAGACTAATAAAAAATATAGAAAATAAATCAAGCATATAAAGAATTATGTAGATGTGTTAATGTTTCAAGTGTTTACTCTCTCTACAAGGTAATGTTTATCTAGAAATATGAAAATGGAATGAGAATGGATTTGGATTTTGAAAAAATGAAGTTCAAATGTGTATTTATAAAGATAACTTCACACGGATTCAAATAGTATAGAATAGTGGACATCAGTAATTGTCGGTAGGGACATTTCCTCAACATCATCTTTGTTCGTATTGTCACCGGAACCAAAATTTTAAATGGTCTTGGAACCAAATTTACCCCCAAAATGATCAAACCGGGTTCAAATCGAAATCAAACTCGGTTTAATTAGAATCCATTAGAATATAGAAAACCGGAATACATGTCCGTAGAGTGTTTTTCAGATGTATCACAGCTATTAGTTTAAATACAAACGTGGTGTGTCGTTATGACTCTTATCTACAAACACTTAAAATCTTGACCCAACCATAAATAAACCTCACTGGTCCACACTCTTTTTAATTCGGATTCTTCAACAATTCTTCATACCACAGTCCATGAACATTACGCGACACGTTCGCCACAAGAACAACAATGTCTGAAACCTCTATGACCTTATCCGAGAGAGAAGCTGCTCCGATCTTTCTTAGCATTGTTTCCACTAACTGCTTTCTCTTTGTGTTGTTTCCTCCCACAACCACGGCTCTTGTAGCTAAGTATATGGTCTGTGATACATGTGTGAATACTGCATCTCCTGCTTGTAAGCTTTTCACAAGCATGTTTGCGATTTCTTGTTTCTTTGTCTCTGCATCGTCAGAATCAAGAAGCTCTGAGAGTGTTTCCATTATTTCCGAAAGACCTGCGTCAGGTTTCGCATCAAACATCTCGTAAAGATGGTTAATGCAAGTCCATGTAATGGTCTCCATATCAACCGGGGATGAGTTTTCGCTTACAAGTGTTTGCTGGAGGATCAATATACTGAAAGAACGAAACAGAGCGGTTAATAGGAGAATTATATAATCATCATCGTGATCAAGAAGTAAGTTTCAACACTACTGACCTGATGGAGACTAGAATGATTTTCTGGATTTGTGATTGAATAGCTCTCAGCCTAGAGAGGTTAAGTTGAAATGTTTCGGGGATGGTTTCTAAAGTAAGACCACCAATTTCGCTCACCAGTTTTAACAAGCCGAGACGAACGAGAAGATCCACAGTTTCTCCTTTGCACTCTGACAGTTCAATTCCTGCAACAGAAGATCACCAGCATGCAACTATGATCACATCAATCAACAAATGACCAAGGTAGATTCAGAAAAATGTCATGGACGCATAGTTCTATAGCCAAATCAGGGATTGATAATTTCTTAAACCCTTCACTAGCTTATGGTATATGATAGTTGTAAAATGAATTACATTCATTAATGTGGGAACAAATTTGGTTTCTAAGGTGAACTATACCAGTTGGTTTGTGTTCGCTAAATTGAGTTCTTAGTTCTTACAAAAAATGAAAATCTCATAAGATGAATAAAGTTGATAGAGTTGACAATAAACCTGGAAATGGAGACGAAGAGGTATTGACTTTTGAAACAGAGGAGACATTGCCTCCAGTTCGCATGGTGGTTGAAGGGAGGCCTGATGATCCAGAGTGATTACTTGTGACAAGAGAAAGAGCATCTATGAGTTCTTTCCACTCCTTCTCTGCCTCTCCTCGAACACTGATAAGCCAACACTTTGTCAATGGTAGAGAGGAAGATGCTTGGTCTGGGGAACCATGCCGGTTGGAAAATGACTTCTTCAGATATTCAAGACCAGCAGGTCCCTTTAGAAGTGGCTCCAAGAGTTTCAAACGAGATTTGCTGATTTCCTTCTTTAGAATCTGAAAGTAAGAGGGTCATATTACAGTAAGGCTTTGTAGTTTTACAGAGAAGTTATGTTTAAAATTTGGTAGCTAATGTAAAACCATGTGATTCTTTCCAGCTTTGAAACACTATATATGCTCATTGTGAGTTCCTATAAGAAAGTACATGCTATGCAGAAAGCTAAAAACCGATCAATTATTATTATGTCTACAAAGCAGAAAAAAGAAAAAATGCACGTACCTGAATCTGCTGCAAAACAAAGCGTAGCCCCTTAACCATTAAGACTGCATATGACGAATTTGACTGACCTTCAGCAGGAACTATCTCTCCAAGTTCTGTCATTAATTTATGGTGAGTACTTCTGATTTCCTCTTCATTGGCTGGAGCAGAGAGTTTCAGTAAAATGCCAAGGGAAAACTCTAGAATATTTCCAAGATAACCCATGTCCACATTCCCAGAAGCCAGTAACTGATTCATGCCAAGAAAAAAAAAAACATTCAGGACATATCAATATATCATATCTGTTGTACCAGCAATTAAGGCAAGGCTGTAGTAACAAGCACCTGTGACAGCACATCCGTATCGATAGTTTGAACAATCTCTTGTCTCCAATCTTTGGGAGATATCTCACAGAGTTCATCCCTGACTTCTTTCATGAGTTTAATAACCCAGCTGAAGTCTGGCTGCGACTGTTTCATGGATTCCATGACACCATCCCAGAAAGCCTTTTCCATTGTCTCCTTAACCTTCACCTAAAAATATCACGAAAGCGGAGAAATATGAGTCAAGTCAAGTCGATAAGATTATAGTTCAACTGAACGAATCAGAACATTGAAATAAATAAATATCACAGCCTTATGGAACTTATAATAACGAACCTGAAGGTTGCTTGAATCCCCAGTGTTAGTTTCGAAGCTATCAGCAAAACTACTGCTATTGTCATGGACAATTTCATTCACAATTACTTCGTTTTCACTAGCCAATGCTGCATCAAAGCTAGCAGCTGTAACGTTTGGAGTAGAAATGCCCTCGCTTCCTGCTAGAGAAAACTCGTTTTAGATTGAAGACTTAATAGATAATCTGTGTGCTTTAAAGGTTATCCAGATTGAAAATATTACCAGAATTCAATGACGGGGGCAAATTCGATGAGCCCGGTGAAGGTGAAGATGAAGATGGAAGATGAGCATCTACAAGTGCTTTTGGAGAAGATGCTTCCAGCTGAAAAAAACAAGAATCTGTCATTCTCCCTATCAAGCTTCTGACCTTCTATTATGATTATTGTGCAGCATAATAAGCTAATTTTAGGTTCAGGTTGACAAAGTCAATTAAGGTAAATAAATGCAAATGAGAGGAATGGGAAATACCGTCTTCTGATTCATGCCACCGTCTATTACTTTGGGAGAAGAACTATGTTTCGACACCTCAGGCAGCTCTGGCTCTTGAGTACTGGCTAAATCTTTTTCTAAAAGCTTAGCATCGTTAATCTTCCAAACTACAAATCCCTCCAGGTAAGAGCACCAAGCTTTATCAAATGCTTCTAGCTGAGATCTGAATTTTTTTGGACGTGAAGCTACGGAAGATACATTGTCTGGGAGGGTCAATTCTGGTCCTTCCAATATAATTTTCACCAAAAACTCAAACTCTCGAATAAGATAGGTTGCAGATTCCACTAGCGAAATCTCATGTTCACCTCTTCCTCTAAAAATCGCAGCTGGATGTTGCTTGATCATGTAGGCACATAGAAAAATTCTAGCTGGGTATCTCGCAATCTTTTTACGTTTTTGATATCCTGTCTTCTTGGAACTGGGTGACTTTTGCTCGCCTTTACTCACGGAACTGGGTGAGTTTCCTCTTCGAGCTGAGGGAAAGATATGCTTAAGAAGATGACTAATATTCTCCACAGTGGATGCCTGAGATAGAGTGAGTCGGATCTCCAAGCGATCAAGCAATTCTTTCACTGTTTGAATTACAGAAACTGAGTTCATTTGAATAGCAAACTGCTCAAACGGCACAGACTCAACTGATTTTTCATCAATCCCCAAATCGTGATATTCTCTAGCCAAGACAAAAGTAGATTTCTTGTACTTTGTAAATCTTCTCCAGCATCTGATATTTATAAGGACCATCAGACCACCGATGTAAGACAGTCAAACATCATACAATATCTTAAAGACCAATACACTTACCTTTCTAACATCCTCACAAGATGCATTTGATTCTTGCGGATTCTTTCTGATCTTGAAGATGAACAACTGTCCATGCCTCTTCTTGGCCTCATATATTGTGCTTTCAGTTTCTTGGCCTAACCGGACACAGAATTAGTAACAATAATACAGCAAATTGCAAATATAAAAGATTGAAAATTTAAACATACCCTTTGAAGCCGCTCTTCTAAAGAGTCCTTCATTTTCCTTCTTTCAGCTTCCTTTTGACTCTGCACAGAACTAGCAGCTCCAAAAACCCGTGTCAACCTCGCGTTCGCTCTTCTCCTTTCCGCTTCCAAAATTCCCATCCTCTTACTCTCTGCAGCTGCTCTTTTCTGATAAATCGCAGCACGGACACTTTCCTTATACCTCTTCTCCTGAATTGCTTTCTTCATCAAACTCTGCGCAGCTCGTTGTCTCTTAGCCGCTCTTCGTTGTGCCATAGCTTTAAAATGAAGCATCCTATTTTTCTCTGCCTTTAAAACCCTTTCTTCAACCTTACTCTCTAACTCATCACGTTCCTTCTCAACCCTTTGCTCAAGTCCATTCCTTGCAGCTTGTCTTGCCTCATCTAACTTAGCCAAACGAGCCAACTCCTTCTCCAGAATACTTAACCTATCAAAGACTCAAAACATCAATAACTTTATGACTTAAAATTACACAAAAAAGTAATCTCTTTCACCTCTTTTGTTCAGCAGCATTAAGCTTTGATTCAAGTCTCTGACTAAGCTCCTCCATAGGTGTAGACCTCGGACTTCTCATCTTTGGTCGAGCTTTGGTCGATAGTGACTCATAGTATTGCTACAAAATTCATAAAGTAATGATTTTTGTTCTCATAACAATTTCCATAAACCGGTTCGGTTTAATCAATCTAGAACGTAATGAGCTTCAAATTCACAAACTTTAAGATTACCTGACGCCGGAGATCAGCTTCTTTGAGTTTTGAATCGATCTCTTCCGCAGAGACAGGGCTTTTTGGTTCGAGAAGACGACGACGGAGTCTCCGTGGAAGAGACTTTGGTGATGATGTCGTTACGTTATCTTCCTCATTCGCCGGAAAACTCAGGGAGATTCCTCCTAATCGATCCGGTTCCGTCATTGAATTTCACAAAACGAATATAAATCACAATTGTAGATCACAAATCTCTTGAAAATTGAAAAAGTGTTGTTTTTTTTCTTAGTCGGTGAATGTTCTCAGAGCGAAGATGGATTTTGAAATTGTTGGTTTTGAAGAAGATGAAGATGATACGCGTTTTTCTCAATCGGACCCGTAATTTCTGGAAATTTCTGAAAGTATCCATCTTTTTAAACCACAAGTACTATCGCATCTATGGCTCTGGTGGGGCCGATGAAACGATGTCGTTGCGATATATGGGCTTTTAAATTGGCTAAAGGCTCAAATTAGTGTTAGACCTCCTCATCTGGAAAAAACCGGGCTCAAGAACCGAGCCGGATCCAAATCGAATTGGATTGGTTTCGGATTCGTTAAAATATCCGAATAGATACTTTAATATATTTTGATTTTCAGATTAGATAATATCTGATAGCTTGTGTATTATTAGATTATGGTTTCCAACTCAAAACTAATTAGGGATAAGTTGGAAACATAATATACTCAAATCAAACTAAATCTATAATTTTCTTTAACCAATTTGAACACTAGATTTTTCAAATATGTTTGGGTAGTTCGGATATTTTTTTGATAAAAATAACCAATTGTATTTCGTATTTTTGGATAAATTAAGTAAATTTGGATATATCGATGTGTGGTAAATATATGTTCTTTCATGTTTGTGTTTTTGTTTGTTTAAATCTATATATGAATATATATTATAAAAGACCAATAAATGTTTGAATATGCTTGAATGAACCAAAGTCCTTGTTCGTGTTATGTTTGTGTTCAAGTCTTTTGTACATGGAAATCTCATTGTAGCAGAGCAGTAATAAGAAGAGACTTGGAATGTATCAGAGGGTTTATTAAAGAGAAGGAAGCAACATATATGTGACACGTGTACTGATGCGGACATCGACTCGAACTTCGACCTAGAGCGTATACCCGAACTGAATGAATCACCAATGGCACGTCCCAAGGAAAGGAGGCTAAGAGAAGGGTTCAAATTGCAGTAGAGACCCTCCCAAACACCATGGAACATGCATACACGATCAGAATCCCATCCCAAGTTGATAACCTCCAAGCGAACTCCAATGCGTCTGAATTAGACCTATCGATAGACTTTGCACTGCTGAGCATCAAGAAAGCTCAGCCTGCAACCTTGAGAAACTTCTGATATGTTCTTTGTGTGTGGATTCACATAAGAATGAGTGTCCTTGCTGTATCAGAGACTGTTCCATCATCTTTGTGGTGCCTTCGATCCATCTCGTTCAGATTGCTTGTGGAATCAATCTTCCTTCTTTGATCTCTTCAGGAACTGTTTGAGTCTTTGAAGGTGCACCTTCTTTGTCACTTGCACATTACAATGTGGGAGCAGGAGAAATCCGAACTCTGTCCTTATGTGCGTGTGGGAGAAACACATACATATATGGACAAGCCTTGTCAATGCATGGAAATGCTCGCCAAAACAATTAGTTGTCCTTTTTAATTGATGTTTGTCTCTGTAAAAGACTACGTCTTAGTTTGATACTCATGGTCATTTTTAGTTTTACATATATAAAAAAGTCATGATACAATGAAACCATAATATTCAAAAGACTCGACAAGAATCCAGTGCAAGAACATAATAATTATATAAACGAAAGGAGCTTCTACATTTATATTAGAGATAAAAAAAATGATGATGTTAAATTACACAATTAAGTCACTTTGCTTAAACAAATCATGAAAGTAAACACCAAAAAAAGCCTTGGTTGGTTTCATAGTTAGGCTATATTGGCTAACAATGGAGGAACAAAGCTTGAACCTTTAAGAGTCTGCTCAAATATGTGACCCACTTTCAACAATTTCGCCTAAAACCAATAAGATAAAAAACTCAACAAATCATCATTTGAAGCTTAATCTAATCAAAGAGTTTAATAACAAACCTCATCAAACGCTGCACCGATCATTTGAAGACCAACAGGAAGACCCGAGGGACCGCCTTCGACTAATCCACACGGTAATACCATTGCAGGCAGCCCTGCAAGATTCACATTGACCTGCAATAACAAACCTCATATGATACAAACTATGTTTCGTGTAACGGCGATTAAAGAGAGAGAAAGAACTATTTATACCGTCATAATGTCTCCAGCATACATTGCCAGTTGATCATCTTTCTTTTCACCAATCTTGTATGCAGCAGATGGAGCTGCCGGAGAAATTAGGATATCGTTCTGTTCCAACGCTGCTTTGAAGTCTTTTTGAATTAGTGTTCTCACCTATATGACAAAACAAAAGACAAATATCTATACCGGTTTAATTTCTAGTGACTGCATATGAAGATGTGGCTTACCTGTTGAGCTCGCTTGTAGTAAGCATCGTAGTAACCCGCAGAGAGTGCATACGTTCCCATTAAAATTCTCATTTTCACCTAAAAAACCAAAAAAAATCTCTCATTATAATCAAGCTAGTTTATGAAATCAGATGGAGTAATAATATATGAAATCTTACCTCCCCTCCAAATCCTTCTCCACGAGAACATTCATACAGCTTATTGAGCTCTTCAGCCATAACTTGATTCCCATATCTTCATTTTCAACACAAAAATCAATACATAAGATCATACATATGCCTGATGCGATAATACCGTGCTTACCTAACACCATCGTAACGTGATAAATTCGAAGATGACTCAGACGAGGCAATCACATAGTAGGCTGGTAGTCCAAGAGAGAATGAAGGAAGAGAGACCTGTAAATTTGGCAACCGCAATCTCAGAACATACAAAACGAAAACGACAGAGACAAAGGAGTTTGAAAGCACAAACCTCTGTCAATATACAACCCAATGCTTCTAAGTGAGACGCAGCTTCCTGAGTAGCAGATCTCACTCCAGAATCAACACCGTCTTCAAGTGTCTCGCGAATTATACCAACTTTCACTCCCTTCAATGGTTTAGACTCAAAATGATCCACAGAGAGAAACTGAGATTGGAACTCAGGCACATCCTAAACAAAGAAAAGATGCTTCTATGTTTCAAAGAAAATATCTTTCTTTCTTCTATCTCATTACATATGCAGGAAACCAGCTATCACAAGAGATCTTACTTGTTTGCTACTTGTAGAGTCGAACCTATCATACCCGGAAACAGCATGAAGAAGCATCCCAGCATCAGCTACCGTAGACCCAAAACACCCAATCACATCCAACGAAGATGCATAAGCCATAAGTCCAAACCTAGAAACACGTCCATAAGTTGGCTTAAGACCAACAACACCACAGAACGAAGCTGGCTGTCTCACACTTCCACCAGTATCACTACCAAGTGACACCATACATTGTCTGGCTGCAACAGCTGCTGCTGATCCTCCTGATGAACCTCCAGGTACACGAGTCAAATCCCACGGATTCACAGTAACCTTTAAACCAAAACCAACCCCAACATTAATCCCAAGTTTCCTCACTAAAACCATATTCACTAATCTAAAAATAAAGGCTCCAACTTTGTTAACATTGCAATTACCTAACCAAAATCAAATTCATTTCAGCAAGAAACGCTACACATGTCACTAATCAGACTCAAATTCAGTTCCTAACCAAAAGATTCAATCCTAAACCATCACAAGTTTCCCCAATATTCATCACTTTAAACATAAAAACTCAAACTTTAATAAGAGAAACCTGAAAAGCAGAAGCTTCAGTGGTACTTCCCATTCCAAATTCATCCATATTAGTCTTACCAACAACAATCCCACCCAAATCTTTAATCTTCTTAATCACCGTAGCATCGAACGGTGGACGATAATGCTCTAAGATTCTCGAAGCCGCCGTAGAAGGCATACCTTGAGTACATATATTATCCTTAACTCCGATTATAACTCCGGCGAGAGGACCTAATTCTTCACCTTTAGCAATTCGTTGATCAATCTCTTGAGCATCTTTAAGAACATTCTCTGATACGTGAAGGAAGCATTTGAGCTGTGGTTCAGTGAGACGAATACGAGAAAGGTAAGATTTTGCGATTTCTGAAACTGTGGTTTCGCCGGAGAGGAGTGAACGACGAGTGGTTAGAATCTGAGATTGTGGAGGTGAAGTAACGGAGGAGGAAGCTGATGATACAATGAGTTTAGAGGTTTGGAATCGTCGGAGTGATAGAGAACGAGGCGGTTGCAATGTTGATAACATTGCTTCACTCAATGAAAGTTTTGATGTGCCTAACAGAAGAATGAATAAAATTAAGCTTATTTGTCATTGTTACGTCCTAGCAGAACAATGACTAGGCGTAGATGAAAAACTCAAATCTCCATTATTATCATTTCTTGCAACAAATAATGTATCACCATAGAAGACAGTTCACAAATTCTCGTTCCATGTAAAGCCCTTTCACAATCAAAACCCTAAAAATTTCATTTTTCAAGTTTATTTGCTTTCTCGCAGAGTAATAGAAAAACAATCCAAACCTCAGAAATTGGTTTTACAGAGACATGGAAGTAAGGAACTAGCTTTAACACGCAACACCAAAATTAAAGTAAGACCCATCAATTCAGAGCAATACCTGGAAGAATGAAGAAAGAGGAACAAGGCCAACCAAACGGAGACGAGAGAGAGAGAGAGATGAAACAGAGCCTATAACAGAGCCTCTTCCTCTGTTAATGGATTAGTAACCTTATCGACCAAATTAGCAATCTTCTTCTCTAAAGAAGTCTGTGTGTCAGCGAAAGAGAGAAACACAAGGCTGAGCTGGTGAAACGGCGGCGAGGCAAAAAAAAAAAAAAAAAATGGTCAAAAGATTTCTACCAATTTGTGACCACTTATTATTATTTTTAACTAGATAATTTTAAAATAAATTAAATTTAAACAAAATTATTAAATTAAATATGTTTTGTTAATGATATATCTTAAATTGTTTTAAGAAAAATAAGTAGAAAACATGTTTTGTTAGAGAATATAATTATTTAAATAAATTTATTTATGTATTTATCATAGGGAGAGGATTGTGGATACACTCAATTAATCTTTTCACAACTCCGTTACAATGTATTGGGGGAACCGTGTTTTAGAGTGAAGTAAGATTAGTTGGTTGTATACCAAGAGGTGTTGATAGGAAAATTTGGAATTTCTTTATTATATTTATAACAAGTACAGATTTATAAATAGCAACTTACAAATTAAAAACGGAAGAAGAGTTATTGACTCGAGATGGAAGAGGTAAGAGAGTTTTTGAGAGAGAGAGAGTGTGTAAGTTGTGTTTTGAAGACTTGTACGATACTTCTTTATATAGAAGTTTACATGTGTATTTAAATATTTAAATTAATATCTACACTTTTGTAGTGCGTTTCACTGTAGCCTCGAGATGCCTCTTTACTTTTGTGGCCGACATCTACTGTGGTTGATTTCGGTGGATTTTGACGGATTTGTCTTTTGCTTTTGTAGTTGAAACCGGAGTTGTGGCCGACATCGTCTGTAGTTGATTGCGGATTTTACGGAGACTTGGTAGTGCGTATGATGTTGTCATTTGGCTCCGTTGTTTGGACTTGTTTTTAGATAGAGATGTTTGTACATCTTTTATGCTTTTTAGCAAAGCACCAGCTATTAACGGATTTGATTATTCTTTACCGAAACTGTTTGCTTCGGAATAGCCTAAACTTATCATGTGTTAAGATGACCATTTTTTTATTACAACTAATTTGTGGGGGATTATAAACTTTTCCTCCCATGAATGTTCTATTAACATTAGCTTTAATATATATATTTATATATATATATTTTTTATTTTTATTTATTATTATTATTTTTATATATCATCTTCATCTGATTCCGGTTCACTTCCGGATGCTTGTGAGTTTTGTGTTGATATCGTCAGTAGAAATCGCAGCGAGATTGATTTGATTTCTTCTTCTGATTTTGCAGCTACTAACATCGACAACATTTTTGATTTTTGGGCTAGGAAGAGAGTCATTTCTAGTGTTTGGATTAATTTTTGTGGGGCTGGTGGATTAAGAGTTTTGGAATTTTGTGATCTAATCCATTTAGAGATATTTGAAGGATATAAATTCGAGGGGATTCTGTATTTATCCCACCATTTGACTTTAAATCTTCGTCTGATAATGAGTATTGTATCATCCAAAAATTTAAAAGTCCATGAGAAAACCCAGGGCAAATGGAAATTAGAATGAAAAAGGCCAAGGCGGGAAATCTTTTTTCATCTTCAAATGGTATGAAACTGAATTTAAAGATTTGGAAGGATTTATTTATCTGAGGTTTGAAAATGTTTATGACGGAACCAAAGTTGTTCCACCATTGAGTAAACCAGAGAGAAGATTTAGATAGGTTACATGTGGTGTCGAAAAAGATTAACCACATGTATTTGTGTTTGGGGGATTGAATAAGGAAAGCATTGTACCAAGCTTGGCAATAATCCCAGTAATTGAATGGGACATTGTAGCAAGAGAGATTCGAACAATCTTCTGGAAACTTTATATTATCATTGAGATCATAATCCCAATCTCTTGGGGAGATGATTTCATGAATTTTAAAAGTCGAATAAGCAAGGGCCGTGTGACTTTCATCCAAAAAATTATGTTTTAAAGTAACTGATCCTGTGATTTCCAAAATTGTTTGGTAAAATAAAACGGTTTTTTTCAGAATTGTATGGTTTGAAAAACTTGTTTTTCCCAAAAAACTTTTAGATCGTGAAATACAGATCATTTTCAACAAAAAAGTCTTTTTCTATTGTAATCACATTTTGATAAGTTGGTTTTTCAAAATATTCCGAAGGGGGATTGTTTGAAAATTCCTTTAAAACAATTTGTGAATTGTTTAAAGGTTTTGAAATTTGTTTTGAAGCCTGGTTTCGTTTTGAAACCATCTTTAAATTGGCTTCAGGTATTTCAGAAATTGCAAGAGAAGGAGGTGGTTTTGAAGGACTACCTTTCTCTTGTTTTAAAAAACTTTTTTTGAAAGCTTGTTGTAGGGATCGTATTTGTATCGAGATTTCTTCAGGGATTTGAAGAGTTTTTTCTTCTTTTTCTGGTTTTCTTTTTGTAATTGTAATCCATGGTTGTGTTTCTGGTTCTGTCTTTGGTTTGAAAGTATTTGGAGTTGGTGTTTTGTCTTGGTTTTGGCCTGAAGCAGGGGTTTTTCCCCTATCAACCGTCTTTGGGGGCATCGTACCTGTTTTAGAGAAACTCTCGAGTCAGGAAATCTAGAACAGAATTTGTTTCTCCTTTAATATATTATATATCAAAATCGAAAATACTTAGTAAAGCCTGCCATCGGGTGAAAATCTGTTTTGATGCAAAGTTTTTTACATCTTTTTGTAAAATATCTTTAGCACTTTTGCAATCAATTCTTAGTAAAAATTTTTGGTTTAAAAGATCACTTTGAAATTTTTGTATACATAAGACTATACTTAGTATTTCCTTTTTGATGGTCGAATAATTTTTTTGAGTTTCATTCCAATGGGATGAAGTAAATTGGATTATATTTTCATGATTATTTATTCCTTTTTGTTTTAGAATGCCCCCGTATCCTAGATCAGAGGCGTCTATTTCCACTATTTTTCCTAATTTTGGATCCGCTATATGCAGGCATGAGATTTCTAAGATTTGTTTTTTAATTTGTTGGACTACTGCAGTATGCTCTTCTGTCCAATGGGTTGGGGTTTTCTTTAGATGATCATGAAGTGCTCTAGCTAATCTGTTCCAAATATTCGGATATTTGGATTTGCCAAAATCCTGATTTTAGATCGAATTTTGAAAATATGTGTGCGGACTAAAGTTTTTGAAGGAGGTCTTTTTTATTTGGAATCGGATATCTAATTCATTTTAATGTTGTATTCAAAGGTTTATAATTTATCACGAGGCTTGGAGTTCTCCTTTCTATTTCAGAGTTTTTATTCACATAGAAAGCTGCACAAGACCATGAAGATCTTCACTTTGAAATTAAATTTTTGTTTAAAAGTTCTGAAATTTTTTTTTTGCAATGATTCTCTAGGTCAGAGTTCATTTGTATTGGGCGAGCTTTTGTAGGAATTTCTTTTTCATCGAATTTTTCTTCATAAGGTAGATAAACTATGTGTTATTTTCTATCCCAGAAGGTTGTTGGTAAGTCGGAGCATAATTGTTCTTCGAAAAGCTTAGTTAGTTTTGAAATTTGTTCTTTTGTAATTGAAGTTTCTCGTGTTTCTTTTGTCTTTTCAACAAGAAATTCCATTTGCAAATTTTCCAAGTGGAATTTTTTGCTATGTATCAGTGTATTTATTGAATTTTCTTGTATTGAGTAAGCTTTTATTAAGTTTAGGCTTCTCTTTTTCGGTGTTTCCATGAATTCGAAGAGAATTTTTTTATCTTGTGTTTTGAAGGAGATTGAATCTTCGTTAACTTTGTAAGGTGTTATTAAGTTTATAAATGGTGTTCCGAGAATGATATTTTGATATATATCATCTGTGAGAACAAAATCAGTTTTGAAAAGAACATTATCTTTTAATACTGAAGCTTCTGTTTTTGATGTTATACTATGTTTTGAATTGTTTGCTGTTGAGAGTTTTTCATTTGTTTTATGGTGAAAGCATCTTGGTACTAGACCTGTTTTTATGCAATTTAAATATGCACCCGTGTCAAAGAGTGCAATTGTATCTATTTTATAGTTTTCTGAAAAGATAAGTGTAATTTTTATTTTATATTTTCGAGAGGTGATTTCTCTTAGTACAAAGAGGAAATCATTTGGCATAGTGTTTAGAGATTGTATTTGTTCTATTATTTCATCTTCTATGTTTTCTGGACAATTGTTCTCATGTTCTTCCGAACTTGAGTCATCATGTTTAGAGGCTAATATTGAATGAAAATATTCGGAATTGGTTTTTTGTTTTTCTTTTAGATGTTAGAGATCATTTTTTACATCTTTTATTTCAATTTGAAGTGATTGGAGGGTTGTTTTAGAACTATTTTTTCTTCCTTGGTTGAGGATATTTGTGAGGTTATATGAAGAGTTTGTTTTTGACGGATCATTTGGTTTTGTAGGATTTTCTGGTTTTTGACTTCCATTTAGGGATGAGATAATTGTTTCCAGAAATTTTTGTTTTAGTTGGGGGTCTGATATTGAATTCAAGATTTCTAGTTGGAATTCTTGATCTTTTGTGAGGACTTGAACTTTTTTCTTATCTGAGTCCGAGCTGGATGATGAATCATTTAGTTCATCAACTTGCAAGGCCTCTTCAGAAGAGTGTTCAGAATCGTAATCACTAGATGATGTAGAGTATTCTAGGAAAATATTTTGTCTGTGATTTCTTCTCCAAGATCGAGTTCTTGGATTTTCTTATTTAAGCGACAGTATTTTGAAGTATGTTCTTTTTTATTGCATTTATAGCATGTTATATTTTTATAAAAAGGTTTGTTTTTTATTCTTGTGTTTTAAATGTTTTCCAAGATTTATTCCAAGAGTTATCTCTTCGAGGTTTTTTCCAGGAATTTTCTCGTGGCCTATAATCTTTAAAGTTTTTTGTAAATTTTGATTTTTTGGAATAATATTCTGGTTTACAATTTCTTGCACATGACTTTTTATTTGTAGGATCCATTTCAAATTGTTTGCAAAAGACCCTAACTCTATTTTTGTTCTTTTAAGTTCTCATTTGAGGTGTTTTTGGAGTTTTAAATCTTGACAGATTTTAAGACCTTCTTGTTGGACAAGACTAACTAATTCACCATAAGTGAAATCTTTATAATCTATTATTTGGATGCCACTAGATTCTCTAATTTTAGTTCTGACTTTTTCTCCTAAGAGTGTTGGTAGACCAGCAAGAAATTTTTCTTTCCAGAAGGGTTGATTTGAATCTTGCCGGAGTAAGACTCTAGTGAGGAAGGTGTTTTTATACCATTGGAAATCACTTAATTTTTTACATTTAAGATTTGAAAGGAGTTCAGCGTTTTTGTCCCTAAGGACAGAAGGATCTCCTATGAAATGAAGGGTTATAGCTAAGACTAGGGTTGATACTGCATTTTGTTGTGTATTTCCAAAATATCTATAATTGGCATTCCTTCTTCATCCATTTTTATAGCATCAAGAATTTCTCCTCGTTGCTGGTTATTTAGATAGTTATCCCACCATCCTTTAAGCTGTCCTGAAAAGCCAGCTATAAAGAGTTCAGCTACCGTTTTATCTTCATTGCCTATTTGTGTTCTATAGGCGTTTGCAGCCATGGTCTTTTTTGTAGAAAATTTAAAATGTTATATTCAGATATTCCATCTAGATTCCAGTCATAGACTGAAGAAGAGTTAAACCTAGATTGTTTGATTGGCTGAATTTTTCCTAGATCTGGTGCCGCTATTATTTGATTTTCATGATTGTTTCTCCAATGAAGATGGTTTATTCTATTGTTTGAAAATTGTTCTATGGGTTTATCGGAATCTGATTCATGACATAGGGTATTTATTCGAATATTTGAACTTTGTGTTTCGAGATTTCTAGGATTTCTTTGGGCTTTAGAAGTTGGGGTATCAGGGACATCATAAGCTTGATGCTTACTATTTTCCCCTATTTCTATATTGCTCAGTTGGCTTTGAAGAGCTCGTATGAATTCTATATTCGTATTTTGGCAAGTTTTAACACTATTTTCTGAAATTTGAAACGGTTTGAAAATTGAAAGTTTTAGTTTTTTATTAGCTGGAGTTTCATTTGGGTGATTTGTTTATTTTAGAATTGTTTTCTCAATCCTATCAAGTTGTTTACTTATTGTGCCAAGATTAGTGTTTGAAAAATTGTTTTGGAGAATGATGTTCTTAACATTCGTCTTATCATCTTCTTGAGGGATTTTAAAAGGAATTGTTTCGATCGGTTTACCCGATAACTCAAGTTTTATTCCTTGTTGAGGGGGTGATTTGAATGAATTATTTTCCCATTAGTAATTGTTTCCCATTCACATCCTTTGTTTCGATTAGTAATAGGATTTGCGGTTTTAAAAAAAGGATTATAAATGTTATTTTCTTTTGTATAATCTTCAAACCAATTAAAAAATAAAATTTGAACTCTGTTTTTGTTAAGGTATTCATAATATTCTTCTTGTATTTTTTTTCTGATTTTTGAAAATTCTTTGAAAAACCAATTTCTTTTTTGTTAATTATTTTTTGAATAGAATTCTTCTCGCAAATTTTTTTTATTTATCTCAAAATCTTTTTCTAAAACATTTAGTTCATTAGCCATATCAGTGATAGCTGAAAAAGTTGGGCTAGTTGGTTCTGATTTCGTGAAAATTTCATTTTGTTCAAGACTAGTTCTTGACGTATAGACAGGTTTTGGAATCTGTGTTCAAAAATCAACATTTCTCAAGATTGAATTTAGAACATCAGAAGTTGAGAATCGTGGTTGGAATCTGGGTTCTTGAATCGGATAATCACGACATATTTGGGAGACTCTTCCTAAGTCTATTGTATTCATATTTGAAGAGGATTCATAGGTGAGATCATCCTCAGTATTTTTCTCATTATGTCAAATGAAGGAAAGCTTTACTTTTCCGTCATTAAATTGTTCAATATTTTTTAAACGTGTGTTTGGCTCTATTGGTTCTACAGGGTTTTGAGGTTTTGGTTGAGTTACTCCTTAAGGATCCATTCATCTGGAAGGTTTACATCTTTCCATTGAATTGATCTTGGAATAACAGAGTTTGATTTTGAAAAATCGGTTTGGAGTAAGAGTGTTTCACCCTTTTTACTCGATATTTTTACTTTTGAAGAAAAAACACCAGTCATGGCTTTATAATATAGTCTAAAAACCAAAGCAATCGGAATTGATCCTTCGATCATTTCATAGTTACGTGTTTTAACTTGCAAAACAAGTAATTTTAATATATTTTTGTCATCTAAAGAAACGGTGAAATTTGGATAACAATCAAATGATATTGGACTAGCACAAAGACTTGACTCTATAGAGCTGAGCAAAGAGTCTTCAAATAATTTGAATCTAGTATCTCTTAGGATAGCTAAAATTGAAGTATTAAGACCTTATTTTAAAAGTGGTTTTATACTGACTTGGACTAAGCCAATATGTATATATTTGAAATTCTTTTCTCTATGTCTTTGTAAAGCGTTCTGTGAAAATAATTCAATTGTTTCAAAAGGTTTAGTTAATTGTATGTCATGTTCTTCTGTTTTAATTGAAAATTTTGTTTTCAAGAAATTCATCCGTGAGATTTGATAGATTTGATCTCTATTAACTCTTGGGATTTCCCAATTGTCAATTGAGCCTTGAAAGTCATCTATGGTCGTTTCTTGACTATTTATAACTTTTTTAGATTCTTTTGGAAATCTACTTCTAGATGAAGATGATTCAGATCTATCTAGCAAATTTCTAAAATACGAACTCATCATGAATTTATAATGAGTTTTTTTAAAGATTTAGATTCCCTACAATCCAGACTTAATTCTAGGTTTAATTACCCTACACTTTACGGGACTTACTTGCTAGACACAAGACTGGCAAAAACACTTGGGAGGACTAAGCTTTGTAAAACTCAAAAGGAAGTGATGATAAGTTTGTAATCAAGAAACTTACTAAATAATTTTAAATCTTTTTCTTCTAGTATGTAAGATTTTTCCTTAGATATATATATTCTGAATCAATTTGTTGACTCGAAAGATCTCCTCGATAGCACAAGAATCAAGGTATTAACTTTTTAGGATATTAACCAAGTTCGAGGGTTGCTTGTATACACAAGGTTCGAGTTGAGACTTTTCAACAATCCGAGGATTGATGATCTCTAAATCTTGTTTTCAACAATCCGAGGATTGATGATCTCTAAATCTTTCAAAAAAGTTAAATAAATTTATTTATGTATAAAAATAAATTTATTTAACTTTTTATATTATAATTTTATTATGAATATATTAAAAACTATACCACATCCCCTAATTTTTAGTTTTCTTTTTATTATTTGTTTTTCCGACCACAGTATGAGATCGGTATGGAGAAAATACCCATATCCAAAAAATAAACAGAATCCAACTCGAAAAAGAAGTATCAAACTTGAATCCAAACAAAAAAAATCTGAATGGATCCTACACTCCTATATCTGAAGGACTAAATCTGAACCAAATCGAAAACCGAATGAATACTCGAAATGCTCGAAATATAATTATATACACAAAATATTAATTATATTTAGACTTCATATAATCCAATTACCGTACAATTATTAACCCAAAAATATCAATTTAGTTTAAACCGAATTAACCAAAATACCCAAAAATACCAAAATAACCAAAATATTTGAAAGTTCTTAGTTATATTTGTAAAAATTTAACCAAATTTTATTCAAATTTAACAAAGTTTTTCCTTATATTTCGTCTAACCAAACCGGACCAAAAATAATAAGTACCCGAATAGGTCATAGGCCACTAAACCCAAAAACCCAAAAGATCTTAATCAAACATGAATGTCCATGCTTAGTATGAGATCTGAAAAATGGATCTAGTGACCTACAGATCTGAAAAAACGGATCTTGTGACCGACATCTATGCTCTCGCTAATATCTAGGCAAGATGTTCCTCTGAAAAGATATTTGGTGTCTCTCTGATGTCCTTTGGTTCAGATCTTATATCGGTTCCCAACTTAATATCATTTTCTTCTTCCACTTTTACTCGTCTAAATCCTTTCCCATTTTTTATTTTCGATAACATCCTCTACCTCAACCCTTCTGTCACCATCTCTCGATTTTATTCTTATATCGGTTTTGCATTCACGAAAAATGTTTCTCACTAAAAATCTAATTTTATAATTTCATGTGCAATTAATTATTTCATATTATTTTACGATGATTGTTCTTATAAAAAAGCATTATGTGTTTATGGGTCGATCTATTTGACCAAAAAATTATTAGATTTTAAATAATATAAAAATCTAAATTTGGAAAAAATAAATTGTATTGAACTAATAAGATTTAATATATATTAGAAAATAGAAAGTATCTATTTTATTATTTATATATATTTTTTTAATATTGGTTTTCTTTTCGATTAAAAAAGACACTTAAGTCAACAAAAGATCCAATTAATACTATACTATTTCTTGTGCTAACAAGTGACATTAATCGATGCATCTGTAACACAAAATACTCATTTCTCTGCAAAAATCTCCACATACAAATATATAAACCCACACTGTCAAATTTAAAACTGTTATAACCTAATATGTAATAAATAAAATTAGCCTAGGCATAAAATTTAATTTACATTGCAATAATAACTAAACATAAAATTTTGAATTTATCAGTTCATTTAAATAACGAGATTTAAATTTCAGGTCGTTACAATACTAATAACTTATTTTCCTTCTGTAGATTCATGAAAACAAATCCAATCTAGACTTATTGAGAAGTCGATAATCTCAAGAACTGTAATCTCAACAAGCTATCTTTGATTACATCTTATTATTGGTATGATAAACTACTTAGCTATTTAGCAAAAAAGATAAAATAAAAAATAAACTACTTACCTAAAATGATCAGTTAATACTCAGTTAATGATGAATAAATTTGAGACTATTTTGTCGTTTCAGAATTGATGGAACTATTTCAAGGAATGAAGAAGCTAAAACATACCATTTACGGTTTATATGGGAAACAGGTTGACGGCATCACAATGCAGTGTTGTATGAAAATATTGTGATGGAGAACTTGGATTAAAATATCTTATATTTATTTGAAATATGGATAAGAAGATTGATTAATTGGCATTTATTTAATGTAGTTTGCTGGATTTTAACGTGTATAAAAACTGGATTCAATGAAAAATAGTGTAACTTGGTGGTTTATGCTAATGTGTTGAACACCATATTTTACATGTTTTTAGCATATATTTATTATCTCTTTAGCTTAGTTTCATCATTTGTTTATATCATAATGTGTCAGTTTCCTCTATTTAGCTCATTTATGCGTTTGTACATAAGCATTGCATGCATATAGCATATATGACGTCTTATCAGGTGCTTTTAGAGATTTGGGAGCATGAATGAGTTTTGAGCAAAAGACTTGGATCATGGAAAGGCTTGCTAGACGTGAAAAGATGATTTGAAGATGGACAGAAGACCCGGTAAGAAGTCACTCGACCAGACCGGTCGAGTGGAATCTTTCTTTCCCATAAAACTCGGAAATTGTATTTACCCTTGTTTTGTCACTTAGTATAAAAGCTCATGATTAGATTAATATCAGTGGTAGCCGTTTTTTATTAGTATAACCCTAGTTGAGCTCTGTTTCTCTCTCTTGTTCATCATCTGTTCTTCATTGTTCTCAGATTTTTGGATTTTGTAACTCTCATAACTTTTTATTAAATCAATATTTGCATTTTATTTCTTTATCAAAGTTGTTCATCAGTTCATTATCTATCTGATATGCCGATTTCAGAGTTTTCTGGGTTTGAACCTTTGATGATGATTTATTTGTGTGAGTAGTTTTCTTAGGGTTTTTAGGAATGGATTAGGCTAGTATTGCTCTATATTGTTATGAGTTTCTTTGATTGATCATCAATTCATTTTTATTCCCTCTTGGGTGAGTGTTTTTAATGCTTGTTCTTTTCTGATCAAGAAGAACATGATCTTAGATGATTTCCACAGCAAAAGTGTGATGAAATCATCATATCTGCTTTTTCTAGGGATGTAGATACAATAGCATGAGACCTAAGTATAAAATATAGATTTACATCATATCTTAAGCTCTCATTTGTTATGAATCTTAATTGGCTTTAACAGACTGATTCTTTAGTCTGATCATTTCACAAATCTCTGACAAAACCGGGTATGATTTAGGGTTGGATCTTGAGGCTCTCTATCACGACAGTGGATTGAGCTGGATGTGATGTATGTTGTCAAGGGAAATTCCCTATGGATGAGATTTATAGTTACCCATGATGATATAGAGTATTTACAAACCACTGAATCTGTCCCTAAGGTCCCTATAGTTGCCCTATAGTCTTAATCGTCGTTTTAATCGTTTCATTTCATATTTTGAGTCTTTAGAATTTCCACTCGACCAACCTACTCGATCAGTTTGGTCGAGTCGTTGGTTCACTTCTGTTTGCTCTTGTTTAGTTCTGTGATTTGCTAAAGTGTGACAGACTTTAGTATCTCTAGTGTCATTTGGGGTTTGGTTATAGTTCATTTAGGTTGTTAGTAAACCAATCCCCCATATTTACTTGAATAGCTTTCTTAGATAACATCCTAGTTGTTGTGCACTTACACTCAGTTTGGTTAGATATTTTACACCCCATATACTACAATTGATTAGAACTGTATTTTATCTCTTTGCCTAGTTTGATTGTTTACTTTCTCATTCTCTGCAAAAATAGACAAAATACTTGTTTTATGTGTCACACAAGATATAGTTAATTAACCACGGGTTATGGTTGTAATTTTTTTTAATCTTTATCATTTAACATCCAGTTAAAATGGTAACGGATAAATATTGTTATTGTAATAATTATTAAAGTTATATACAATTCGATTATTCAATGACTTTGATACGATTAATATGAGCGTCGTTTTCATTATTTTCTTAACCTCCATTGAAAGAACTGGTTCATGATAAGTCAACAATTATTTATTACTATAATGCTGGAATTTTATAATATGATATTGATGTGATTACTTGGTTCAAATATTTATACTGTAAATTAAAATAAATTTAATTTAATTATGAAAACCTATGAATAGTTTAATTAATAGTCAAACAAAATTATACCTAGAAAGTATTTTTTGTTTTTAGGTTTTTTTATTGACATAAGTTTGTATGATCAAAAAATACACAACTAAAAAGTTAGATTTAAATAAGTTATATTACAATGAAGGAAAGCTTGGAGAGTTTCAACCAAACAAATAAATTGAACAAACTATTTTGGATATGCTTATTTATTTGCCTAAGTTTTTTTTTAGTTTGGTCTTTTCCTAATTTTTCTGTTGGTTTGTTTATTTTTATTTTCTGTTTATCTACGTACTTTTTGTTCATTATATATATTTTGGTCATTGATGGATTTTTGCTATGAACATGAAAGAAAAAAGGAAATATAATCCTAAACTCAATAAAGATTATAAAAACATATGAAATCAAATGCATAAAACCCTTAAAATCATGACACATCAAAAGTCACTATGCAAAACTGGTTATGTATCACTCTTATGTTAAACCTCATAGAGACATTAACAGTGTAATTCCAATTTATTTAAATCCCTAAATATAATTGCTAACCGCTCAAATGAAGATATATCATCTGCCACCACATATATATTTTTTAATATTTTTCTGGGAAAACTATTTTCTTATAGTTTTTGTTTGACTATTATTTACATATGAGTATTGTAACTGTTGCCTCTTTTAAGGGAAATAGTTCAATAAAATAAAAGTAAATTTGAAAAAAAAACTATTTTCTTATTTGAAAATACATTTCTATATTTATAAAATTTATTGCCTTTTATTTTAATTTTTTACTACTTATATTTAATATAATATTTCCTTCTATTAATTGAAATATGCTTCATGTTTTTATAAAATTATTAACTTTTATTATGTTTTAACTAGGTACATTTTTTCATATTTTAGGCAAATTAAAGGCAAACTAAACAAGTTTTATTTTTATAAGATTCTTTCCAAATATTTGTTTCATTCTCAATAAATTAATTCAAATTAAAAAAGTTATTATTCTTCTAATAAATTTAAATTTTATTTATTTTCTTATATTTTAAATACGTTTGTATATTTTTGAAGAAATTATATTCTCTAATTCCCTTTTACATTTTTTGTCTTTTCGGGAAAATAATATACTTTATTTTGTAGATTTTCCCAAATATTATTTAATTTCATTTTTTTTAAATAAAATCTCAAACATATGAAACATGTAGAAAATTGGGTAACTTAACCAAGTGGTGGTATTCCAGTGGCTTGAGGTTGGGTATCTCTGCCTTGAGATCTGAGTTCGATTCCACTTGGCCTGGTGGTGTGTTTCATATGTTTTGTTGTCTCACCTGGTGGTGTGTTTGACTATCCTAGTCAATTTTATGACAGAATTCCCCATATTTCGTGTAGGTAGAGATGTATAGAGTAGGGTCGCATAGGTTATTATGTATTTATGTCTGTCAAAAAAATAGAAAGAAAATTTAGATGATTTTGTTTACCAAGCTAACTTAGCAAGAGCGGTAAGTATAGTGTGGAAACTAACTATCTTCTTATATATTTATGTTAAATGATCTACATGTATAATTTTTTTTTAAGTTGTTTATGAGTTATAATGCTATGAACCTAACTAGTTCATCATACATTATATGGATAATATTTTTTCATGTGTTAGCAAGTATCATTCTTTAGGGACAAACCATAACTATAAAATTTTTGAATGAGAGAGGTTGCATGTGTTAGCAATACCATGTTAATATCATATAGTGATAACAATGTTATCCACACAAAAGTCACTACATGTGTTAGCAAGTATTATTCTATGGAAGTTACCCATCAACGTCAAAGCTTGAGGGATATCTGAGCATTTTAATGCCCTTATCTCATCTACAACTTTATATTATAGGGTTAAATCCTTTGGAAGTTAACAAATTATTTTTTGATATTATAGGGTTACTCTGGCCATTTCATCTCTATATGAGGTGAGTAAACTAATAAAAAAGAATCCATGTTTTTACCTAATCTTCTAGTAACAATTATTGGGTTCACTCATAGGGTTGAACAGTGGCGCACCCAGAAAATATTTTTACCGGGGTCAAAAATAAATTTCTAAATTTTTTTAAATCGTATTGTAAGGAAAAGATAAAGAAAATTTTGACAATTTATATTTATTCTATAATCAACATTATAATGGATTGTAATTTTCCAAAGAAAAAGAGTAAAATATAAATAAATAAAAAGAAAACCCAACTATTTGAACTTTAGGAGGACTCGAACTTGGGAATAGGGGTGTCCACATACAAAGTTTTAACCAATTATACTGTTAGTTCTTTAGTGTTACTCATGCATTAAAAGCTATTTCTATAGTTAACCGGGGTCAAGTGAACCCCCTCAATTTTTAGTGGGTCCACCCCTGGAGGTGAACCCTTGTATTCATCTTTTAGGGAGTGTATTGAATTTAGCATTTGGAGAGATTTGAATTAAAATTACAAATAATGTGTTATTGAAACGTGAATTTTAAAATATCATTTAAAATCTAGTGTTATTGGATTAATAATTTTAAAATACACAATCAAATTCACTGTTCTTGAAAACATTTTCACGAATTAGATTTGAAAGTTTCAGCTGAAATTTGAGAGAATTTCTTAATTAAAAATACAACGATCAAAATCTCATAGTTTTAGTGAGATTTTAAAGAATTTAATAACAAAATTTATAATTTGCCAAAATTCATAGTGCACACATCAAATTTTAACAGCAAAATACTTCAATAGAACGCAAGAATTTCCACCAAGCATGAGATCATACCACTCAACCTTTCCCCAAATCTCTCCATCTTCGCGCCTTTCCATAGCTATCTCCACACACTAAATCCTTTTTGTCTCAGTCAAGGCTACTACTTTCTGAAAAAACACAGCTAAATTCTCACTGTAACTCTCGGTGCATGACCATGAACCATCCTCAAATAGTCCCAACTCCACACCCTTCACCACTCCCCAAACCTTCATTAAGATCAGATGATCTTAAAAAATTCTTACAAACATCATAGTAGTAAAAAACATTGTCTAGAACACATGAATTCGACCATTCCTTAGAGTGCAAGATTGGTCTGTCTTACATTTACCTTGGAAAGGCTCGAATGGTAAATGTATGATGGACCGGATCTTGCACTCCAAGGACTGGTCGAATTCATGTGTTCTAGACAGTGTTTATTACTACTATGATGTTTGTAAGAATTGTTTAAGAGTGTATAATCTTCAGGAAGATTTGGAAAGCGGTAAGGATGTGGAGTTGGAACTATTTGAGGATAGTTCATGGTCATGCACCGCGAGTTACAGTGAAAATTTAGCTGTGTTTTTGCATAAAGCAGTAGCTTTGACTGAGATAACAGATATTTGGTATGTGGAGATAGCAGTGGAAAGCCGCAAAGATGGAGAGATTTAGGGAAATGTCGAGTGGTATGATCTCGTGCTTGATGGAAATTATTGCATTATGAAATGTCTTGTTGTTAAAATTTGATGTGTGAAATAGGTAATGGTAGTTTTGTGAGATAATGGAAGTCAAATTAGAGTAGAACAAAAGAGATGGAATTGATGAAAGGGAAAATTTTTGGAGTATAAATACTCCTCTCTCCTCACAACAACATGGAAGATGAGTATCACATGATATTCTAATGCATTAAACTTGTGATTAAGATGTAAATAATCATAAATGGCTTGCCACATGAGATATTTTAATTTAGATGAGACTTTAGCTTGAAGTTTTCTTTTATATTAGGTTTTTATATATATGGACATTCTGTTTTAAATATAAAACATCAGTGTACCCAATAACTTCACTTAACCATATATTTTCTAGATTTAATAAAGTGTGAATAAGTATGATTCTTTCATATATCCAGCCACAAGAGTAATACCTAATATTATTACATTCTCGTAAGAGACTTAAATTCCACTTAAATCACTTATATTTCCTAATAACGTAGCATTAGCCTATCTCGAGATTTCATATAGGATCCAATAATCATTCAAAACCATTCACCCACATGCACTGACCTTCCTATCAAAATAAACTTTTCATTCATAAGACGTATAATGTTCTCTAAAAAATCAAATTTCTTTAGTTTTTTTGAAACGATTATATATAATATATATATATATATATATTAACATATTAAATCACTCTAAATTGGTACACCGTCTCCATGTAGTGGTGGGAATAAGTGAACGTACAAAAGTGTACCCAATCTTCTTCTTAGCTATAAGTGAAGGTATGTGTAATCAAAGATCAAACTAAAACGAGATGAATGGTTGTTGTGAAGCTGTAGTAAATAAAATACACATTTATGACCCTAAATGAAGAAAGGGAAGGGGAGGAGTCAAAGAAGGACAAAACTTTAAGAGATTTTGGTCACAAAATATACTATAAGATTTTTTTTCTTTGAAAATTTTAAATATTAGAAAGATACAGGTCAATCAGTTGTGCATCACAAAAAAAAACCAAAAAAAAACACAAACCATATTAGAATAATAATAATGATCATCGAATCTAAACACGTTCTTCACGAATACGTCTTGCCAATTGAACGTCCTTAAGCATTATAATAACCCTTTTTGGTGTGAATGAAACAAAGATTTGTGTCTTTGAACAAACCCACCAAAATATATAGAAACAATTACTTAAATATACCAGAAAAGTTGTGAAATAATTACCATAGATATTTATTTTTGAAATTACTGAAATATCAGTTTTGGTAATAAAAATGTCAGTTTAGCCAAATTTAAAAATCAAATTACGGATTTTGCCATTATGATTTAATTTTTTCATTAAAAAAAAAACTTTAAGAAGCAAAAACGTTTTTTTATCGATCGTGCCTCCTCTCCTCTGTCTCCCTACATCCGCATTCGTTGCACTATCTCCAGAGAAAAAAATCGGAAAGAGTTATTCATCTTCCGCAATTGAAATTCCAAAAATTAGAAACTCAAATTTCTGCAAATGAAACTTGATTTGGGAATTCAAAAGCTATAAAGGTTTGTGTTTAATTTACCTTGAAGTTATTATGTTAAGGTTTGACAGTGATTCTTAAGAAAAATCATTAACGCACATTTTTCTAGGTTTACAGGATTTCAATCGAAGAAGATGAACAGTCATGGATGGTTGTACAATATATGTTTTAGTCATGGCCGACTTACGATTCAGTGGCCGACTTACTGTTCAGTCATGGCTGACTTACGTTTCAATCATGGCTGACTTACGATTCAGTTGTTTAACTTAAGTTTCAGTCATTGGCTGACGTAAGTTTTAGTCATGGCTGACTTATAAAATAATGGGGCTGATTTCAGAGCATCATCGCGAAGTTAAACAGTTTTCTGTCTGATTTTGTTTGAATTTTCATAAATTATTAGCTTACGCTAAAATTGTTAAATCAATTGATTCTGAACCTAGGATGAGTCTAGTATTTTTTAAAATTGCTTTCAGAATTTTTGGATGTGTGTTGATAATTTTTTGAGATTGATTTCATCGAACAGTAGTGATTAGTTAAGCAGTTTATGTCCTTTTACTGTTTGAATTCTCATTAATTATTGAGTTGTGCTAAAATCGTGAAACCAACTGCATCTGAATCTAGGTTGAGTATAGTATTTGATAAAAATAGTTCATGAACTTTATGGATGATGATCAGTCTTGATCAGTTTGAAGATTTACACCTGAAGCCGTTGGAGAACTGCGAATTGAAGTACATGTTAATTAAAATGTCGCTTTCAGCTCAATAAACCTCAGGAAACAAGACACATATGGATCTAAAGATATTTGAGTCTAGTTTCCAAAACATCCACGATCACCTCAATCCGTTCAGCCAATCACCCTGGAGAGGCCCAACAGTGGAGGCATATCTGATGGATCCTATCATAGCCGAAAATGTCAAGTGGGATATTTTGAAGATCAAACATGAAGATCATCTGAGCACGATTTCTATGACCTTAAGAGACACCTAGGAAGCTTCTAAGACCAGCTGAAGTTATTAAAATATGTTCAAAATAAGTGAAAACTAAAGAGAAGATAAGCTCCTTAAATTCCACTTAAGTGGAGCTTATTGTGACCGATCATCAGCTAGTGTCGCAAATAGTCACGGCTGACTTAGGCTACAGTCATGGCTGACTTACTCTTCAGTAACGGCTGATTTACTCTTCAGTCACGGCTGACTTACTTGAAGTTAAGCAGTTTTCTGTCCGGTTTAGTACTGGCTGATTTATGGTTTAGTACTGGCTGACTTATGGTTTAGTTACGGACTGACTTATTGTTTAGTGTTGGCTGACTTATTGAAAGTACTGGCTGACATATGGTTTAGTACTGGCTGACTTATGGGTTAGTACTGGCTGACTGATGTGCTGTGGAAGCATGTGGGATTTTGCCCTTTTTTTGAATTTTCTTGGGTTGGACAGTAAAAAAAGTTATTTTATTAAAACTTGAAAAGAGACCTGTTCATTTCACTTTCACTTTTGGTTAGATAAAAAAAAAAAAATTCTCGTCTCTTCTTCTGTACGACGACTCTCTTGCGAAATCGAGGAGAAGTTCCCTGCTAAATTTGGTTCAGATTAACGCCGTGTCTTTCCGTTGTTAAAACCAGGATTTTCTCGTCCGTCTCCCAACGACCGCTTCTGTCGCAGAATCCCAGGAGACGAACTATAAAGATAACTGTTCACCGTCGATTACTGTTCATCTGCCCAAAAATTTGAATCTCAAATTTCTGAGAGTTAAGCTCTAATTCGCCACTTGGAAAGCTAGAAAGGTATGTGTTTAAGTTACTTTATCTATGGTAAGAGATTTATAAGCGATGACATATACCTATCATAAATTAGCCGAACCCTAAGCAGCTGATTTTTGGTTTTCTTACGGCTGATTTATGGTTAATTTATGTTTGATTTGGAGAATTTATTGCTGATTTATGTGTGATATATTTCTATTTTATATAGATGGATTCTTCTTATGGACCAAAGAAGTACCCGATTACACTTTACGCGGCCGGGAAATCGCCTTTGCAGAATAAGAGCATGAATCACAACTGTCAACTAGGCAATTTCTCGCGCGTTAAAGAAGCTATAGGAAATGATGCATGGGAAGCAATTAAGGAATCATCTGTTGGACTGCTTCCTAAGCTTGTTGATTTCGACTACGTTTGGTCGGCTAAGACTGTGCATTTTCTACTGACCCGTCAGTTGGCAATAGAGAATGCATAGGAGATATGGGTACTCGTCGGTGGTCAACCGAACAGGCTTAGCCTCTTCGAGTCTGCTGAGATTTCTGGGCTAAACAGCGATGTTTTTCCAAAGGAAAGTTGTGAAGCTGACTACACTAGCTTCGGCAGAGTTAGGTGTGCCGTATGGAGTTGGGCCAAAGTATGATGAGTTGGCCAAAGCATTTGGTAGGTGCCGTGCATGGGATTTACCAAAAAGGAAGATGCTGGGGTTGCTATGCATTCTACACATGGGGATTTATGGTATACATCATAATTCTAGAATGCCTTTAGAAACAGCAAAAAGAGTCTTCAAGGATGAAGACTTTGCTGGTTATCCATGGGGTCGGGTTGCATTTAAAAGCCTTATAGAAGGTGTGAAGATGGTTCAGTTTGAACACAATTCGTATACCGTCAATGGCTGCGTGCACGCATTGCTGTTTTGGGCGTATGAATCGATTACGGTATTCGGAGAGCATTTTGGGAGAAGAAATCAGTCGAGTCTTTTGCCATTTCTTCGATGGGGTGGAAATCGTACGCGTACTGATTTAGAGAAGGTTATTAGTAAGGAGATTGAACAGCGTGGTGAGGTATGGTTTTATGTTTCGGCTGATTTATGTCTCAATATTATAGCTGACTTATGGTTTCATATAGCGGCTGACTTAGTTTACTATTGTAGCTGACTTATGGTTTCATTTTGTGGCTAAGTTAGTATTGAATATCTCAATATTGTAGCTGACTTATGGTTTCATATAGCGGCTGACTTAGTTTACTATTGTAGCTGACTTATGGTTTCATTTTGTGGCTAAGTTAGTATTGAATATCTTAATATTGTAACTGACTTATGGTTTCATATAGCGGCTGACTTAGTTTACTATTGTAGCTGACTTATGGTTTCATTTTGTGGCTAAGTTAGTATTGAATATCTCAATATTATAGCTGACTTATGGTTTCATATAGCGGCTGACTTAGTTTACTATTGTAGCTGACTTATGGTTTCATTTTGTAGCTAAGTTAGTATTGAATATCTCAATATTGTAGCTGGCCTACTTACAACAATGTTTGATATTGATATAGGTGCGTGTTAAGAGGATGGTCATAAAGCCTATTGATGAGATCTATCCTTCATGGGATGATGACATACGAAGCATAGAAGTTCAGAACCTGATAGTCGACATTCTTGAAGATAAGTTTGTGAAAGGTTATTGGGATGTGAAGCAAGTTGAACCATCTAGGACGAAAGGCAAAGGCAAGAATGTGGAAGTTATCGAGAACAGAAAGAAAGTCGATAAATCAGAGCATCCGAAGGAGAAAAGAAAAAAGATTGATGAAGGGGATGTGGATGGAGAAGGAAATGTTAAGAAGAGAAAGGGTGCTGATTGCATGAAAATAGAAGATTATGGTCCAGGTGTTTCTGGGAATGGCCTTCTTAAACTCGTTGAAAACATGATGCTTAGATTTGACAGAAGATTTGATGTTGTTGACGAAAACATTAACAGCATTGTGGGAGTGATAGAAGAGAAGCTTGAAGTTAAGTTCGATGAAAAATATGGCCATCGAATAACATGTGTGGAAGACAAAGTTGGGGATATGGAGAATGAGTTGAAAAGGCTGAAAGCCCTGATAGAACCTCGTGAAATTGAAAATTCCATTCAAAATGATGGCATGTCGAAGGTTTTCGAAGGAGAAGAGGTGACTAGCCCGGTAATATTCTGATTTATACTAGATATTATGGCTGACTTACAATTGTGAGGTGGCTGACTTATACTTTAAATGATGGCTGATTTATGCTATATATTATGGCTAATATATAATTTTTTTTGATACAGCATAAACCATATCCGATAAATGTTTCTGATATAGATGACAATGCGTTGCTAAAAGAAGTCGAGAAAAGGAAACTGAAAGCATTGACAAAAAAAGTAGGCAATGAAGAGAAGAAAAGAAAAGAAGAAGATAAAAACCAAGAAGAGAAGAAAGGAAATGACAAGAAGGAAGACAATGCCCAGAATATAGGCCATGAAGAGAAGGTAAAGGATAAGGGACGAAGGGAGTTGTTTATGCCTAAAAAAGTTAAACAAGAGAAGCACCCCAAGCAACATGATATGAAACAGATTCCAATATTGCTAGATACAACTGAGTTGGCAGATATAACAGATCAAGTCGCTGCAGATGAGAATAAATTGCTCGATGACTCTGAAGAGAACAAGGAGGAAAAGCTTAGGCAAGCAAAGTTGGATGTTGCTTTAAATTTGCTAGAGAAGGAACTAGGGGGAGAGCATATTCTGTTTGGAAAGCGTCCGAAGAAAACGTGGCCTTCACCTGCACCATATCCGATGGTAGGACTGAATGGAATGTCGTTAATGAGGAAGGGTTTGGTTCCTTCAAAAGCAATATATGATCCTCTGAAAAGAGTGGATCATGGAAAAATAGAGACACTTAGAGAATTCCTCCGACAATATGAGTATGTACATATGTATATTTTATTTTGCCTAAACTTGATCTCAATCTGTTGTTTTTTTCATCAGGTCTATTCCCCTCAAAGAGAAAAAACATATTCCTGAAGATGTCCTTCTCTATAGGGAGCTTATCACTCCGAGAAAGGATTGGCCTGAAAAGGATTATGGATGGCTGGCATCTGAGGTATGTTATGGCTGATTTAAGTTTAAGTGCAGGCTGACTTAAGTTTAGGTCCAGGCTGATTTAAGTTTAGGTACAGGCTGACTTAAGTTTAGGTACAGGCTGACTTAAGTTTAGGTACAGGCTGACTTAAGTTTAAGTACGGCAGAATTAATTCTAAGTTTGGGCTGACTTATACTATTGTTTCTTCATAACAGCACTTGACACAGTTTATACGATTGCTTCGGAAGAGGTCTATGAACGTTCCATCTCCTTTTTATACTGACCGGATTGCTTTTATCGATCTATGGTTCGGTAATATGCGTGGGTGAAAGACTACAAACAGTGGAGTTTAGATCCAAAGAAATGGAAATTCACCGAATCGTATCTGGATTTAGCGAATGGCAAATCTCCTGCTGACATGCCAACAAACAAGAAATGGTATGTGGATGTAGATCTCGCGTACTTGGTTCAACAAGTTAACGGAGACCACTGGGTAACATTGGAGATTGATTTCGCTAAGGAGAAGATAGATTGTTACGACAGTATCATAGGAGAAGGAACTGTAGAGTCTGATAAATTAATACATGAGCGGTGCAGGATGTTCACGCGCATGGTGCCTGCGCTGTTGAACGAAATAATTCCCTCTACCCTCCGAAAGCCAAGTAATCAGCAATTTAAATTCAGGAGGAGAAAAGGCATCCCCAAAATAAAAACGTTGGTGATTGTGGCGTCTTCTCACTTAAGTATATTGAAATGTTATCGCTTGGCGTCGTTTTCGAAGGTCTCAGCGATGATAATATCCAGGGCATACGTGAAAAGATGGCAGCTGAGATTTATGATGAAGTCCCAAACATGTATGCACAATTTATGTAATTATGTTAGATGCTTAATGTTAGAAAGGAATATTTATGATGAAGTCCCAAACATGTATGCACAATTTATGTAATTATGTTAGATGCTTAATGTTAGAAAGGAATATTTATGATGTTTGTATTAAATCAGCCGTTATCAGTTTTATAAATCAGCCGCAGATTAAACATAAGTCAGCCGTATTCATAAATCCGCCAAAGTGTCTACTAAGTCAGACATTGTTTGAGTGGTCCTATTAAGTGGTTGATTTACCTCTATTTACTGGATAGTATAGCCGTCGGTTTTGACATTTAAATCCTTCTTCGTCTTCATCATTCATCCATCATCTTCTTCAGATATCTATCTTACTCAATCCTAAATGGACCCGGTTATTATAGTTTGCGGCAATTGGGTACAGAATAATAGATATATTTTTAACACCGACAAACGAGGGTGTCGAGTTCTGGAAGTCAATGAACATACAACCTTCGACGAACTTGTGCAGATGATTATTGAGGATTATGGGTTACATGAGGTAAGCTGTAAGATCCAACTTAGCTACATGTTCTCGAGCAAGACTTTGCGAAAAATGGCGCTTGATACTCCACCGGTTTATATTTCTAATTCTCGTCAATTAAGAGGTTTTCTAAGCTTACGCAAGAGTGATGAGCTACGTTTATGCGTTGAGGTTATAGATAAAGAAGACAGTGAAGTTATGCATCATGATAAATCGGAAGAGAAGATTAAACAACCACTGAGTCATGTTCCAGAAGAAGAGTTAAGTAATGGGAGATCTGATGAGATCCGGGATAACGACGTTGAAGAAGACGAATTTGACAGCAGATTTGATATTTTTGACAATCCGGATGGTGCATCATCTGATGATGATAACTTCAGCTTACTGGGGAAGCATGAACAAGAAGATGAAGATTTTGAGGTACTGCCGCCGAAGAAAAGAGTACATAATATTTCGAAACAACTATCGAAAGAAACTGATTCAGTTAGGTTAGATCTGTCTTCGCTAAGTCTCGTTGTAGGTCAACGATACGAGAGTAAAGAAGCGTTGGTGAAACGACTGAAACTTCTATCGGTGAGAGATAGGTTTGATTTTGATGTATCAGTTTCTCGTGTTGATACTCTGATCGTTAAGTGTTGGGTAAACGGATGTGGATGGAGAGTTCGTGCTTCTACAACAGGACAATCCGCAGAATTCTATATTCGTCGATTCGATTAGAACACACATGTTCTGTTACAGAGCGATCTACTCGATCTCGGCAAGCAACACCGGATGTGTTGGGAGCAGTGTATAGGGATTTGATTGGCGACACTGAGCCATCAGTTCTGCCTAGACATGTGGGAGTATCAATTACTAAGCACTTTGGAATTAAGGTAATCTCCTACTTCATTGAGGCTGACTTATTGTAGTTGGTGGTTGATATACGGTTTAGTAATGGCGAGTTATGGTATAGTTTCGGCTGATTTATTGTTTATGATCCTCTAACGGCTGATTTATTGTTTATTATAAGTTACGGCTGATTTATGGTTTAATATAGTGGCTGATTTATTGTTTATTATAAGTTACGGCTGATTTATGGTTTAATATAGTGGCTGATTTATTGTTTATTATAAGTGACGGCTGATTTATGCTTTAATATAGTGGCTGATTTATGGCTTTTCTGCGATTGACTTATGTACAGCTCTAACTTATTTATATAATGATAAATAGATGGATTACTGGAAGGCCTATAGAACATTAAGATTTGCAAGAGAGATCGAGTTGGGAACTCTTGAAAAGGGATATGAAGACTTACCTTCTTATCTCTACATGATACAAAAGGCAAATCGAGGCACAGTTACTAGTCTTGAACTCGATGAGTCTAGGAGATTTAAGTATTTATTTATTGCATTCGGAGCAAGCATCAGTATCTTTCGTTTTATGCGCAAAGTAGTCATTGTGGATGGTACATTTCTCCATGGAAAATACAAAGGGATGCTCCTTATAGCACTAGCTCAAGATGGAAACTTTCAGATCTTTCCATTAGCGTTTGGGGTGGTTGACACTGAAAATGATGAATCTTGGCTATGGTTTTTTTCGCAATTGAACAACGTTATTCCTGATGATAATGGTCTTGCGATCATCTCAGATAGGCATAAGTCAATTGGGAAAGCTATTCGAACCGTGTATCCATTGGCATCTCGTGGAATTTGTACGTATCATTTATACAAGAACATTCTGTTACGATTCAGAGGGGGGAATTTGTTCCGTTTAGTGAAGAAAGCTGCTAATTGTTATAGAGTTGACGAATTTGAATCCGTCTTCCATGATATTGAAGTCATTAACCCTGAACTTCATGGTTACCTCGAAAAAGCGGATATCTGCATGTGGGCCCGTGTTCATTTTCTGGGTGATAGGTATAACCTAACGACGACAAATATAGCGGAATCGATGAACAAGGTCCTTTCTAAAGCAAGAAGTTATCCAATCGTTCGCATATTGGAAACGATAAGATCAATGATGACAAGATGGTTTAATGAGCGACGAGAATCAGCAATGTCGTTGAAAACAACACTTACACGTGGTGTTGAAAAATTGTTAAAGGTTAGCCAATATATTTTATAAGTCAGCCTATCTATTTAATAATTCAACCATTTTGAAATAATAGGTATAACCCATTCTATTGTTTTGAGTTATACAGGACCGTGTGAATTGTGCCATACATGCGACGGTACAAATAATTGATGCTTCGAATATACAAGTTATCTATGGAACATCTTTGCATGTTGTTAATTTGAGATCGAAGAGATGCACTTGTCGTCATTTTGACATCGACAAATTACCATGCGTACATGCAATTGCAGCCGCTCAGCACAAGGGTGTTTCTCGTATCTCATTATGTAACCCATATTATTACAAGTGAGGTATTTGCTTAACGCCTATGCAGGATCAGTGATGCCTATAGATTCGGCGATTACCGTACCAGACCACATAGCGGAACAAGTGTGTAACCCCCCAATTGCCAAAAATCAACCAGGAAGACCATCGAAATGTAGAATCAAATCTGCTTTAGAATTGGCAAGTGCGAAGAAACGCCCAAGAAAGCAACACGCATGCTCAGTTTTTTAAACAAGTTGGACATAATGTGAAAACTTGTAAACTAATATAGAATTGTTGTATTGTTTTCTCTGATACATGAACAGGGGAGTTTATATTTAGTAGCGTCTGTTCTTAGACTAATAAATACCATTTTTCCAATTTTATGCTAAACAGTTTTTATGTAATTCTGAAGTTAATTGTGTTCATGAAATTGGTTGCTTCACGGCTGATATATCGTTTAGTAATGGCCGAGTTACAGTTTACGTCCGGCTGACATAGGGTTAGTTATAAGTAATGGCTGATTTATGGATGTGTTATAGCGTGGTATGGTTTATTAATGGCTGGCTAACTTATGGCTGCTGATTTATGGCAGCTAACAATGAAGCTGAAGAGTTGCAAAGTTTATGTTTTCGAGAGTTGAAAAGTAGTTACGCGACTTTCTGATTCTCTTGACAGCCGATTAAATCTAACTTTGACAATGTTTTCGCTGACTTATGACAATCTTTTGGCTGATTAATGACAATGTTGTGGCTGATTTATAACTATGGTTTGCCACCAAATTAATGGCTGATTTATGATTTTACGTTACGGCTGATATATGGCTATGGTATGTATTATTTATGGATACTGAAGAGTTGTAACTTTTTATGTTTTCGGGAGATGTTGAAGAGTTGCGACGTTCTGATTCTCTCGACAAAAGATTTAGAGTTCCAACGTTCTGATTCTCCTCTGTATATATACACCTACTTTACGCAATATATGATCATCTTTAGAACGTTTCATCTTTTACCAAAATGAACAGCGGTTCAGAAACCTCGTCGCCTAACCGCTCATCTCCTACCCCCATCATCCCCATCATTTTCCAAAACAACATCCAGTTCTAGTTCTGAATCACTGACTCTATCGCCTCAAGCGAAAAGATGTCGTTATGAACGAACTCGAATTCCATCGCCTGTGCGTTCTTCTCCTTCCAATCCGACGGACCATTATCCATTTCGTGAAGAGAGACGTAGTGTTCTTTATTCCCCATGGAAAAATCCTCTCCCGGATTTTGTGCCAGAGCCACGAATATTCGTCCCTGGTGTGGTGAAATCTCCAACTGAAGATTGGTTGGAGAGTCTCTCGGAAGAAGAAAACCGCATGGCTCTGTTCTTCGTCAATAAGGTAAAGTCTCAACTAAAATAAGATTTGTAGTAATTAGTAACTTCAGTTATAATGGATATGTAGATTACTTGTTTATTTAAACTTGTAAAGCTTTGGTTACAGAGTATGAAGTAGACTTAGTTTGTTGATTTGAATTTTCTTTGATATTTAATACATGTTTTTGTAAACAGATCAAGGTTCAGCACCTGAGCGTTATTAACAAGGCACCGAGATCTGGTTAAGCAAGTTCAGAACCTTGAGAGCGATATTCGCAGGCATGGAGCAGACCCGAAGGATTGGACGAAGGTCGGCTTAGACAAGATCTGTCCAATGGGAATGTTTCTAAGAGACTACTGCGACTCGCTCCATGGGAAAAAAGATTGATATACTGTTTTCCCTTCAAAATCTATTTGAAAATTCGGTTTTTTTCTTTCTTTGGTGATATTACTTTGGTGACATTATGTTGGATTTATTTAGTTTATTTTGGTTAATTTGTTTTTATTTATCAGTTTAATTTGGTTTCATGCGGATTTCTATACAATTATATCGTATGATTCTACATGAATCAACCGCAGATAATCAATAACTCACCCGGATTACGCACTAAATCAGCCAATAATAAATGATAACTCCGCCGCAAAATAATAACTCCTCGTCATAATTTTGTAAGCAATCTCCTCAAGCATTTATCTCTTTCTATTGAATCCACGCCCAGAAATGTTACAAGAAAGGGATTAAAACATGAATTTGGGAAAAGTCCACTCACCATTGTTGAAGTTCATGTCGAGCTTAAAAAGATGAATCCCAGCCCAAAATCACTTTGTACATTGATTCGAATTGTTCAATAAACGAATTTGGTTCGGTTCGATTAAATTGAAGTTTCTTTCTAACTCATCATCAAATAGTAGTTTATTCGGTTGTCACGGCTGACTTACTCTTCATAGAACGGCTTCTTGACTTACGCCAGAGTTAAGCATTTTTCTTCATCTTCGTTATTTCATTCATCTATCTTCTTACCCATTTATCTCTTCTTTTCTTCATTTTTATTTAATTATCGCCAGGTACAACCATGAGGAATCTCTTCCTTTTAGATCGAAGCCATATTAATTTTTTCCTTCTCTTCTTCCTCTTTATTAATCTCATCGAATTCGAAAATTTTATTCCCACGGAAATAGAAATCAAATTTGAGAGAAGTCAAATCTAATCCACAGATGCGAGACACTAAAAACCCATGAGAATTGAAGGGAAGATTTTGCTGAAAATTGAGTTTGGTGTATTTGTCGTACAGCTTGGCGTAGAGAGTGATACAAAGAAATTTCAATTCAAACGGAACTGAAGCCAAATACGTTTATTGCACAATTCGAATCAATGTTTACACAGAAACAAAGAATCGGCTGACCTTGTTAAGCTCAGCAAGAACTGAAACAATGGCGAACAAGAACGATGAATTGAACAAGAATTAAAAATTTGATATCAATTAATCCGTTTACAAATCTAACAAACTCTTAAACGTTGTAGCTGACTTATGCAATAATGTTAATGTTAATGATGTGGAAGCTGACATAGTAAACATGCCACCAAAGGAACTATAAAATCCGCCACAAGAAATCAGCCCTCACACAAAAATAGGGGAAACAAATATTTAAGTTTAAAAAATCAGCCATTAGATGCACATTAATCAGGTCAGACAATTAGGTCAGCCGCTACATTACGTAAATCTGTCATCAAAAGCATTCTATTATCGTAATTATTAAAAGATTATATAATCAGCCGTAAATAACCTGACTTCCGTTTAATCGGCTACTAAATGGCAGATTAACCATAAGTCAGTCACATCAAGATAACATAAGTCAGCCGTTTAAGTATAAATCAGCTAAATAAGTCAGCTAGAGCAATCGATTATCAGCCAGCAAAATATAAGTCAGCCAACATTTTCATAACTCAGCCATGTCGTGTACATTTAAATCAGCCAGTATCGCATAAATCAGCAAAAATTATTATATGTCAGCCGTTTCCTGCACATATAAATCAGCCGATATCGCATATATCTCATAAATCAGGTAGAATTATTATAAGTCAGCCGTTTCCTGCACATATATCAGCCACTGTTTTATAAGTCTGCTATAACTACAAGCTGATTTACTGAGATAAATCAGCCATTCTATTTTTTAAATCAGCCGTTTTTAATAAATCAGCATTTTTGTTGAATAAGTTAGCCGTCAATAGGCGAGATAAATCCCCGGCAGACTTTCATAATACACGTAGGTTTTTTTGTGACACGTAGGCGCGACACATGATTTTACGCTGATGTGGAAATTAATAGTAATGGCATTTGTGTAATAACGTTTTTGTTATCAAATGTTTAGAAGGACATTTTGGGAACGCAAAATATTTAAGTAATTAAAAAAAAATTTGACTCATTTTCGTAATTTCACCTATATTATGTGCTATTTAAGTTTTTCTCCCAAATATATATGCCTCAATAGGTTCATGAAGAGCTATCACTGCGTAGTTCGAGAATTTTAGACTGAGATGGTAACAGTGAGACTTCTTGACTTTTTCTGTAGTCGGTGCAGATTTCCTTAGTACATATGTTACGAATTACACAATCAATCATAAAATTTTCAAAATTCACACCTAATTCTGAAATCCCAGATCCTTAAATTATGGTACAAAAATAAAAAAGCGAAGCAACAAATCTTGGTGGTGAGCTCCTTCCTCGGAGCTTTTCCACCAATTGATTTCCTCGTTGTTTGCTTCATCTGAGCCATAACTTCAAAAAATTTGAGCATAGAAACGAAGAGATTGAGTCATACAGAGCATTCGCAAAAGCTGGAATGTTGTGTTGTTTAACTTTGAAAAAAGTTTTTTAAAAAAAGATTAATGATTTTATATTGAATGGTTTGTGTTAAGTCAGTTAACTTTTGGAGATTAGACGAGGAGGAGTCAAAACCATTTGCTTAATACATGTTTGATGGTTCAGGTGCTGGGAGAAAATATTACCCATTCCTAGAAATATCTAATTTTTTTAATTCCTCGTTAACTCTTTTTCAACTTACAAACAAATATTAATTATTATTTGAACCAACAGGAATGGAAAACACATTTGAACGGTCGCAAATACATTAATATATTTTCAACTCTCAAAATATACTCTTTGTTTCAGAAAGCTTGATGTTAAAAATATTTTACATAAATTAAGAAAATAATCATTACTTTTAAAAAGTATATTATTTTCTCTCGCCAACAATTATTCTAATAATTATAAACCAATGGTAATATAGTAAATATAACTATTTTTAATCATTACATCTTAATATTTACAATTTATCAATAAAAAAAAGAAAAAAAAGTAGAACATCAATTTTTGTGAAACAAAATAAAGAAGGTAAAACATCAAGTTTCCTGAAACGGAGAGAGTATTAAGGGTTGACTATAGGAATCACCCCCAAATTTATGTTTTCAAATTCAATCCACCTATAGTTTTAACCTCTTTATTTTTCAACCTAAAATTATTCAATTCTTCACAATTCTACATCTCTAATTAAAACCTTAATTTCGTTTAGTTAACCGTAAAATCGTGTTTACTATACAGCGATTGATTTAATTCATGTTTTAGAATTTTTTTTTTTTATTTTGTTGTCAAACTCTAACTAATGAAACCTTTTGAATAACTTAAATACTCTTACTTTTAACATAATAATAACATAGAAACCTTCTAGGTGACTGAGAGACTCTCTAACTTTAACGTAACAACATCTCTCTAAATATCGGTCTGGAGAAGATTGTAGGGTTTATGAGCGATTAACCGTAACACTCTCTCTAAAACTGAAACTAGGTCAATATTAGGAGAAAAGTGCTTTCAAACAAGAGATGAAGGATCCTGATTTTTGTGGTGAAACTAGATTGGGATTTATGGAGGGGAATCAAAACGAAACTTCGTAAGTGTTACTAGTTCTCTTTTTAATGATCCGTGATTTTCATTGTTTGCAGCCAGTTATGCATAATTGTGTTGACGTTGCTTTCTCTCTTTAATAATCTATAAATCTTATTTAATACTTTTGTTGAAAACAGTTTTCGTTGTTATGCATTTATACATCACAGTTACTAATAGTAATATATATGTCTCACACTTGTTGTAATGGCTATAGGCATATAAACTAATCAATACTAATTTGAACACTTTTGTTTTAGTGTTTCACTTTTTTGTAACTCATTTAAAATATTAGATTGCACAATAACGTAAAGAAAGATTTTATTCATGTTTAGATTGTAACAAAATTCACATAATGTAACCGAGATTTATATTGCAAATCTTATTCAATGTTTTTGGTGGTTTTTAGTGATGAACAAGGAGATAGAAACGAGAATGGAAGTGAAAATCAAAATGAAAGACAGAGTGCTGGAAAAAGAAAAAGGACATGTGAAAAAAAGAAGAAGGATAGTGATGACGATGAAGACGTAATTGAACGGTTTGAGTATGATGTTGAAGAGTCAGTTGCTAAATTGGTTGATGAACCGTACATTGGTCGGAATACAGTTCCAGATAGTTCAGATGAAGATGAGGATCCAATTGTTGTTAGAGATGGAAAAATTAGAAGGGTAACAGGTGATAGATTAGCAGTGGGAAATGCTTTCTTCACTGATCTCGAGTTCAAAGAAATTGTATTAGATTATGCTTTGAGCAAAGGACAAAATGTGGTTCAAGATAGATGGGAGAAAAACAAAATTGGATTCATATGTGGCATGGGAGGAAAATGTGAATGGAGAGTGTATTGTTCTTATGATGAGCAGAAGCAAATGTTCTTGGTGAAGACTACTTACTTGTGGCATAATTGTATTCCTAATGGAAAATGCAAAATACTAAAAAGTCATGTGATTGGAAGGCTTTTCATGGACAAGGTACGTCTCGATGAAAAGTTCATGCTTGTTGCTATTCAGAACCATATCAAAGAGCTATGGAAATTGGTGTCTTCTATATCTTAATGCCAAAGAGGAAGACTTCTTGCTCTAAAATGGTTGGAGAAAGAGTACGCAGAACAGTTTGCTCACCTTAGGGGTTATATAAACGAGAAACATATTTCAAACCCCAAGTCTACAGCATTTGTTGATACATATCCAAATGCAGCCGGTAATGATGTTTTCAACCGGTTCTATGTATGTTTTAACATACTCCGAACCCATTGGGCAGGTCATTGTAGACCAATTATCGGGCTTAATGGCACTTTCTTGAAAGTTGCGGTTAAAGGAGTCCTTTTAATTGCAGTTGGTCATGATGAAAATAATCAAATATATCCAGTTGCATGGGTTGTGGTACAATCAGAGAATGCCGAAAATTGGTTATGGTTTGTCAAGCAAATCAAAGTTGACTTAGGTCTAGAAGATGACAATCGTTTTGTCATTATATCTGATCGATCTAAAGTATATTTCTTGTCAATATTCATTGTTTTCCTTGTTCTTTGTTTAACTTATTAAGAAAATAACATAAACTATGTCTTTGTTTTTAGGGACTTATAAGTGCTGTGAAGAGTGAATTGCCAAATGCTGAACATAGAAAGTGTGTCAAGCATATCGTAGAGAACTTGGAGAAGAATCATGCAAATAAGGATAAGTTGAAGGAATTGGTTTGGAGGATAGCTTGGAGCTACAACGAGAAAGAGTTTGATATGAATCTCAAGAATTTGAGAAACTATGACACAATATTGTACAATGATGTGATCAATGAGCAACAAAAGACTTGGACAAGGGCTTTTTTTAGACTTGGAAGTTATTGTGAGGATGTTGACAACAACGCCACAGAGTTATTCAACTCCACAATTACGAAAGCGAGAGCTAAGTCAATGGTTCCAATGTTGGAAACAATAAGGAGACAAGCAATGCAACGAATTACCAAAAGGAACAAGAAATCAAAGAACCACAAAGGGAAATTTTCAGAGTATGTTGGTAAAATGCTTGCACTGGAGAAGAAGGATGCTGATCGGTGTACAACATATCGAGGCACTCATGGTAAGTTTGAAGTGGTACTAGATGGAAATTCTTATAGGGTGGAGATGAAGAAGTTGACTTGTTCATGCGGTAAGTGGTAATTATCCGGGATTCCTTGTGAACATGCATATGGTGCCATGATAGACGCTGGTCTTAATGCTGAAGACTATGTATCCGGATTCTTTTCGACAGACATGTGGTGTGATCTCTATGAGACAGGAAACATTCTAGTTAGAGGCCCAAAGTTCTGGATGAATTCAAGTTACCGTTTGATAACTGCACCTCCAGAACCGATATTACCAGGTAGAAAGAAGAAGAAAAAAATGTTTGCAAGGATTAAAAGCAAACATGAGTCTCCAAAGAAGAAGAAGAAGAAGAAGACATATACTGAGAATCCACATAAAGAAAAGCCACATAAGGAAACACTTGGACGAAAAGGACGCACCGTTCATTGTTCATCGTGTGGTGTGGCTGGACACAATGCAGCTGGTTGTAAGAAATTCCCAAAGATGAAAGAGAAGAAGGTAAGGAAGGCGAAGAAGGCAAAGATAGATGCTATGGTATGTCTTTGTGTTCATATTTGGATCTTCATACTCTCTGTTGTGGTATTGATCCGTTTACATATTTGGCTCACCAATCTATGCTTTCATGTTGGTTCATCCTCTTCTCAAGGTCCAGATATCATCTCTGTCACACAACCAACACAAAAAACACAAACAAGCATTGATGGAGTGGTTTAGGAGTTGGTTTTAGATGGAGGCAGTCATTTTTTTATGGTTTTTCTGTTTTGAGGTTGACTAGTATGTTAGCTTCTTCATTTCATTGGTATTGTGGTCTCTTTTAGGTTGCTTAAAGACATATTTCTGATTCATATTATGTTCTCTTTTAGATTGCTTAAAGACATGTATTTCCGATTTAGTTTATTTTTTCAAGACATGCACTTTTAATTATGATCATTCTTGTTTTCTTATGTCTGATGGTAATTTGATATTGTTATGTATGGTAATTTGACTTTTTGTTTTGCTATAGATGAATTGAAAAGAGCTTTTGTAGCTTCCGTAAAAAATAAATTTAATAAAGTCACAAAAGTCACTCTTATTATGTTAAAAGTAAAAGTCTCTAAGTCATTCAGTAGGTTTCATTAGTTGGAGTTTGAAACTCTTAAATTAGAAATTCTGATAACAAAAAAAAAAAAATTCTAAAATGTGATTTTATGGTTAACTAAATGAAATTAAAGTTTTAATTAGAGATGTAGAATTGTAGAGAATTGAATAATTTTAGATTAAAAAATAAAGAGGTCAAAAGTATAGGTGGATTGAGATTGAAAATATAAATTTGGGGATGATTCCTATAGTTAGCCCGAGTATTAAATATAGGGTTTGAGTAGTGTAAAGAGATAAGAAGATGAAAGATTAGGAAGTTAACTTTACTTTTCAACTTCCAAACCTTTCATATTCTTTTCTCTTCATCCTACTCAACCACTATAATTATTATATTTTGAAAGTCGAAAATGTATTAATATATGTTCGAAGGTTCATAATTAATAATAATTAATAATTAATTCTATTATTACCTATTGATTCAAATAATAATTAATAATTAATCTATTATGAAGTTGAAAAAAAAAGTTTCACAAGAAATGGACCAATAGGAATGAGAAACAAGGATCGTCAAGAATGCTAAATATTTATTTTCATCACATCTATTAATCGCACTGTTTTGTCTCCTCATCTAATCTCTCAAAATTAACCGACTTAATACAACTCTTCAATATCCATTCATTAATTTTTTTTTGCTTTTGTCAAAGTTAAACAACACAAAATTCAGGCTTTTGTGATTCCTCTCTCTGATTCAATATTTTGTCTTCAACTTTTTTTAAAAATCGATGGTGTTGTTGATAAAAAAAAGTGAGATTCGTGAATATAAGAAGAGCACTAGGTTGTTAATTCGTAAACTTCCATTTCAACCTCTTGTTCGTGAAATCACCCAAGATTATAAGGAATTTTTGTCTTCAATTTATCCTTTAAACCCTAAATAATGTATTCATGATTCTTAAAATTGATAAATAAGCGTATGATCTTTGGCCCTAATTTCATAAATTAAAATTGTAGACGGATCTGATTTTTTGAAAACCACATAGTGTTAGCTGTACAAGAATCTGCTGCAGCATATTTGGTAGGTTTGTTCAAAGACATAAATCTTTGTGCTTTTCACACCGAAATGGTTACTATAATGCACAAATATTCATGGAGAATGTGTTTAGATTCTATGATCATCATTATTATTGGAATAGGGTTGTGTTAGTTGTTTTTTATGCACAAATGATTGATCCATATCTTTCTAATTTTTAAAATGAAAAAAATCTTATATTATAATTATGACCAAATCTCTTAATTGTTGTCCTTTATTGTCTCGTCCCCTTCCTTTTCCCCTTTTAGTTTCTTAAATGTATATTTTATTTATTACAACTTCACAATAATTGCTCATCTCTCTTTAATTAGATATCTGATTACACCGACCTTCACCGATAACTGAGGGAAGATTGGGTAGACTTGGATACGTTTGTTTTTTCTCTCCATCATCATGGAGACGGTGCTACCAATTTAGAGTGATTTAATATGTTAATTATATATATATATATATATAATTTTTAGTAATAAACCCCTTCAACTAAAGATGAATCGTAAAAAACTCCTTAACTATATATTTGATAAAAAAAAAACTTCTCATCTTTAAATCCGTTAGTAAAAAAACTCCCCCGCCTATAATTCAGTTAAAATTTAAAATGCAGTATTTCTAAAATTAAAAAATAATAGTTTTTAGTAATAAAAATCCTCAACTAAAAATGAATCGTAAAAACTCCTCAATTATATATTTAATGAAAAACCTCTCAATTTTTAACTGTTGATGAAAAACCCCATTTGTCTATAGTACCGTTAAAATTAAGCTAAATTTAAAACGCAACATTTTATTTTCTTTTTCTTTTTGGTCAAAAACGACACGACATGTTATAAAATGAAAAGAACATATTCTAAAATGAAAACACCATGAATTTTGATGTTCTAAAATGGAAAAAAAATTATTGATTTTTGACAAATCCAAAAACCTATTAGAATATAAAATTTCTAATAACAAGATTATGTGCAATATAAAAATCTAAACAATCAAACTTCATACTACATACTGAATTTACTGGATAGTCTTTTCTCTAAAAGATGTCATTTTTTTCTATTTTATAACATCAAAATTCATGTCGTTTTCATTTTAGAATATGTTATTTTAATTTTATAATATGTCGTGTCGTTTTTTACACAAACAAAAAAATGTTGCGTTTTAAATTTAGCCAAATTTTAACGATAATGTAGACAAAGAGGTTTATTCATTAATGGATTTAAAGTTGAGAGTTTTTTCATTAAATATATAATTGAGGTTTTTTTTATGATTCATCTTTAGTTGAGGAGTTTTATTACTTCAAGCTATCATTTTTTAAGTTTAGAAAACGCTGGGTTTTAAATTTTAACGGAATTGTAGACGAAAGGATTTTTTCACTAACGGATTTAAAGTTGAGGGGTTTTTTTCATTAAATATATAGTTGAGAAGTTTTTTTGCTATTCATCTTTAGTTTAAGGTTTTTTTTTTTTGTCATTTGATAATATTATTAGGCACCATATAGCTGAAAGTAGAAACAAACAGAGCATTAGCCCTAAAAAGCCACAAAAAATGCAGTAACAGAACAAGCTACAAGGTAATAAGCTTAAAACAAAGCAACACACAATAGCCTTGTTAAAAACGCACGAAGGTACTTAGATACGGCGATCATCTTCAACCACGGAGTTCAGCCACAGAGGGCCTCCAGCAGCCAAGTATGAGTTTATTCTTCCTTCATGTGTTACACTTTTGACAATTTTCCGTGCTGCCAAATTAGCTTGCGGTGAGGATAACCTCACACTAAGGCAGTTAAAACTGTTTCTGACCCTCTGAAATCTGTCTAACATTGATCGATACTTAGGCCAGTCCTTAGGATTATTTAAAGCTTCAACTGCAGCACCACATTCTGATCATATCTCAACATCTGACAGTCGTAGGTCACATAGGCTCTGAACAGCCCATAGGATACACCGTAGCTCAGCTGTGATTCTATTATGAGCCGGTAAGAACATATCCCTAGCATGAATAGTCACTTCCCCAAGATGATTTCGAGAAATCCATGCACCTCCACATGGAGACTCCGAGTTGACCCATGACGAGCTTATGTTACATTTAAAAACCCCAGGTCTAAGTCTACTCCACCTTTTACCACCCCCTTGGATACGTGACTGATATATATGTGTTCTCTGATCACTATTGTCTTCATCCTTCAAACGTCTCCATTCCTCAGCAAGTGCACCAGACAACACACTCCACAAAAACATCTTAATTTTCGGCTCTGTTTCAACTCTCCAAATCCGAGATTTAAGGGACTGTTTGTTTGTTTAGTTGTCATTTCCATTCAACTAGATCATTCAAATACTTCATCTCCTTAATCCATCTAGATGATGTTTGTTTCATTTGGATTATCCATTTGAATGAACATTTGTTTGTTTGCATAGTTGATGTAAATTTTCATCTCTATCTAAATGATTTTAATAAGAAAATGACTAAAATGCCCATTATTTAATTTAATTATATTTAAATCTTAAACATATTTTAAAAAATAATATTAAAATCATAAATATATTAATATATTAAAAAAATAGAATAGTCTTAAAACCAAGATTTTTTTGAAAATACTAAAATTATATTTTTCCGTAAAAAAAGTTTAATCGTGAAATCACACTTTTTCACTTAGAATCGCAAAATGACGTTTTTCCGCAAAAACCGTGAAATCACACTTTTTGACAGAAAATAGAAAAATGATGTTTTCCCGCCAAAACCGTAAAACCACAATTTCGACAGAAAATCACAAAATCACTTTTTCCCGCCAAAACGTGAAACCACAATTTCGACGAAAAATTATGTCTTCCCGCCAAAACCGTAAAACCGTAATTTCGACGAAAAATTACAAAATTACGTTTTCTGCAAAAACATGAAATTGCACACTGTCGTTTTCTCGCCAAAACTGTAAAATCACAATTTCGACGAAAATGATGTTTTTCCGCCAAAACCGTAATTTCGACGAAAATGATGTTTTCCGCCAAAACCGTATTTTCGACAAAAAATCGCAATATAACGTTTTCCGCCAAAAATGTGAAATTACAATATAACATTTTTCCACTTAAACCGTAAAATCGCAATTTCAACGGAAAATCGCAAAATAATGGTTTCCGCCAAAAACGTGAAATTGCACATTGTCGTTTTCCCGCCAAAACCGTGAAATCACAATTTCGACAAAAATGACGTTTTCCCACCAAAACTGTAAAACCGTAATTTCGACGCAAAATCACAAAATGACGGTTTTTGCCAAAAAACTTAAAAGTGCACACTGTCATTTTCTGGCCAAAATTGTAATTTTGATGAAAATGATGTTTTCTCGCCAAAACAGTAAAACCGTAATTACGACGAGAAATCACAAAATAACATTTTTCGCCAAAAACGTGAAATTACAAAATGGTTTTTTCCCGCCAAAACCGTGAAATCGTAATTTCGACCAAAATAACGTTTTCCCGCCAAAACCGTGAAACTGTAATTTCGACGAAAATTTACAAAATAAGGTTTTTCGTCATAAACATGAAATTACAAAATGGTGTCTTCCCGTCAAAACCGTGAAATCACAATTTTGACAAAAATGACGTTTTCCCACCAAAACCGTAAAACCATAATTTCGACGAAAAATATATTTTTATAAATTATTATTGATACAAATATTTATAAATTATTGTTGATATAAACATTTTTATTACAAACTAAACCAATAAGAGAAAATAGTTAATTGTACATTTGTCATTTATTATTTTGGATGAATCATCTCCATCCAAATGATTCAATTTGGATCATCTAGATGATTATAAAAATTTAGCCTAAATTTTAAAAATCATTCAGATGGTTCATTCGGATGATCTATTTGAATGAACATGTTTTAGTGCTAAACAAACATCAATTCTCATCTCCATTCAAATGGATCATTTGAATGAGTAGACAGACAGGGCCTAAGATCGTTTTTATGGCGCGCTTCAGCTGACACTGGTTCAACAAACCCAATAGGTTGTGATAAAAGCCAGCTTCCACTTTTCACGGAATATTTACCATCCTTTGAATAAGGCCACATCCATTCATCTTTAAGAAATATATTTGGCGGAAAGGACAAAATCCTGGTAACATCAACCTGTGGAAAAAGATCTTGTAACAACGGTACGTTCCACGAACCTTGTTCCGTAATGAGCTCAGACACCATCAAGTTCACATTAATTCAAGGTTCTCTATTTATTGGACGTCGTGGTGTCTCGTTAAAAACCCATTTTTCCAACCAAACCATTGTATTGACACCATCACCAATCACTTCATTACACCTCTTGATAACAACTCTCTACCAAACAATATACTACGCCAAGCATAAGATGGTCTGGTTCCATCCGATGCTTCCAAAAACTCAGTTTCAGCATAGTATCTCGCTTTGTACAATCTACTTAAGAAAGATTGAGGTTCGGATAACAGGCGCCATGCTTGCTTAGCCACGAGATCTTGATTAAAATCCTCAACGTCCCGAAATCCTAAACCACCCTCAGATTTTGCTTTACAAAATTACGTTTTCTGCAAAAACATGAAATTGCACACTGTCGTTTTCTCGCCAAAACTGTAAAATCACAATTTCGACGAAAATGATGTTTTTCCGCCAAAACCGTAATTTCGACGAAAATGATGTTTTCCGCCAAAACCGTATTTTCGACAAAAAATCGCAATTTAACGTTTTCCGCCAAAAATGTGAAATTACAATATAACATTTTCCCACTTAAACCGTAAAATCGCAATTTCAACGGAAAATCGCAAAATAATGGTTTCCGCCAAAAACGTGAAATTGCACATTGTCGTTTTCCCGCCAAAACCGTGAAATCACAATTTCGACAAAAATGACGTTTTCCCACCAAAACTGTAAAACCGTAATTTCGACGCAAAATCACAAAATGACGGTTTTTGCCAAAAAACTTAAAAGTGCACACTGTCATTTTCTGGCCAAAATTGTAATTTTGATGAAAATGATGTTTTCTCGCCAAAACAGTAAAACCGTAATTACGACGAGAAATCACAAAATAACATTTTTCGCCAAAAACGTGAAATTACAAAATGGTTTTTTCCCGCCAAAACCGTGAAATCGTAATTTCGACCAAAATAACGTTTTCCCGCCAAAACCGTGAAACTGTAATTTCGACGAAAATTTACAAAATAAGGTTTTTCGTCATAAACATGAAATTACAAAATGGTGTCTTCCCGTCAAAACCGTGAAATCACAATTTCGACAAAAATGACGTTTTCCCACCAAAACCGTAAAACCGTAATTTCGACGAAAAATATATTTTTATAAATTATTATTGATACAAATATTTATAAATTATTGTTGATATAAACATTTTTATTACAAACTAAACCAATAAGAGAAAATAGTTAATTGTACATTTGTCATTTATTATTTTGGATGAATCATCTCCATCCAAATGATTCAATTTGGATCATCTAGATGATTATAAAAATTTAGCCTAAATTTTAAAAATCATTCAGATGGTTCATTCGGATGATCTATTTGAATGAACATGTTTTAGTGCTAAACGAACATCAATTCTCATCTCCATTCAAATGGATCATTTGAATGAGTAAACAAACAGGGCCTAAGATCATTTCTATGACGCACTTCAGCTGACACTGGTTCAACAAACCCAATAGGTTGTGATAAAAGCCAGCTTCCACTTTTCACGGAATATTTACCATCCTTTGAATAAGGCCACATCCATTCATCTTTAAGAAATATATTTGGCGGAAAGGACAAAATCCTGGTAACATCAACCTGTGGAAAAAGATCTTGTAACAACGGTGCGTTCCACGAACCTTGTTCCGTAATGAGCTCGAGACACCATCAAGTTCACATTAATTCAAGGTTCTCTATTTATTGGACGTCGTGGTGTCTCGTTAAAAACCCATTTTTCCAACTAAACCATTGTATTGACACCATCACCAATCACTTCATTACACCTCTTGATAACAACTCTCTACCAAACAATATACTACGCCAAGCATAAGATGGTCTGGTTCCATCCGATGCTTCCAAAAACTCAGTTTCAGCATAGTATCTCGCTTTGTACAATCTACTTAAGAAAGATTGAGGTTCGGATAACAGGCGCCATGCTTGCTTAGCCACGAGATCTTGATTAAAATCCTCAACGTCCCGAAATCCTAAACCACCCTCAGATTTTGCTTTACAAAATTACGTTTTCTGCAAAAACATGAAATTGCACACTGTCGTTTTCTCGCCAAAACTGTAAAATCACAATTTCGACGAAAATGATGTTTTTCCGCCAAAACCGTAATTTCGACGAAAATGATGTTTTCCGCCAAAACCGTATTTTCGACAAAAAATCGCAATATAACGTTTTCCGCCAAAAATGTGAAATTACAATATAACATTTTTCCACTTAAACCGTAAAATCGCAATTTCAACGGAAAATCGCAAAATAATGGTTTCCGCCAAAAACGTGAAATTGCACATTGTCGTTTTCCCGCCAAAACCGTGAAATCACAATTTCGACAAAAATGACGTTTTCCCACCAAAACTGTAAAACCGTAATTTCGACGCAAAATCACAAAATGACGGTTTTTGCCAAAAAAACTTAAAAGTGCACTGTCATTTTTGGCCAAAATTGTAATTTTAGCGAAAATGATGTTTTCTCCCAAAACAGTAAAACCGTAATTACGAGAAATCACAAAATAACAGTTTCCGCCAAAAACGTGAAATTACAAAATGGTGTTTTCCCGCCAAAACCGTGAAATCGTAATTTCGACCAAAATAACGTTTTCCCGCCAAAACCGTGAAACTGTAATTTCGACGAAAATTTACAAAATAAGGTTTTTCGTCATAAACATGAAATTACAAAATGGTGTCTTCCCGTCAAAACCGTGAAATCACAATTTCGACAAAAATGACGTTTTCCCACCAAAACCGTAAAACCGTAATTTCGACGAAAAATATATTTTTATAAATTATTATTGATACAAATATTTATAAATTATTGTTGATATAAACATTTTTATTACAAACTAAACCAATAAGAGAAAATAGTTAATTGTACATTTGTCATTTATTATTTTGGATGAATCATCTCCATCCAAATGATTCAATTTGGATCATCTAGATGATTATAAAAATTTAGCCTAAATTTTAAAAATCATTCAGATGGTTCATTCGGATGATCTATTTGAATGAACATGTTTTAGTGCTAAACAAACATCAATTCTCATCTCCATTCAAATGGATCATTTGAATGAGTAAACAAACAGGGCCTAAGATCATTTCTATGACGCACTTCAGCTGACACTGGTTCAACAAACCCAATAGGTTGTGATAAAAGCCAGCTTCCACTTTTCACGGAATATTTACCATCCTTTGAATAAGGCCACATCCATTCATCTTTAAGAAATATATTTGGCGGAAAGGACAAAATCCTGGTAACATCAACCTGTGGAAAAAGATCTTGTAACAACGGTACGTTCCACGAACCTTGTTCCGTAATGAGCTCAGACACCATCAAGTTCACATTAATTCAAGGTTCTCTATTTATTGGACGTCGTGGTGTCTCGTTAAAAACCCATTTTTCCAACCAAACCATTGTATTGACACCATCACCAATCACTTCATTACACCTCTTGATAACAACTCTCTACCAAACAATATACTACGCCAAGCATAAGATGGTCTGGTTCCATCCGATGCTTCCAAAAACTCAGTTTCAGCATAGTATCTCGCTTTGTACAATCTACTTAAGAAAGATTGAGGTTCAGATAACAGGCGCCATGCTTGCTTAGCCACGAGATCTTGATTAAAATCCTCAACGTCCCGAAATCCTAAACCACCCTCAGATTTTGCTTTACACATCTTCTCCCAAGAGACCCAATGCATCTTGTTCTTTTCTTCACAATTGTTCCACCAGAAGCTTGACATTGCACTAGTGAGTTTATCACATTGAAACTTTGTCAATCGAAAACATGACATAGCATAGACCGACAATGCCATCGCAACCGATTTTAAGATAATCTCTTTTCCACCCAATGACAAAGTCTTGGCATACCATCCACTCAATCTTGCTTTCAGTTTATCGGTTATAAAACTCAACATCTCCTTTTTAGACTCACTAAAAATATACTTTCCTGCACCACCTTCTTGTGTGATACCCATATACACGCTAAAAAAATGACATGTCTAAAAAATACTAGTTGAATAATTTTCTTTTTAGAGAAATGGTAACTAAACTGTTATGTTATATTACTAACCATCTTATCTAGTATAGAAAGATATATGTGACACCTTGAAAGAAGCTAAAAAAATATCATGTCTCCGATAAGGCAATTTGAATATTGTTTGTTTACTCACTCACCAAATAGAATATTAGAATGAAAATAGAGGGGAAAAGTCATGTTTAATGAGTGATGTATTTTAGCTATGTTCCAAATTTTCCATTAATTGTCCAAATCACCAAATAAACTGAAATAAACTAAAGTAAACCGAAATAAACCAACATTTAAGAAATATTATGAACAATAATCCGAACCGAACCAGTTAATTATAAACCAAACTAAATTATATAGTTCAATTCAAAAATATTCTAATCAAACCTAACAAACCAAAAACCTAAATTTCGAAACCGAACCGAACCGAATCGACTGTATGCCCATGCCTAGTACCAAACCTATCCGAACTGATATGGTACCGAACTGAACTCTTACCAAGTTTGCAAAATATCCAAATAATATCTATAGACCTATATATCCCAAAAAGAAACAAAATCTGAAAGAAGCAATTCAAACCTGAACCGAGTATCGAATGTCATGTCTAATTTGCATCAATGGTTGTGTGGTGGCCAGAGAAATGATGTCGTTTTATTTATGGGCTTTATATTGGGCTAAAGGCACAAAAAGAGTGTTAACCTTAAGCGAAACCAATTTTGTATCTGGCGCGAGGTTTTCCAGCGTAGGAGTTATCTACGGTTCGCCTTTAACGGTGGAGATGGAAGAGGAAGAGTCTCCGGCGACGGCGACGGCGATTGCACTAAGAGAGCCACCAAAAATTCAACGCCTAGAAGAATCAGTAGTAAACCGAATCGCAGCAGGTGAAGTAATCCAGCGTCCAGTTTCAGCAGTAAAGGAGCTCGTTGAGAATAGCCTCGACGCCGATTCCACTTCCATAAACGTCGTTGTTAAGGACGGTGGATTGAAACTCATTCAAGTCTCCGACGACGGTCACGGTATTAGAGTACGATTCGATATAACACCAATCTCTATTTGAATTTCATAATTGGGAATTTTGTGTCAATTCTGGTGAAAATGATTAGTTGTTTCGTATTTTTAGTGTGAAGATTTGCCGATTTTATGCGAAAGACATACAACATCGAAGTTAACTAATTATGAGGATTTGTTCTCACTCAGTTCAATGGGATTTAGAGGAGAGGCATTAGCTAGTATGACTTATGTAGCTCATGTTACAGTAACCACCATTACTAAAGGCCAGATTCATGGTTACAGGTTTGGGAAAATGATTTCGTTTAAGCTATGTTTTGTTCTTGTCAATGTGTGAAGAAAATGTTATATTTGTGTTTGCAATTTTTGTTCTCAGAGTGTCTTATAGAGATGGTGGGATGGAGAATGAACCAAAGGCTTGTGCGGCTGTTAAAGGAACGCAGATTATGGTAATTTATTAGTTCAATGTTCAATTTTGGTATCAAATTGAACGTTCCATGTTGATGTATTTGAGTTCTGTGTGTTTAGGTGGAGAATTTGTTTTATAATATGATTGCTAGAAGAAAGACACTTCAAAATTCTGCTGATGATTATGGAAAAATTGTAGACTTGCTGAGCCGGATGGCCATTCATCACAATAAAGTTAGCTTTTCTTGTCGAAAGGTTAGTCTACATTTTTAAAGAGCAAACTTTTTTTGGTATTTTGGAATTGTGAAGTGAATGAGCTAACTCCTTTATAATGCTGTTTTGCCAGCATGGAGCTGTCAAGGCTGATGTTCACTCTGTTGTGTCGTCTTCAAGGCTTGATTCAATTAGATCTGTTTATGGAGTTTCAGTTGCAAAGAACTTGATGAAAGTAGAAGCTTCCTCCTGTGAGTCCTCTGGTTGTACTTTTGATATGGATGGTTTCATATCCAATTCGAACTATGTTGCTAAGAAGACCATATTGGTACTTTTCATTAATGGTGAGGACTTTGTTTCCTAAATAGAAATGAAAATTTTATATCTGATTTATCACTAGATAATCCTGTTTATTGATTACAACAGATAGATTGGTGGAATGCTCTGCCTTAAAAAGAGCCATTGAAATTGTTTATGCTGCAACATTACCAAAAGCATCGAAACCTTTCGTCTACATGTCAATCAATATGCCACGTGACCATGTTGATATCAATATTCACCCAACAAAGAAAGAGGTAATTTTTCCTCTCCTTTTATGCTAGTTTTGAAGCCTAGTAGCTACTCCAAATTCATATATGTGGGTTCAACTACTTTTATGAGAAGATTGTGTATTTGTTGCTTACCTAGCGTGAAAATAAATTTCTTATTTATACATCAAATAATAGATGTTTTGGTCTACCGTGCAGGTAAGCCTTCTAAACCAGGAAATCATTATCGAGATGATACAGTCCGAGGTTGAACTAAAACTGAGAAACGCAAATGATACTAGGACGTTTCAAGAGCAGGTATGCTTGCTAAAGAACGTGAAGCAATATTTTTCTCTGGAGGTTAAGAACATTGTTTTTTAACAATAAAAGTTTCCTTTCGATATGTTTCACGCTACAGAAAGTGGAGTACATTCAATCGACGTTAACATCCTTGAGAAGTGATCCTCCAGTTTCTCCGCCGCCTTCTGGTATTATATCATTTGGATGGATCAAATGCTATTATAGCCTAAAACCTTTCCCGTTGCATGCTCTCTTTTCGCTTTTCACTTCATAAAAACGCTTGTGCTCTTCTCATTTTCTAGGACAAAAAACACAGAAAGTTCCTGTGCATAAAATGGTGAGAACGGATTCATCAGATCCAGCTGGAAGGTTACATGCCTTTTTGCAACCCAAGCCCAATCTCCCTGACAAGGTTTCTAATTTGAGTGTAGTAAGGTGAGATCTCACCTGATACAAGATATGTTAATTTCATATAAACAAAATTGGATCCTGTGTCACCACTCTTCAAAATTTCATCTTATTGACCAAAGATGTGCTCTCCTTTGATTTCCCTGAAACATGTTTTGTGCTGGTGTTTCTTTGGCTTGATATTCTTTTATTTGTTAAATGTGTTACGCTTCATTATATTCCACTTGATATTATTACTGGACTTGCAGGTCTTCTGTAAGGCAAAGAAGAAACCCAAAGGAAACTGCTGATCTTTCTAGTGTTCAGGAACTTATCGCTGGAGTTGACAGCTGCTGCCATCCAGGTAGGTTTCTCTGCATGGTTATTCTTCTGAACATAACCTTAAACCAATCCTTGTAACTACTTTTTTCGAAATTGTTCTCTGTTAGGTCTGCTGGAGACTGTAAGGAATTGTACATATGTTGGAATGGCAGATGATGCTTTCGCTTTAGTTCAGTATAACACCCATCTATATCTAGCAAATGTGGTGAACCTCAGGTATTATTCTCGAGGTTTAATGTTTGGTGGAAAATACTCGACTATATCAATATGAAAATCCTTCAGAATTTTATATGTCAGGTTTTAGCTGTATGTAACAATAAAGCTCATACCGCAGTCCATCTTTTTGGATTTTGCAGCAAAGAGCTCATGTATCAGCAAACACTTCGTCGTTTTGCTCATTTTAATGCAATACTGCTTAGCGATCCAGCCCCTTTGTCAGAGTTGATATTGTTGGCTCTTAAAGAAGAGGATCTAGATCCAGGAAATGATCAAAAAGATGATCTTAAAGAAAGAATCGCTGAAGTAAGTTCTGCTTTCTGCATCGTTTTTTCTGGTTTGGTTCTTTATCAACTGTCCTTCTGTTTAGCTCATATCCTCTACAGTAACAAGTTTCATGAGGCTGTGATGTTACCTAAGGATTTGGTTAACTTGTTTTCGTTTTAATATATAGATGAATACAGAACTCCTCAAGGAGAAAGCGGAAATGTTAGAGGAGTATTTTAGCGTTTACATCGACTCCAATGGAAATTTGTCACGGCTTCCTGTCATACTTGACCAATATACACCTGATATGGATCGTGTTCCCGAATTCTTACTATGCTTGGGAAATGATGTGAGTTTACTGTTTGTTCAATTAATATTCGCTAGTTACTGATCTGAGGAATAGTGGTTTCTGATGTTCCCCATAACGTATTGTTTAGGTTGAGTGGGAAGATGAGAAAACTTGCTTTCAAGGAGTTTCTGCGGCTATTGGGAACTTTTACGCTATGCATCCTCCTCTTTTGCCAAACCCATCAGGTGACGGTATTCGGTTCTATACTAAGAAAAATGAGAGCTCTCAGGACAATCCAGATTTAGGTATGTAACCTCCTCTAGTGACCAATATTTTCTCCTTTGGTTCTCTTCAATTGAAAAAGATGATTCTAGTTTTACATTGATCTGTTGCAGGTGGAAACGTCGAGATGGAGGAAAATCTTGACCAAGACCTTGTTTCAGATGCTGAAAACGCATGGGCACAACGTGAATGGTCAATCCAACATGTGTTGTTTCCGTCTATGAGATTGTTCTTGAAACCTCCAGCCTCTATGGCTTCAAATGGAACTTTTGTAAAGGTTACCATTTTCTCTAATTACTAGAAGGCGCTTTACATTTTACATTATTAAGTTAAATCAAATCAAATCACACAGACATTAATTACATTATGTTTACTCTATTTTGCAGGTAGCATCCCTGGAAAAACTGTACAAGATATTTGAACGATGCTAATTGAAACTGCTGATCGCTGTTGAAACTTTTGATATTTGCTATGTTTATTTACTTAGAATGAAAACTGGAACCATTTTATGGTTAAACCAAACTGTAGTAACATGCATAACTGACCGAAACCATAATCATCAAACTCAACCTTTTCTGTGACTGCTCCTGTAGCCATGAGGTAAGGCCATGAGGCTTCTCCGTATTAGATTGGAGCTAACCAAATGTTTTTGCACCTCCTCTGGTGACGGCAGTGTGAATCGGTCTAGATTCTCACCTAGTTGATCCAATGAATGTCCGGTCAAATGAGATCTAGGGTAGATATTCACAGCCGAACACCTGCTCGACAATAACCCTGTAGATCTCGATCGTGGTATTCTTTAATTCCCATTGTTGTTCCATGTCACACTATTGCCAGGGGATTGTAGAACACATCTCCGTGAGTTCCCTGTTTCAAGATCCATGCTCGAACATGGAAAGTTCTCACCGAGATTCAGAGTCAGATTTGCACAGCAGACCGGACATGTAGACTGAGAAGAGAGCCACTCATCGATGCAATTAGCATGGAAAGTGTGGCTACAAGGAGGCATCCAACGTAATGTTTCTTCATCTTCAAACTCGTTTAGACAAATTTCACGTTCCACTCCACCTTTGCCTATCTTGAGCCCTTTAATCTCTGAATAGAGGAAAAGGGGAAAGGACTCGATGATGTCCTTGTCGATCCCACTCCTCGCTCCACTTTGCAATACTTCATGGCCGTCGGCTGCAATCAGTACTCTATAAAATACATAGAACATGAACACCCCAAGCGAAATGATTCCACTAATTGATCTCGTTGGGTCATTTGCAATACTATTGCGATTCCCGGATTTTGACTCTTCCTGGCAGGATACGAAAGGCAAGAAGCAGAAAAAGAACAGCGGCAACAAAACACATAATACCATCCGATGGATGAAAACGCTCGTGAAAATAGTCATGATATGAACCGTGAACGTTGAGAGCGTGAGAAAAGAAAAGAAGAAGAAGACGACGAAGTCTTGATATTATAGAGATTCTGATTCGTAGATTAATAAGATCTTCTCGTCACCACACCAAATATTTTATTAGTACTATTGTTAGTTAGATTTGTTTTGGTCCGAATGATTGGTTTGGATTTTTCCTCCGACGTTTTGACTTTGAAGAAGTCTTTTACGTCCACTGTAGATGTAGAACAAGTACAAGTCCACTCATGCCTTCTCTGTTAACTTATCCGACAGTATTGACCTAATTTTGCTTGTAGACAATAGAAATTGGAAGATTAAAACTAAATACTCAGAATTTTGACTCTCTTAGAGCAACAGGAAGAGATTCCCATAATCTCTCAAATATAGCATTTTAATAATTTTTACATAAATTAATTATTTATTAAATTTTAAATATAAAGAAAAATTTAAAACCAACCCACATGTGGACAGAGAGTCTCTCTATAGAGGTTCTCATTTAAGAACAGATTCTTACTCTCTCTTCTATTTTTTTTTTTTTTTTGTTGAAAACCTCAATGAGACACTCCCAATGTTAGTGGTCTTATCCTCCCATGTTTATTTGCTTGTCTCAAAGACTCAAACTAGTTAATGCTGGTTCTATTAGTACGATATGTTGAAAAGTTCTCGATTTTTTTACTGGTTAAGTAGTCAAGTCTAGTAGAATAAGTTAAGCCATAATATTTGTATAGCTTATCTATATTCGATTCAAACAAAAGATAATATTGTGGAGTTGAAGAATCAAACCCAAGAGAGTCTCTTTTCAATATTGTTATAATTTTAACTTCAGTTTATTCTAAAAATATATTAAATTTAGGTAAAATCAATAAATTAAATATTTGTTGTTAATGAAATATGTTTAATGGTTCTAGGAAAAGAAGTAGAAAGTATTTTTTCTTAGATAAAAGAGTTATTTATATAAGATTATTTTTTACATGAATAAATTAATTTAACTTTTTATATTACAATTTATTATTAATATATTAAAAAATTATATCACGTCAAGTAGCTTTTGTTTCCATCTTGTTGTTTGATTTCTCGATCATCTTGTTAGATAGGTCTGAGAACATAACAGGAACCAAAGAACCGAACCGAATTTAACCCAAAAAAAAATACCAAACCTAAATCCAAACTGAGAAAAAACCGAATGAAACCTAAATTCATATATCCGAAGAACTGAATTGAGAACCGAATGGTTACCTGAAATACTCAAAAGATAACTATTTACCCAAAAATGTTAATAATATATAATTTTGATATAACCCAATTACCCTATAATTATAACCCGTAAATATCAATTATTTTTAGACCAAAATACCCAAAATAACCAAAATATTTGATAGTTCTAGTTATATTTGTGAAAAATTAATCTAAATTTATTCATGTTTAACAAAATTTTAATTATTTTTTAGATATTTCGTGTAACCGAAACTGATTCAAACCAAGATGGAACCTAACCAAACCAAAAATTATAAATATCCGAATGGATCATAGGCTTCTAAAACCGATAGATCTGAACCAAACTCGAACGTCTAGCTCTAGTGTGAGATCTAGAAAAATAGATCTAGTGACTCGCGGCTATGCATCTCGCTCATATATAGGCGATGTAAGAAATGTAAATCATCTGCGATTAAACCAAAATATATGATTAAATAACCAAATACACTTACCAATGGAGGAGATTATGATGATAATATTTTGGGAAACCAGTACTCTATTGGATAAAAGATGAAACCCAAATGACAAATGTACCTCGCCAAGAGCTATACGACGGTAAAAGAGGAACCAATCCACTTGATGTGGCAGGGCGGCTTTTTTCACAATAAGAAGCGGCTACAATAAAATATATAGCAGAAATTAGGGTTTTCTTGACCAATATAAAATGACTTGGTTTAAATTATATATTGTAAAATATATTATTACATTTATAGGCACTTGTTGGGCTGAATTTTTGAAATTTGATACTTATGTGATGAGCTTAGAGGATAAGACATTTGATATAAAATTTTGGACTATTTTACGTATGAACTAGTTTACTTTTTTTTTAAACCGATATCATATTTATCTTTTCTTTTGGTTCTCGTCATTGGGGAAATCATTTTAAGGTTGCATCAAGAAAACAATGAAAATAGAGTGAAAATTAAAGTTTAAAATGATCAAGACAATGGATCATAGAATACAATAGAGAGAAATTTGAGTGAAAAAAGAAGAGCCAAAATGAGAATGATATGGCTTAAAATTTTGTGATTAGATTCTGCTTCCGCCTACGCCGGCTACTGTTCCATCTCGGTTGATGGTTCCTCCATGACCAAGTTCGAATGAAAACTGGAACCATTTTAACGTCAAACCAAACCGTACTAGCATGTATGACTGACCGAAACCATAATCATCACACTCTACCTTTTCTGTGACTGCTCCCACTTCTGTAGCCCACTCTTGAACTCCTGGCATGAGGCAAGGCCATACAGCTTCTCCTTATTAGATTCAAGCTAACCAAATGCCTTTGCACCTCCTCTGCTAACTGCAATGTGAATTGGTCTAGATTCTCACCTAGTTGATCCAATGAATGTCCTGTCAAATGAGATCTAGGGTTGAATATCTCAGCCGTATGCCTGCTCGACAATAACCCTGTAGATCTCGATCGTGGTATTCTATAATTTCCATTGTTGTTACCTTTTACAATCTCCGTACATTCCCCGTTTCAACAAAAGAGCATAGCTGAGACAGACATCCCAAGCAACATGATTCCAGCCATCGGGCCTGCCGAGAAATTGCGGTCGCTGGATCCGGACTCTTGCTCGCACGTAGCGTAAGGCAAAAAGTTGAAAAAGAATAGTCGCAATAAAACATGTATTACGATCTGATGGATGAAACCTCTCGTGAAAATAGTCATGTGAACTGTGAACGGTGGAACACTAGCTTAATATATATATATATATTATACAAATTCTGATTCGTAAATTAATCTATTTTTAGTTAGGTTTGTTTTGGTCCGAAAGAATGGTTTGGCTTTTTCCTCCGATGTTTTGACTTTGAAGAAGTTTTTTACGTTCGTTGTTTAGATGTAGAACATTGTTTAATTAAAACAAAATTGTGAGAATGACTCTATCCTCCCATGTTTGTTTGCTTGTCTCAAAGACTCATACTAGTTAATGCTGGTTCTATTAGTATGATATGCTGAAAAGTTCTCGATTTTTTTACTGGTTAAGTAGTCAAGTCTAGTAGAATAAGTTAAGCCATAATATTTGTATAGGTATCTATATTCGATTCAAACAAAAGATAATATTGTCACTACAAGAAAACACGCTAGAACAGACGGAAAAATCCGTCGGAAATCCGTCGGAATTGGCCGATTCCGGCCGGTTTCATTTTCATCTATTTCGTCGAAATAAAAATTCCGTCGAAATCCGTCTGAAATTATAGCAGTTTCCGGCGGATATCACGTCGGAAATTGTCCGGCGAATTCCGACGGACACATTCGACCGATTTCCGGCGGACATATTTCCGGCAGTTTCCGGCGGACATATTTCCGACGGTTTCCGACGGACATATTTCGAGGCAGTTTCCGGCGATTTCTGACGGATATAAAATTTTATTAATAATATTTAATTTATTGTAATTAATATTAATTAATTGCAATTAATTATAATTAATATATAAAATTAATTCGGAATAAATATAAATTAAGATTTAAAATTATAATTATAAATAAATTTTTATTACAAAATTTTAATTACAATTAAAATTAAATTTAAAATAAAAAATTTAAAATTTTTTCTTCTTCTTCTTCTTCTTCTTCTTCTTCTTCTTCTTCTTCTTCTTCTTCTTCTTCTTCTTCTTCTTCTTCTTCTTCTTCTTCTTCTTCTTCTTCTTCTTCTTCTTCTTCTTCTTCTTCTTCTTCTTCTTCTTCTTCTTCTTCTTCTTCTTCGTTTTCTTTTTCTTCTTCCTTTAACTTCTTCTTCTTCTTCTTCTTCTTCTTCTTCTTCTTCTTCTTCTTCTTCTTCTTCTTCTTCTTCTTCTTCTTCTTCTTCTTCTTCTTCTTCTTCTTCTTCTTCTTCTTCTTCTTCTTCTTCTTCTTCTTCTTCTTCTTCTTCTTCGTCTTCTTCTTCTTCTTCTTCTTCTTCTTCTTCTTCTTCTTCTTCTTCTTCTTCTTCTTCTTCTTCTTCTTCTTCTTCTTCTTCTTCTTCTTCTTCTTCTTCTTCTTCTTCTTCTTCCTTTTTCTCTTCTTATTCTTCTTTTTCTTCTTCTTCTTCTTCTTCTTCTTAACTATTCTTCTTCTTCTTCTTCTTCTTCTTCTTCTTCTTCTTCTTCTTCTTATTCTTCTTCTTCTTCTTCTTCTTCTTCTTCTTCTTCTTCTTCTTCTTCTTCTTCTTCTTCTTCTTCTTCTTCTTCTTCTTCTTCTTCTTCTTCTTCTTCTTCTTCTTCTATCTTCTTCTTCTTCTTCTTCTTCTTCTTCTTCTTCTTCTTCTTCTTCTTCTTCTTCTTCTTCTTCTTCTTCTTCTTCTTCTTCTTTATTCTTCTTCTTCCTTTTCTTCTTTTTCTTGTTCTTCTTATTCTTCTTCTTGTTCTTCTTCTTCTTTTTGTTCTTCTTCTTATTCTTATTATTATTCTTCTTCTTCTTCTTCTTCTTCTTCTTCTTCTTCTTCTTCTTCTTCTTCTTCTTCTTCTTCTTCTTCTTCTTCTTCTTCTTCTTCTTCTTCTTCTTCTTCTTCTTCTTCTTCTTCTTCTTCTTCTTCTTCTTCTTCTTCTTCTTCTTCTTCTTCTTCTTCTTCTTCTTCTTCTTCTTCTTCTTCTTCTTCTTCTTCTTCTTCTTCTTCTTCTTCTTCTTCTTCTTCTTCTTCTTCTTCTTCTTCTTCTTCTTCTTCTTCTTCTTCTTCTTCTTCTTCTTCTTCTTCTTCTTCTTCTTCTTCTTCTTCTTCTTCTTCTTCTTTTCTTCTTCTTCTTCTTCTTCTTCTTCTTCTTCTTCTTCTTCTTCTTCTTCTTCTTCTTCTTCTTCTTCTTCTTCTTCTTCTTCTTCTTCTTCTTCTTCTTCTTCTTCTTCTTCTTCTTCTTCTTCTTCTTCTTCTTCTTCTTCTTCTTCTTCTTCTTCTTCTTCTTCTTCTTCTTCTTCTTCTTCTTCTTCTTCTTCTTCTTCTTCTTCTTCTTCTTCTTCTTCTTCTTCTTCTTCTTCTTCTTCTTCTTCTTCTTCTTCTTCTTCTTCTTCTTCTTCTTCTTCTTCTTCTTTTTTTTTCTTCTTCTTCTTCTTCTTCTTCTCCATCTTCTTCTTCTTCTTCTTCTCCTTCTTCTTCTTCTTCTTCTTCTTCTTCTTCTTCTTCTTCTTCTTCTTCTTCTTCTTCTTCTTCTTCTTCTTTTAATTTTTTTTCTTCTAAAATGAGAAATTAATTCGGTGAGAAGAAAAAGTGATATATAAAAACAAAATTCCGACGGATATAGCCGTCGGAATTCCGTCGGAAATGGCGAAAATTTTAATATTTGCCGGTGTTTTTCGAAAATATTTCGAACATCCGCGCCTATATTTTTGCTATCCGTCGGAAATCCGTCGGAAATTTCCGACGGATTTCCGTCGGATAGCAAAAAATTTAAACAAATTTAATTCACGCGGGTAAGTTACGCGGTCAAATTTTCATATTCCGTCGGAAATCCGTCGGAAATTTCCGACGGATTACCGACGGATAATCTAAAAATATAATTAAACTCATATGCAACATATTTAACACATTTGATATAGTATCCGTCGGAAATCCGTCGGAAATTTCCGACGGATTTCCGACGGGTTTGTGGTTTCGTGGTCGTACACGATCCGTTTCTCTTGAAATATGTTTGCAATATGATTTGTTACTCATTTCAATGATAAAATACTAACAAATACCTTGTTACATATTAAATATACCAAAATTATAAAATTTTATTTGTTATGTTTATAAATCATCGCTTAAGTATATGTATCATTGTCTAACATATAAACATGATTGTATGATTTTTTTTAATTTTAGTATATATGATAGATAACAAGGTTTTTGGTATTATTTTATGATTGAAATGAGTAACATAGCATATTACAAACATATTTCAAGAGAGCGATCAAAATTCAAACTTCGAAATCCGTCGGAAATTTCCAGATTTCCGACGGTTTTGTGGTTTCACGTGTCTCGTCCTAAGGTTTAGTCTGACATATGATTAGACAAGCCGAAAAACAAATTCCGTCGGTAATCCGTCCGAAATCCGTCGGAAATCCGTCGGGAATCCGTCGGTAATCCGTTGGTAACCCGTCGGTAATCCGTCGGAAATCTGTCGGGAAATTTCCGACGGATTTCCGACGGAATCGTCAATTCCGACGTAATTTCCGACGGAATATAAATCCGTCGGGAAATTTCCGACGGATTTCCGACGGAATCGTCAATTTTCTTGTCAATCGGCAATACATCGGGAATCCGTCGGAATTTTCCGACGGATTTATATTCCGTCGGAAATTCCGTCGGAATTGCGGTAATTTTCTTGTAGTGTGTGCAGTTGAAGAATCAAACCCAAGAGAGTCTCTTTTCAATATTGTTAATTTTAACTTCAGTTTATTCTATATAGTTGTTCTTTCTTTCTTTATTTTTTTGGGTCAAACATTCTTTCTTAATTAAAACCACAGAACATTCTGTGATAGTGACCAATATGTGAATGAATTACACAACATGCATTCAAAAATCAAAATAATATTATAGATACTGGTAATTGGATAGGTCGGAAGATCCAAGATTATTAACAATCACATAAAACAAAACAAAACGCTGCGAAAATTAATAGGAATTCAAATCAAAGGCGGATAAGAAAGTGAATTTAAAATCTGCTCCAATCTCAAGTTTTTCTGGAGTTATACAACTTGGTCTTTCAACTCTCAATTTCCATTTTTTTCTCAAAGCGTATTGACCTATGATATTACTAATACTACAAAACTCAAAATTTTACCTAAACTAAGGCTAAGCTTTTGTTTAGCCTCTGACAACTTGAACCATTGCAATCATGTGAGCCGTGTGAAACCATATAGTGTATTGTGGAGTGTAGTTCCCAAAATTGAGTTTTACATATGTTCACAAACTTACCCGGCAAAGACCTTTTAGACAGAGCTTCATGCCATATCTCCAAGAACTCCTCTATCACTTGTTTGGCCTTTTCCATTGATGATATAGGACAGACTTAACCTGAATGATACAAGATTAAATCTAGATGCAACAACATTGTTAATACATCTGTCTTGACTTTCCCAAGCTCTAACTTTTTGTTTTACTCTTAAAGTTCCTCAGAATTAATGAGTAATAATGACTTCTTTACCCACACTCCGAAAATCACCAAATTGATGCTAAAACCCTTCAAAGTAAAGCGCCATCTTTGTTTTATAAGACTAAATCTGCCTCCATGATGATCCTCTGCGACCTGATCAAGTAGCTTATTTATTTTTAGTCGAAGAACTACAAGACTTGAGCTGTGAGTTCTAAATGATGCCGAGAATCAGAAATCATGAAAGCTTATCTACAAATTTACGTGTTTTTAAAAGAATCTAGTTTAGGAATTACTTTCTATATCTTGTAGGGATGACTGGTACAAGTGAAATTGTGTTCTCCTCATATTATCTAGCTAGATGGTCCTTTCTTAATTTTCTACTACAATGTTGTGAGAAAAACTGTTCTACGAGTTTAAATCCAATTAGGGACTGTAGTTCCTGAGGGTCACCAAATTACATTTATATTGACAGTATATAAAATTTGAAGCTTATGGAAGTGCTCGGGAGTACTTTATATGGTATGTTAGTTTGTCTTCTAAGTATGGGATCTTTAGGGCTTGATTGGTTCACCCGCAACTACCCGCAAACGCAGGTTGCGGTTTCAAGCATTTTATGTCAATCATAGAAATCGTAACATACCGCTCCAAACCGCTTGAAATCCCTTGATTTCAAAAGCTCATTCCAGCTGCGGACGGTTGCGGTTGACTTAAAAAATAATTATTTTTTTAGTTTTAAATTTATAATACTAATAAAGTTTTATAAAAAATCAAAAAAAAAAAACAGAAAAATCAAAATGTATTACAATAAATTCTTAAATTTTTCATATATGTACTAACTAAACTAAAATATATTTATAAGTATAATTTAAAAGAAAACAATGTTTCAAACCTCTTAAAATAAATAATTTTAATTAGTTATTATAAAATTTGTTTAAAACTTCACTTTTTAATTTTGATTATGTGATATGCTCAAATTTACCCTTAGACTCTCTCAAATTAAGAGATCACTGTAGTATTTAGGGATCGAATCCACAAGGACTCTGGGCTTCACATAATAGATGTATCAATTTCGAATCAAGCTAACAATAGATAGAATTAAAAGTAAAATGATGCAATAGTAAATAAAAGAAAGCAGATGGGGTGTAAGTTCAATATGAGAAAGCGTTAGACCTAGGGAATTCAATTCAGGTAATTCAGAATTGTGAACTGGGCGGATTCAATTTAGGATGCATGTATGACCGGTTCTTAAACTCATAACACACTGATATGATCATTGAAATCTCGCTACAATGATAACTATACTTAAATCACAGAATTCCAAATCTTTTGTAAACTCTAATGATAAAGGATGCATTAATGTCAGGTATGATATGTTCACAAAATTCCAAAACCAAATCTCTTTGCAAGTAGGCTATGTTGCTCATCTAAGATTATTTCAAGATATACTACAAGAAATATACCGAAAAACCGACGGAATTTCCGACGGCCAATCATTCCGTCAGAAAAAATCGACGGCTTCCCGACGGATTTCCGAGATTTGAAAATTCTGGGAATCCGTCGGAAATCCGTCGGAAAATTTCGACGGATTTCCGAGGGATTTAAAAATATCGGAAATCCATCGGAATCCGTCAGAATTTCCGACGGAAATCCATGCCATTATATTCCGACGGATATCCATGCCGTTATATTCCGACGGATTTCTGACTGCTTCTGGAAATATGTCGGATAATATGAACGTTAATGTAGCCGTTGAATTTACTGTTGTAAACCGACGGATTTCCGACGGAAACGAGTTTATATATATGTTTATCCCTTCCTCCATCCCATTACACAACAAGCTTAATTTCATATCTCTCTCTCATTTCTTGTTTACTTAATACGAATTCTAAAAAAAAATGAAAAATATGTCTAGATATTTTCGATCATGGATGAACGAATCATTGATGGATCCGGAGACGAACAACTTGAACGAGGAGTATGCACGAGGCATATACGAGTTCATGGAAGTGGCGGGAAAGTAACCGCGTGTTCAAAAATCAGGTAAGTTAAAATGTCCATGTTCAATTTGTAGGAATTCTCGTAATGTTGCGATAGAGATAGTTTGGCATCATTTGTATAGTAATGGGTTTACGCCGGGTTACAAGATATGGTATTTACATGGAGAAACAAATGTTGAGTACGGTAGTACTAGTGAACCAACTGTCTCAGATTGTTTAGGAGGTAGCACGGAAGTAGATGTAGGTGTAGGGAGCGTGCAGATGGTGAATGATGCGTTTAGAGAGAATGTCGAGTTTAGCGGTGAAGAAAGAGATAGGTTCGAAGAACCTAATGTAGAAGCAAGAAGATTTTTTGATATGTTAGATGCTGCAAAGCAGCCACTATATAAAGGATGTAAAGAAGGTCATTCGCCTTTATCATCTACAAGTAGATTGATGACGATTAAGACCGATTACAATTTGGCAGAGGAGTGCGTTGATGCGATAACAGATTGGGCGAAAGATATATTGCCAGAAGATAATCTTTTACCCGGATCATACTACGAGGTACAAAAACTTGTATCTGGTCTTGGTTTATCGTATAAGGTAATAGATGTGTGCATCGACAACTGTATGCTATATTGGAGAGAAGATGAAAACCGCAAAAGATGTCGATTTTGTCGTAAACCACGGTATCGGGAAAGTAGTGGCAGAATTCAAATTCCATATAAACGTATTTACCAATAACAGAGAGGTTGAAGAGGTTATATACTTCTCAGCGCACGGCAGAGTCAATGAGATGACATGCAGAACATCGTCAAGATGGAGATATTACACATCCTTCAGACGCAGAAGCTTGGAAACATTTTCAATCATTGTATCCAGATTTTGCGTATGATCGAAGGAATGTGTACCTCGGGTTATGTACAGATGGTTTTAACCCATTTGGGAAGCATGGAAGGAAGTATTCGTTATGGCCCGTAATTGTAACCCCTTACAATTTGCCTCCATCTCTGTGCATGCGTAGAGATCTCTCGATTCTTGTTCCCAGCCCAGAGCATCCGAAGAGATCACTTGATATATTCCTCCAACCATTGATCTATGAGTTACAAATGCTATGGGAGCATGGTGTGGAAGCGTACGATGTTTCAACCCAACAAAACTTTAAGATGCGTGCGGTGCTTATGTGGACCATAAGCGATTTTCCAGCATATGGTATGTTATCTGGATGGACAACACATGGGATATTATCGTGTCCGTATTGCCAAGACAACACTGATGCATTCCAACTGAAGCACGACAGAAAAAGTTGTTGGTTTGATTGTCATAGAAGATTTTTACCAAGTGATCATCTGTATCGTCGTTCGAGAACAATGTTTACGAAGGGTAGGCAAGTTTTTGATGGTCCACCGCCTGAGATAGATGGTGAGACTTTATTGGAGCAGTTGAGAGATTTTGGTGCTGAGATGACTCCTTATTGTGGGGGTAATAGACATGAACCTATTTATGGTGTCGGTGAATTTCATAGCTGGCACAAGAAGAGCATATTTTGGGATTTGCCTTACTGAATAACCATTTATTGCGGCATAATCTTGATGTGATGCACGTTGAGAAGAACTTCTTTGAGAACATCATGAACACTGTCTTAAACGTCCAAGGGAAGACGAAAGACAATATGAAATCTAGATTAGACTTGCCAGCGTATTGCGATCGAGGTTTTCTTGAAGTGCTCCCAAATGGTCAATGTCCATTTCCATTATACCGGTTATAAGCAGCAAAGAAAACAGAAATTTTTGATTGGATTCACAACGATGTTAAATTCACTGATGAATACGCATCTAATCTGCGTAACTACATCGATTATGGAGAAGGAAAGTTTACTGGAATGAAGAGTCATGATTGTCACGTTGTGATGCAGAGGCTTCTTCCATTCGCTTGTGCTTTCTTTCGCGATTTATGCACAAGAACACTTACTGTTGAGGGAATCCAAAATTTATAGGCCAATATCCCGGTGATCCTTTGTAATTTGGAGAAGATATTTCCACCATCTTTCTTTGATGTGATGGAACATCTTCCGATCCACATCCCACGAGAAGCAGAACTAGGAGGCCCAGTTCAATACCGTTGGATGTATCCATTTGAGCGGTATATGTTTCATCTGAAAAAAGGTTAAGAATTTGAGTAGAGTATAGGGATCTATTATCGCTCAGAGCATCAACGAAGAGGCCTCACAGTTTGCTGAATATTACTTCCCGTCAGAAGTTCGTACGAAGAGTAGACGTCCTAGTGGCCATGATGATCGTAATGAGAGAGCGATTTACCCCGTCGTTGTTCCAGAGTTATTTTCCCAAGTTGGGCGAGTCAGTGGCAAAGGAAAAAGGCGTAAATTATCTCAAGAGGAGTTTAAACACTTGCATACGTATATCCTAACCAATTGTGAAGAAATTACGGAATACGAAAGGTAAACAAAAATTCTCTTGTGTCATTTAATGTATAATTGATTATTTTATATGCTATTATTAACTTGTAAACAATTTTGGTTTTCGTACAGGATTTACATGGCATTAATACGCGGGTACTATATGGATAAGACAGAAGACGAGCTTCAAGTCCATAAGGAGGAGGATTTTATGCCTTGGTTGCAGTTTTACGTTGGTGTTTAAAAACGCTAAATCATTTAATAAATATTTTTTTTAATACTAATTTGTAACTTATTTTTGTAGGTTTCTGAAGGAGTAAGAAGCGGACAGACATTTCCCACATGGTTATTAGAATTTGTTAATGGTCCAAACTACATTGCAACTTCTTATCCTAGATACTGCAGTCGGGAATATGGGTTTAGGGTTCATGACGAGAGAAGGACAAGGCAAACTTCAGATTCTGGTATTTCAGTGAAATCTGGTAATGATGTGTACTACGGCGTTCTTTATGAAATATTGGAAGTGCGGTACCCAGGTATGTTAGACTTGAGGTGCATTGTTTTCAAGTGTGATTGGTATGATTCAACACTCAGTCGTGGGCTTCATGTGGACCAATTTGGTGTTACGTCTGTTAATTCAAGTCGGAGACTAGAAACGTATAACCCATTCATTCTAGGATCACAAGCTGAGCAGGTAGGGTACAAATATTAGTGTAATTAATACTCAATTCATTATTTTGTTATAATAATTACAAAATTTATATGTTTTTTTTAGGTGTGCTATATTCATTACCCTCGAGTTACAAGGCGGACAGATCCTTGGCGCACAGTTACTACAGTGACCCCGAGAGGAAGAATTTATGGAGTTGCAGAACACGATGCTTTACAGCCAGCAGCAGTTGTTCCAATGGATCCAGTTGAGCCTTCTTGTGATCTGGATCTTGTTGTTGATTTTACACAACTTGGTTTAGTTTTTTCCGAATCAGAAGAAAAACAAGGTGAATTTTATGAGGATTCAGACTCAATTCCATCTGAGGGATCAGCATCATCATCTGATGAAAATTAGTTATATATGTGTGTTTTGTATTATTTTTTATTTTTACAGAAAGGTGTAAATTTGTTTATTTGTATTTTATTTATTTTTGACATTACGGTGTAAACCATAGGTCCTCGAAGACCACAGCTGACGAGCATTTCCGATGGAATTGGCCGTCAGTTTTGCGGTATTTTTCTTGTAGATCAGTAACACTCTCATGTATATTAATTATCCTAAGGTTCTAGATTCCAGGTGATCAATCCAGATCTAGTATATATTCAAATCTAGATGAAGAACAATTATGATTATCCTAATATGTTATGCCCAATTCAACAATTCATCATAAACCCTTTGAAAACCGTAAATCTAACAAGTGGATTACTCAGATATAATCAATGAAACACAAATCATAGTCTGAATAAATTGCATAGAGAAATCAAGAGAAAAAATAAGAGTTTAGAAATCTTCTCCAAAAATCACTAAAAAATGGCTGAAGCGTAGAATGAAGCGTAGGTTTAAACAATGACCTAAAAATACTATTTATAAGTCTAAACATGAAAAGGACTAAACTGAAAATAAGGAAAACTCTGGGGCAGTTTTGCAAATTCTGAAACTGTGTCTGTGACCTGTGTCGACTGACACCAGTGAGTGTGTTGATCGACACCAACACCAAGATTGCTCTCTGCCCGTGACTTGTGTCGACCGATACCAATGGGTGGTGTCGACCGACACCAGCACCAATGTTGGTCTCTTAATTTGTTTCTTTAGCACAACTTCTTGGTTTGGCTCCAAAGTGCTCCTAAATCTCCAAATGAGTCCAAAACGTACCTGAACCTACAAAGTCTCGAAAAGACTCGAAGAATACCAAAAATACTCTAAATAGTTTACAAATAAGACTTATATCATAGTTGAAAACCCATAAAACCATGATATATCATTATGGTAATACAATGTTTTTTATAAAAGTTATATATTTAATATTAAACAACATCTGTAACCGCTGTCAACTAGTAAGTAATTTTCTGCAAACACACCCGTTTCTATTTATTAAACCAATCGTACAAATCCTTTAATAACGTTAATAACCGTAACCGCCCGCTTTTGCAAACTTCCGCATCCGCAAACGCAACCACGCATTTAATTCAGTCGAACCCTAAAATATGGTCCTTAGCAATGAGCCTATCTCATTTACTGTATGTAACAATTGTTCGGTTGTTGTATGACTATTTTATGTAGATTTTGATTAATTTACCTCTTTTTGGAAACTGTGACAGAGTCAATGGTTGTTGTAAGCTGTGTTTTAGCTATTTTGAAAAAAATCTACATAATAAACCGTATACGATTGCAGGGGCGGATCCAGAACGAATAATAACCCGATGCACAATATTATAAATATATTTTTTAAAAAATATATTACGTATATGAAAACAAGGTATATAATGACATATATCGTATAAATATATTATTTTGAAATATTTTCATCACTATTTAATTCATCACTTTATCAAACAATTATTTTTTAATAGACGTCGATACAAGACAAATCCTTCAAATATTTTTCAGACGTCGATACAAATTTTCTTTTAAAACTTTGTCTATTGGTACCTAGTAAAAATAAGAGATATAAAAATATTATTGATCAATTTTACATTAATACATAAATCAAAATTTCAAATAACCAAATAAAATATTTTAAAAAATAAGAACATGAATCACTCTTATGCTAAACTAGTAATTCCACACAATTTGTTGGAATTGATTTGGAGAGAATTTATTTAGCAATAATCAAACATTCAAACTTGACAATAATATAAACTAATTATGCATAATTCATTTAGAGTGTTTGACATATGCTTACTTAACTTAATGTAACTTTAGAAGAATTTAATGAAAATATAAAGAGAAGATACTTTGTCTTTTTATGATGGATTAGTGGTGGGAAAGCTGAAAATATATATTGTTTCTTTATTAATTAGCTTTAGTTTATATTAGGTCTAAATTCTTAAGACTTATGGAAAAGTTATCAAATTTTATATAGGCTATTGGACTAAAAAGAAATTTAGGTTGAGACACTTAAAAAAAAAAGTTAGAGTGGGGCACATTTTTTTTTAACCAAAAAAAAATATCTTAAAAAAAAAAGAAACAATGTGAGGCACGCGCCTACCCTACATTGTGTGTGGATCCGCCTCTGTACGATTGTGTTTTCTGACATGGTATCAGAGTAGTAGCGACATACTAAAGGCTTGTTCAATCCTTTCTCTCGTTCTAAACTCTAGACCGAGTATCTAATTTCCTTTTTGTGGATACATGATTCTCACCCTAAATATAATGATAATATTTGTAAGGTAAAAATAGGCATTGCTAAGGAAAATGAATATAAAGTGAACTGAATTGCTCGAAACAAATGTATAAACTGATTTTATTATTTCAATGGAGAAAAAATCGACCCCCTTACAATACTGTGAGGATCTATATTTATACACGAATTAAGGAATAAATGACACGAATAAATAATAATTAATTCAATGATTCTCTTTTAATTCGTCGGTTTTGATTTAGTCTTTAATGTCGTAATGCCTTGACTTTGAATGACTTTCCCCTTCAGTTCGCAGATTTTCTCTGCTTCGCAGACACTCTTCGCTTTGCCTGCTCCTTCTCTCAGCGAGGCGATGCTACTAATCAGACCTCCAGTTCGCTTCTATCGAGCTCTCCTTCGGTTCGACTGTCCTTGCTTACTGCAAACTGAATCAACACTTTCTTCGATCTGTTGAGATGGTTGACATGTGACATAATTGGAGAGAGTGGATCCTCAGTTCGGGATCCGGTATCAATACTTCTTCTTTTTTCTATTTTGACCTAGTTTTCGTCAGTTCTCTTCTTGACGGAATCCTCTTGTGATGTCGGGTGAATCAGCAGATCCAAAGTACAAAATCAATCGTTGATGATTCTTTGTCATCAAACACTCGAAACAGAAACAACACAACTCGGAGAACCATCTCTCCATACGACTTGTTCTCCGGTGATAATCCAGGTTGTGTGACCTCTCAACCACTATTGAGAGGTTCAAATTATTGTGAATGGGCCGAGAGCTTACGTTTAGCTCTCTAGGCACACAAGAAATTTGGATTCGTCGGTGGGGGGATTTCTAACCCAGGCGAAGCTTTCACGATTCCCATTGCCTACGTTAGATGAAGCTAAAGATAAAGAGAGGGATCACACACATAACAGTTTCAGATTTTGGAGTACAACTCTACATATATAAGATAAAAACTTTGTCACTTTACTATGTTGTATTATGATGGAAGATTAACTTTCTGAAAGCAAGTCAATTGTTATTTAGATTTTATATAAATTTCCCTAGGTTGAGTGATTTTGTTTTGGTCAGGTAGAAAATGTATTATATTTATTCGATGAACCAGATTCGAAAACATGTAAGCTACATAAAATAATTTAATTACATTTGATTTACCACTTCGAGCCAAACACTCGGCCGAATTATTTAAATCACAACAAATTTTCAAAAAATTATTAAAATTAGATAGAAAAATTTAGCGATTATGAAAAGTAAAATAGCAATGAATATGATGGGCACTCAGCAGTTGTGGCACCATCTTGATCAGATTCATGTAGTACATCTCAAAAATGAATACTAGTTTTTGTTTTGTTGACTGTATATTTTTTATTAAACAAATTAAACTGAAGAATTATTTTGTTTCAAATTTTTATTTTTATCTTCTTACTATATATCATTGGTTGGTTTGACTAATAAAATCTTATCAAATACTCTAATTATTTTTAATTTCATTTTAGAAAAGGTTCCCTATATTAATTCTCGTGCTTGGTGGAAATTCTTGCGTTATATTGAAGTGTTTTGCTGTTAAAAATTGATGTGTGCACTATGTAATGGTAGTTTGGAGGCCCTTATCTCAACAATAGAGAACATCATCAAATATCAGATATTTGATAATGAGAGTATTTGATAAGATTTTATTAGTCAAACCAACCAATGATATATAGTAAGAAGATAAAATTAAAAATTAGAAAAAAAATAATTCTTCAGTTTAATTTTTTTAATAAAATATATACATTCAACAAAACAAAAACTAGTATTCGTTTTTGAGATGTACTACATGAATCTGATCAAGATGGTGCCATAACTGCTCAGTGCCCATCATATTCATTGCTATTGCACTTTTCATCATCGCTAATGTTTTCTATCTAATTTTAATAATTTTTTAAAAAGTTGTTGTGATTTAACTAATTCAACCGAGTGTTTGGCTCGAAGATGTAAATCAAATTTAATTAAGTTATTTTATGTAGCTTACATGTTTTCTAATCTGGTTCATCGAAAAATATAATACATTTTCTACCTAACCAAAACAAAATCACTCAACCTAGGGAAATTTATAGAAAATCTAAATAACAATTGACTTGTTTTCAGAAAGTTAATCTTGCATCAATAATAAAACATAGTAAAGTGACAAAGGTTTTACCTTATATATGTAGATTTGTACTCCAAAAGCTGAAACTTTTATGTGTGATCCCTTTTTTTATCTTTAAAATCCCTTGGTTGAGTAACCCAGGCGAAGCTTTTATGTGTGTCTCTGCTTTCACGAGTATCATTTCAGGTGAATCTTCTCATCAAGGAATTCTTACGAATCCGTCGAGTACTTGAAACACTCACGTGGCTCGCGCAAATCAATTCGTTGCAAACATAGGTTCGTCTAATTCCATCACCAATGATGATCGTGTTGGGCTTGTTGGTCTCAGCGACACGTAACTACAGTCTCTGAAGATGCTTCTTTCGGAATGTGAGCAGTCTCCTAAAGTCAAACTTTCGGGTACGTTGTTCTTACACTCTTGGATCATTGATACAGGGGCAACAACCCACATGACTGGCTCTCTTAATTATTTGTCTGAGGTGCGCTCCATGCCTCCGGTTTTGATTAAATTAAATGATGGCCGGTATACTCAGTCTACACACCAAGAGACAGTTTCTTTGGGCTCTCATCTTAATCTTCAGGATGTGTTTTTTTTTTTGTGTGGATGGTTTGCAGTGCCATTTGATTTCGGTATCACAATTGAATAGAGATAGGGCATGTGTTTTCCAGATAGCTGACAAGTTATGTGTGATTCGGGACGGCATCACGAGGATACTGATTAGAGCAGTTGAGCAAAAGGAGGGTCTATATTTTTCCAAAGTACGGAGACAGCTTCGGCGTTGCATATCTCGGTCCGACTATCACCAGATGTGTTGAACCAGCGCTTAGGACACCCGTCTTTGAAGACTCTTAGTTTACTACCTATTTTTGGTTTTAGTAGTTCTAGTGGTTTTGATAATAAAGCTTGTGACGTTTGTATGCATGCCCAGAAAACAAAAGATGTATTTCGTACTAGTTTGTATAAAAAAATGGATGTTTTTCAACTTCTGCACTGTGATCTTTGGGGTCTATATCGAACAACTTCCAACTACGGCTCTAGGTATTTTTTTAACGATAGTTGATGACTTCTCTAGAGCACTTTGGTTATACTTTCTACTGGATAAAACTAGTGCTCCTACTCAGCTCAAAAATTTTGTTGCATTGGTTGAACGACAATTTGGAAAGAAAGTCAAAACAATCCGAAGTGACAATGGCAGTGAATTTATTTGTCTACGAACTTATTTTCAGCAGAATGTTATCGCTCACGAAAATTCTTGCGTCTGTACTCTGCAACAAAAAGGTAGAGTTGAAAGAAAGCATCGACACATACTTAATGTACCTAGAGCTCTTCGGTTCCAAGCTTCTCTTCCATTAGAAATGTGGGATGAATGCATCTTGGCTACTGGATACTTGATTAATCGCACTCCATCATCTGTTCTAAGTGGTAAGACTCCCTTTGAGATATTGTGTCATTGTCCTCCGCCATTAAATCATCTTCGATTGTTCGGCTGCTTATGTTACGTGCACAACCAGCATCAGGGAGGAGATAAATTTGCTTCAAGAAGTCTGTTTTTCTTGGTTACCCCAATGGCAAAAAGGGCTGGCACGTATATGACTTAGAAACTGGATTTTTATCCGTCTCACGCAACGTTATCCTTTGTGAAAATAAGTTCCCATTTGCTGAGCAATCACCAATTCACAAAATAGTGTTGCCATATACTTATTCTCAATCATTTCTTGATCAATTTTTGGATGATTGGAAGTCTTCTCGCGTTGACTCTGCTCCGCTTCAACAAACGGCAAGACAAGTTGTCGTTGCTGAAACTGAGATTTATGACTCTCCAAGAGTCGAATCTTCTGACATTGATCCCAATGAAACAGAGCCGACAACTTTGTCTTCACCTGAATCTGAGCCGACATCAGTGTCACCTTCGAAAGACTTGACACCGTCACCATCTACTTCAGATGAAATCGGCTCCGATAAGTCATCTTCAACTGATGATGATATCATTTTTTCTTCTCCAAACATCTTGGAAGAATTATCTACCACTGATCAGTCTTCAACTGATGACGACACAGAACCTGAAACAGAGGAAATTGGTGTCGGGAAAAGAAATAAAAAGCCTCCAACTCGTCTTGCTGATTACATACTTCAGATTACCAATTCTCTTGGTTTGAAACCAGTGATTGTAAGTATCCAATCTCTGATTATACTACTACGACAGAGTTTTTTGCAAAACACCAAGAATATATATTCACTATCATCAACAGTCATGAACCGCAACATTATTCGCAAGCTGTTCTTGATGAACATTGGGGAAACGCAATGAGAACAGAAATTGATGCGTTAGATGAAAATGGTACATGGACTATCGAAACAATACCCCCCGAAAAGAAAGCTATTGGTTGTAAGTGGGTGTTTCGCTTGAAGTTTAATGCTGATGGTACTCTTGAAAGATACAAAGCGAGGTTAGTGGTTCTCGGTAACAACCAAGTCGAAGGGACAGACTTCAAGGAAACGTTTGGACCTGTTGTCAAGATGACCACAGTACGAACACTATTGGAAGTTGCTGCTGTCAAGGATTGTCCGGTACATCAAATGGATGTACACAATGCTTTTTTGCACTGTGACTTAGACGAGGAGGTTTACATGCAGTTACCTCCTGGATTTCGCCCAGCCGATAAATCACAGGTTTGTCACTTTCATAAATCTCTTTATGGACTGAAACACGCTCCTCGGTGTTGTTCGCAAAATTAAGCTCAGTACTCAAGGACTATGGGTTTAATCAACCAGTCGCGGACTGTTCTCTCTTCATTTATGCTTGTGATGCACAGAGAATTTACGTGTTAGTATACATTGATGATCTTATTCTAGCTGCAAATTATTTCCCGTTACTAGAGGAGTTTAAAGCGTATCTTAGTCACTGCTTCCACATGAAAGATCTGGGTGTGTTGAAATATCTTCTTGGTATTGAAGTTGCTCGAAGTCATTCCGGTTTCTACTTGTGTCAACGAAAATACGCAATGGATATCATCAATGAAACTGGTCTCTTTGGTGTCAAACCAGTGGAATTTCCACTCGATCAAAATCACAAGCTTGCACTATCAAAGTGTAAACATTTGACAGATCCAGAGAAGTATCGTCGCTTGGTGGGCCGACTGATATATCTAGGTACAACTTTTCCTGATATGGCTTATTCGATTGACATTTTGACACAGTTTATGCAAGAACTGCGTGAAGACCATTAAGATGCAGCACTCCGAGTGGTCTGTTATCTCAAACATAACCCAGGCCAAGGTATTTTTTTGAGATCAGATGATTCGTTGACTCTTAAAGTATGGTATACTGTAGACTGGGGAGGTTGTCCCCTTACTCGTCGATCTTTGACAGGGTTGTTCGTTCAGTTCGGAGACTCTCCCATTTCTTGGAAAACAAGCAAACAAGATAATGTTTCAATGTCATCGACTGAAGCAGAATATAGAGCAATGTCTCTTACTGTTCGTGAAGTTTTGTGGTTGAAGAATCTTCTATTCTCATTCGATATTGATTACACTGATCCAATCGTCGTTCACTGTGATAACATGGCTGCGATTCATCTTGCTGCTAACCCTGTCTTTCATGAGCGAACAAAACACGTGGAACGTGACTGTTATTCGTTATGAGATCACTCGCAGAACTATTGGTCATGTCTCCAGCAAGAATCAGCTTGCGGATATCATAACCAAAGCGCTTGGTTAACGGAAATTTGAAGCTTTCAAAGTCAAGTTGGCCATTTGTGATCTACATGCTCCAACATTGGGGGGGGGGGGGAAGGGGGGGGTATTGAGATATGATATGATACCAATATCTATCATATCTACATATTTTCCATTTCGTATATATCGTTTTAATTTTAAGGAAATATGTAAATTGCTTAGCAAGTTTAGGTCAAGCTCCTCCTTGTATAAATATTGGCCAAGAGCCTTCATAATAAAACAAGAAGAAAACCGTATACGATTGTGTTTTCTGACAAAAATAACCATACAATTACTGAACAATTGTTATGTACAGACATAAGATTAGATTTAACGCTAAACACTATATTTAAGAGTTCAAACTCAGAAGGCAAACTACGTACCTTATAAAGTCCTATGAACTCCCATGCACCTTTTGCTATTTAAAAAAGAGAATGTTCTCTTCTCTGGCCACAGCAATCCGTTAGGACTTTACTCTTCAACGACAAGTTAAGACCACCAGTCACCGGAATTTGGAAGATATGCAAAACTGTTACAAGATGAAGAGTATAGGAAAACTGTGGAGCGGCTTAGGGAACACTGAAGCGTTAAAATTCTTGAAGATAAGATTGCAAATGATTATCCTCTTCCATCGTCCTATAAGAACTCCAAAGAAGAAACATATGAGCTTTTACTCTCTGATGCGGGCTATAAGGTTGACACTATTGGTCTGCCTCAGAGTTATAATTAAGAGCCCAATTGTGCAAAATACGGATTTCTTGTCGATCAATTTCCATAAATCTGCATGAAAAATACACAATTAAGCAAGAAAGTTCCATCAAACTTATTTATTCTTCTCAAATAAAGTGTCTAAAGACAAAATTAAAGCAAAAGATGAACTTAAATGGAATATAAAGCATTCAGTACATCAACCTCGATCCACAAAGGCTTACCAAAAATAGTATAAATTATACATTGTTTACAAGTGGTGAAATAGTTTAGGGGTTTTTGAGTCAATATTAATACGACATGAATTACAACATGCAAGAAAAACGCTATGCACTATCAAAGAAACTGAAATGAATAAAAGAACTCATCAAAGCAAAACACATCAGAAGAGAGTGGATAAATGAAAAATTATTTGTAACACCTGGTCCATTAAGTTAGACCCAGTTTTGTTTTCCTTTAAGCCCATCTTGGTTATCTTTTGGTGGGGGTCTTTACATATAAAATTAATAAAAAAAGAAAAAAAGAAAAAAAAATGTCTTTAATTTTAGATTGGTGTCTTCCTAAAGACACTTAAATACCCCAAAAAAAGAAAATGTCTTTAATTTTAATATTAATTAATATGGAAGACACCCATCAAAAGATGAGGGATGAGGATGGTCAGCCCATTAAGTTAGGTCCGGTATTGTTTCAAAGTGAATTCTACTATTTGAACGAAGATTTGATCCAAAGAATAAAATTTTCTTGTCTACACGTATCATCTAGAACTCATTGCTCAAACAAAATAAATTATTTAGATTTTCCAGAGTTTAGGATCTCAAATTCCATGACTGTAATGGCACACAAAGATAAATGACTACCTACATACAAACAACTAGGTTATATCCCGTTCTTAGCGCAGATTCATGATTTAGGAAACATCTTTTTGATTGACTTTTTTCAATATAGATCTTGTTACATGATATCAAATGATTTATGTATCTTGCATTGTATGTTGTTAGACACACACAAAAAATATTAAAATGTATACCATATTTTATTTAGTAAAGTTTTAACTTTTTTATTTATTTTCAATAAAAGAAATTTAAAAAGATTAAAAAAGATTCAGAGAAACAAAATTTCAATATTTAAAATAAAATAAATACTTTTCCTTTGGAGTGAGTTTCTAATTTTTAATGTTTGGTTGACAAAAAAACGATACTTAAAGATATATATTTTTTGTATTAATTAGTTTACAATTGATTGACACTTTTAAACCTAATGAATTGATAAAAATTGTATTTTTAATGGAACTTTTTGTAATATTCTAAAATTTAATTATTTTTATAATTGTACTTCCCTAATATTAGTATAGAGATATTTTTAAAACTTTTAACGGAAAAGTAATTGTTCTTAAAAACGTCAAAATATTATTTATGAATTGTTTTGTGAATTTTGTTTTTTTTTGTACATCTAAATTTTTTAAATCGAGTACTAAAATTTAAATATATCATCTATTTGTATAAAATTAGATATGAAAATTCATATCTACTCAGATACAAAACTTTTTTTCGATTCTAAATTTACCTAAAAATATTGCACATTTGAATTGGTTGAAAAACTATAAAAAAGGAACAAAGATTCTTTCTGGTCTAATATTTTTTATTTATTTTAATCATTAAAATGAGTTAAAGGATTAGCAAGAAGATTAATCACCAAAATGAGTTAAGGATTAGTAAGAAATGTAAATCATCTGCTATTAAACCAAAATATATGATTAAATAGCCACAAACACTTACCAGTGGAGGAGATTATGATGACGGTTTTTTTGGGAAACCAATACTCTATTTTATAAAGATGAAACTCGAATGACAAATGTACCTCGCTAAGAGCTATACGACGGTGCCAGAGGAACCAATCCGCTTGCTGTGGCAGGGCGGCTTTTTTTGTTTTACACTAAAAAGCGGCTACAATCAAATATATAGCAGAAAATTAGGGTTTTCTTGACCAACATAAAACGGCTTAGTTTATGTTAAATATTATAAAATATATTATTACATCTATAGGCACTTGTTGGGCTGAATTTTTGAAATTTGATACTTATGTGATGGGCTTATAGGATAAGACATTTGATATAATTTTTTGGACTATTTTACCTTTGAACAATTTAGGTGGAAATTAGATAATGAGACTGTTGTCAATATTTTTTAAACCGATATCATATTTATCTTTTCTTTTGGTTCTCCCCACTGGGGAAATCATTTTAAGGTTACATCAAGAAAACGATGAAAATAGAGTGAAAAGTAAAGTGTAAAATTATCAAGACAATGGATCATAGGATATAATAGAGAGAAATTTGAGTGAAGCAAGAAGTGCTAAAATGAGAATGATATGGCTTACATATTTGGAATTAGATTCCAAAAACCGGTTTTAACGGGAACCACATCTACCCAAAGATATCATACAAGAAGGCGACCTCTACCTTCATCACTGTTCACTGATATGGTTTGTTAATGAGCTCCAGAAGACTGGTGTTAACCCTTCCATTGATCTGGTCAAGGTGAGAATTCACCTACGACATACAGCAAGTAAGATTGAGTTGGCCAAGCTCAACCTTCATCGCTAAGATCTCCAATGCCACTTCCGCCGTGAGACACAGTTTCCACTCTTCTCCTTCGACATGTGGTGGCCACCCTCCGAACTATCGTCCGATTTGAGCCACAAAGCTAGATCTAGCAAGCTTTCACGGTTAACCATCGGTCGGTCAAACCCAAGCTTTCTCCGTCATCCCGAAACGGATTCCACCAGATATAACCCAACAAATGAAACTTCTGCTTCTGCTTCCGCCTACGCCGGCCACCGCTCCACCTCGGTCGATGGTTTCTCCATAACCCAGTAAACATTGGCTAGTTTAGAGAGCTTTGGTCCCCTTCTCCATTCTCAAGCACCAAAACCACCAACCACTGTCGTCGACATGCCCACTACAACCCTGATTCGGTGGAAAAAAACAATGATCCTCTCAACTAAGCTGCAAGGAATAAGAAACAGAGCAGAAAACGGTAAGGAGAGACAGATGCCTGTGCTAGACGAGCGACCGATACCGATCAATGTGAGAAATAAATGTGGCGGCACTACGGTTTTGAGTTTTGTCGAGAGTTCTTACACTTGATGTTTGTCAAATTTGTCGAGAGGGTTCTTACACTTGATGTTTGTCAAATTTGTTTTCTTCACTTTAGGTTAATCCACACAATTTGTGTCAAAAAAATTTCTCTTCTGTCTCAAGAAGAATATTTCTCTCATTTTTCTATTTTAACAATAATTTTTTGAAATATATATTTTTTTGAAATGAATGTTAAATTATATTCAAACGAAAAAATCTTTTTACATCGAATGCTTCATAGATTAAACTTTGATACAAAAAGATTTAATCTTTAACAGTATTTATCGGGTGGCATGCCATCGCTCCATCCTTTTTCATATCGCGTTTCTTCCATGTCTCTAATAGATGATAATTTGTTCCAAATGTTCTTGTCATTGATTTTTGCCAGTTGAGAAAAATGAGTGGAAGTTTCTCCATGTCTTCTACCATTACTCTCCCCCCATATAGTGTAAATTGTTGTTTGAAAGGCATATCTCAACAAAAATAGCTGAAACATATCTTGTGTTTCATCAATAAGAAGAGCAACTATGCCATCCCAATGTGTTGTATACTGAGATGTGAGAAGATTCTGGGTTGTACGTTTCCATACCTCGGTCGAATATGGACATGTGAAGAAGAGGTGGTTCCGTGTCTCCATCAGTTCTGGACATAAGCTGCACTTCGTCGACGCCCCTGTACTCCAGCTCAACATTCGATATACTGCTATATTTTAAAATCTATATACACATAAGTATACATATATATATAAATATAGTTATTATATTTAAAGTATTTATATCCACAAAATTCTATACGTTTACACATATATAAACTATATAAAAATTTAGTAAATCCTTATATCCGAAGTAAGAAATCTAAGAAAAATGAACACTAGCTCTTAGTAGACCAGCTTAAATGATTTAAATCATCTCAACAAGCTCTTAATTATATCCAAATTATATCCATGAGTTTTTTGAAAGCGTATTTTTTGGAAGTTTCAGAAATCAAAAACCATAAAGACGGGCATTGAGGAATTAAAAATAAACTCTAAGGAAAATTTACAGATGAAAAGGATAAAATCAAACGTGCATTGATAAATGAAAACTATATAGAAGGAGAGAACATACAAGGATGAATCCAAGAGAAACCAATAAAACGTGAAATTGATTAATAGAATCTACTGTCAAACGTGATCGGTAGAACCTATATCACGAGTGACTCTTAATAATTACAAGGATTTTTTGCAATTGTTCTTCTTGTCTATGTGTTAGTGTTTTTTTTTTTGAATAGAATATAAAATTTATTCAAAAAATCCTTGTTTACATCTACTGCAGCATGTTTATAGAGTTGCTTTAACTACTTTTAGAAAAGTATAAAACATAGATACATTGTTATCTCGAATTAATTTCCATGTTTCTTGAGTGGTGAATGTCGGTTTGAATTTATCTCCTTCATGTTTCCATAACACCACATCCTCCCCCTCCAAAACTCCTCTTTGACGGTGGGAAGTGATTACTTCCTCTATCTCATTCAAGAAATCCACCCGGTGACGTCTAGTTCTATGAGTTGCGAGCACTGTCTCCATTGTTGCATGAAGAGGTATGCCCAAGTCAATACTGCTCCTTTTCCCTGTGATATCAAAGATTCTGCCCAACGGATACCACTTATCATACCAAAAAGATGTTGATGTACCATTATACACTTTAACTTTGCTTAAGGATGCCGCCGGATCTCTGCATTTCAAAAGTTTCTTCCAAGTCCATGAGCCAAGTGATGTGGTGTCCTTTACTGACCAAATAGAACCTTTGCATATTAAATATTTGTGAACCCAGTTGACCCAGAGTGAAGAGTGAGCTGACTGTATTCGCCAAATTAATTTCAAACAACTGACTTTGTTGGCCTCCGATTTCGATCTTAGTCCCAGGCCTCCTTCTTCTTTTGGCTTACATACCTCTTTCCAAGCAACTTTAGCCTTTTTTGGATTCAATTCTGGTCCAGACCATAGAAATGAGGCACATATTTTGTCAATCTCTTCTATACAAGTCTTACGCAGTCGAAACGCAGAAATCCAGAAGTTTGTGAGACTATGGATGACTGAGACAATAAGTTGTAAGCGACCTAAAAAAGAGAGATGCCTTGCAGTCCAGCAACTTATTCTTGATCTGATCTTCTCTATCAAATGTGTGTAGTCTTGAACTGTCATTTGCTTCGTTAGAAGAGGTAATCCCAAATACCTAACAGGTAGAGAACCACTCTCAAAAGGGAAACACTCAAGAATTTCGTCCCTTACTCCAGCTGAAACCCCTGCCATAAAAAGAGTTGATTTTTCAAGACTTATCCGCAGCCCTGACACAGCCTCAAAGTCCTTGAAAACTTGAAGTATACCAGTGATAGACGGTTTCTTCCCATCTGAAAAAACTAACAAATCATCTGCAAAACATAGGTGTGTGAGTCTAAGATTCTGACAATAAGGATTGTATCCAAATAATCTCTCCCTAGCCACTTTATCCAGCATTTTTGATAATACTTGCATACAGATTACAAACAAATAGGGCGATAACGAGCAACCTTGACGAAGACCTCTTGTACTTCAAAAAAACCCAGCTAATTCACCATTTACTTGTACTGAGAAAGAAGCGGTTGTAAAACATAGCTTGAGCCAATGAATAAAATTTTCTGGAATTCCCATCACCTTTATAGTAGATAAGAGAAAAGGCCATTGAGCAGAATCAAAAGCCTTTGAGATATCAATCTTTACTGCACATCTAGCCGAGACCGTATCTTTGTGATAACTCTTTACCAATTCTGAAGCTAACAAGACATTCTCCATGAGAAGCCGGTCCTTAACAAATGTAGACTGATTTGGTGAGATGAATTTAGGCAATATCTGCTTCAATTGATTCGCCAAAATCTTTGAATTAGTCTTATATATGACATTGCAGCAAGAAATCGGGTGATAGTCTTTCATTGTTTGTGCTTGTGTTTTCTTTGGGATGAGTGCCATAATGGTGGTATTCAAACCCTTGGGAAGAAAACCTTTCTGAAAAAAGATTGAATAGCCACAACAACATCCTTTCCAACAATTTCCCAAAATTCTTTAAAGAATTCAACTGTAAATCCATATGGACCTGGAGCCTTATTCCCTGGCATAGCAAAAAAAAATTTCTTTACCTCTTCCTCCGTGACATCCTTTGTCAACACTACACTATCTTCCTCAGCACAAACAAAACCCAATAATTCCTGCAGATTTTCCTCATCAACTCCTTGACATTCTGGGACAGATTGTGTCAAAAATGAATGGAAATAGTTTTCCGCTTCCATCTTAATCTCATTCTGTGTCTCTGCCATGGTACCATCATCTCTTTGGACTGATCTGATCGAGTTTTGTATTTGACGTTTCTTTGCAGCCTGATGGAAATAACGATTGTTTCCATCCCCCACTTGCAACCAATGCATTTTTTGATCTTTGACGCAGAAAACGCTCCTCCAAATCTGATAGATGCTTCCACTTGTTAAAAGCATGAGACTCTGCCACAATTAAATCCTGAGCCGGATTCATCATATTTTTAGTTTGGCATTCACATAAATCCACATATGCTTTTCTAGTTCTGTTCTGCAAATCTCCAAGGTTTTGTTTACTCAGCTCTGTTATCTTCGGTTTTAAAGCTTTAAGTTTTTTCGAAAGACGAAACAGAGCTGATGTTGAGGACTTGATCACTTCGGTTTCAGACCAGAATCCCTTTATCAATGGTAAGAACCCAGGTAAAGTCGCTAAAGCATTTGTAAACTTGAAAGGTCTTCTTGGTTTATTTACTGGAGCTTTGATCTGAATACGGCAGCACATATGATCTGAGCATCCACCAGCCTCGAAAGCACAATGCGACTTAGGGTACGCAAGTAACCATGAGTCATTTACAAGAACACGGTCTAGTTTCTTACAGATTAATCTTTCTTCCCGTTTATTACACCATGTAAACTGTGGACCATGTGTTGTCATTTTTAGACATTGAACAATATCTGACTACTTCTTGGAAATCTCTCATTCCCAGTGTGACAGATGGAGATGTCACATAATTTGAATGTTCTCTAACATCGAGTATCTCATTAAAATCACCGAAAATCATCCAAGGTTTATTTCTAAACAATGGTGAATTTTGGTGACTTTTTATATCTTCCCAGAGTGATTTACGTTCTTCAGCAAAATTAGAAGCATAGATAAAAGAGCAGAAAAATTCCTCTTCACAACCATCCATGAGAATAGAGCAAATAATCATTTGTCCACTTGTGAAACACGGAGTCAGTCTCACTTGTGGACTCCAGACTACCCATATCCTTCCCAGTCGATGAGAATCATAGTTTGATAATACTGACCAATCTTTAAAAACCTTCGACACAATCCTCTCTACTTTATTTTCCTTTACCCGAGTCTCCATTAAACCTCCAAACTGCATCCTACTCTTTTTTATCCAATCACCAACTACAGAGTGCTGTGTTGATTTATTAAAACCATGAACATTCCAAAAGAAACTCGACATTATTTGTTATTCCGAGTAATCCGTTTACTGAGCTTGCTCGAATTCACATTCTGACCTTTTTGAGTAGATAAATCTGAAACCAATTTGTGATTTGTCTTTGATAGATGAGATAAGGTCTGTCGGATATGAAGCGACTCTCCATCCTTTTCCTCATCTCTAGAATCATTTGTTTCCTGTGGTATCTCCTCCTCTGTGTCTCTGTGTTATTTTAAGGATTGTGTTAACGATTTAGCAAAAGAATTCAAACCACGTTTTGTTATTGGTATGCTTGTTATTGATTTGCTGTTTTCCTTGTTAAAATGCGTATACCATTTATGAGTTAGTGTTTCCAGTTTCGTGTAGTGGTGAAATATTTTATTCATATGTGCAGTTTATTTATGTTTAAATTATGTTATTTGATCTTTGCGTTTAATTAAATTGATAATTTCTGAGTTTAAAGGGTTCAGAAATTTTAATTTAATTATTTATTGCAATTCATACATAATTGTTTTAATTGCTAATTTTATTGAGCTTCGATTACTGGTTTTTGGTTAGTATAATTTTAATTTAATTATTTATTACAATTCATTCATAATTGTTTAAATTGCTAATTTTATTGAGCTTCGATTACTGGTTTTTGGTTAGTATACTACTTTGTTTTTGTTTACCATGAACATATTTGATTTTAAGTATGACAAACAACGACAACAACCAGATTTTGATCGATGGTCAGAACAAAGATGCTCTTATCATTGATGGAACCGTTGGAGGTGGCTCTTATATAATTGGGTCTAGTGAGTCGACGCCCCAAATTCAGTTTGGGAGTGGTCTACTACATGTGAACTGATGTGAGCATGGAGAGCTTGGAGCATGATGTGAGCATGGAAAGCTTGGAGAATGGAACTAAACTGCAGCTTGAACCCGAGGAGTTTGGAGCTGAAGAGGATGCAGCACTAATTGTTCCCGTTGGTCCCATGACAAGGACTAAAACCAAAGAGTTCAATCAAATCATCAACAATCGTCTACTTACCATTCAGGCCAGTCTTAGATATGATGCTTGTCCAGCCACATTGGTTGTGATTCAAGCCATCTTAGCGATGACAATGAAGGCATGTGGACTTGTACTCTTTTTCCCTCTCTTTGGTTTTTTTTCCATTGGATTTTCTAAGGGAGGTTTTTAATGAGGCAAGGCAACATACTTTACCCTAGCCCATTGTTATCACTCGGCCCATTCTATCTTATTTTCTTTTGTAATTTTCTATCTATTTTGAATTCATGGTCATGTCATCCACTCCACAGCCTTGGTCCCATGAGCTCCAGCAAGACTCAGTCCTTACCTGCATCACATAACGAGATGCCTCAGTATAAAGGATAATGAATGAGGCAACAACTACACAAAAGCTACATTCACCAATGCCAGCAATCAATAATCACAATCATATCAACAAGCAACACATGCCATAAATAACAACAATAAACATTTATTTCTCCTAATGGCTAACAACAAGAACCACGGAACGAGGACCACTCTAAATCCTCAGACTAACCACAGTCTAACACACAAACACTCACCTTTGCTCACAACGATTTCTTTGATGGCACTTTCCTTTTTAAGAAACTTTCATTTTCGGGAAACTTTCCTTTTTAGGAAACCTTCCTTTCCAGAAATTTCTAAGGTTTCTTAAATGTCACAGCAACACAACCGCAACGTCCCTTCCTCACCCTACAGCCAACCACAACAACAAAACAACCTTCAACTTAAACTGAAAAATTAACAGAAACAATCAGCCTCAAAGATGGGATCACGAATCGAAATCTAACCGTCCACATTCCAATCGCACGGTTGAAAATAAACCCCTAGATGTCCTGAAGCTACGGCCAAAGTTTCGTGATGATACGACCATAGATGAACTCGCGATGTCTCTTTGAATCCACGTTGGTCCAGATCTCGTCTGAAACAGGGCACCTCACGAAAATGCAAATAACTTTCAGTATATTAATCCAAATCAACATCCGCAAAGTGGTACCTCTATATATAAGGGTTAACTACAACGGCAAAAAATTTCCTTACCATTGAAAACTATTTGCTAGGTCGAACCTTTGTTCTACCACGACATGTCGGATATATCTGCATATCCTTCATGTGCAAGCTTTCCTTCTTCTCTTTCAGCCACACTCAGCCCTCTCTCTTTCTCTCCTTGAAGGTGGCCACGAAAATTAGAGAGAATGACTAGTGTTTCCACTATTTTTCTCTTTAAATAGACTTTGGGATTTAATTGGTTCATTTAAATTAAACCAAGAATTAAACTTAAACCATAATTAATTAATTATCCTCTTGGTTTAATATTAACTTTAAATCAGCTTCTTAAACTAACATTAAACCATCTCTTAAACTGCACAACTTAAAACCAACTCTCGGCTTTAAGTCCCCAAAATAATACCCGTCTCACAACTAAAACTTTATTTCTGGAACACGGGTGTTACAATGGTGATCATGACAAAATGCTCAGACCAAGGAATATATCTCAGCTTCCTGTAATCAAGAGAATTCTTTCTACTTTGCTACAATCATCACAACAAGTTCGTTTTAAACGAGTTGGCTTTAGCCAAAAGGCTAAGTAGATCAATGTCACACATACATTCATGTGGTTCACTCAATCATTCCTCTCATACCCATACTCAAAAACTGATTACCGTCGTATTTGCTTTGTCTTCTTTGTTCAGTGTATGGGAGATTCAACGGTCAACAAACCAGAATAATAACAGTAGTAAGCTAGAGATTGATCTCATGTAAGGAGATTTCCTCTAAGATATTAGCTGTCAAGAATCTAATTTCTCAAATGTTAATATTAGAGATTGTTGCCTAAATATAGAAAAAATTTAGACTGGAGCCAACATCAGCGGCTTTATAATTAATATAGTAATTTCAATTATTCTCAATTTTTTGTATAATATGGCAAGGTGTTACAAAAAAAGTGCAGATGGTCTGATAACAAAAGAAGAAGCTTATGTGTAACATCCGCAAACCAATAATGGGGGTGTATTTGTTGAATTCGAAAGTTAGGGGTTGATTTGATTAAATCCAGGAGTTGCAGGCGGGTTTAATTGATAATTTTGGAAGTTTGGGGCCAATTTGTGATTTCGGAAAGTTAATGATTAAATTGATCAATTGGAAAGTTGATTTCAGTGGGTTAAATTGATCGTTTTAAAAGTATCGGTGTCAATTGCAAAATTGTCAGAAATTGGAGAACTGTTTGGTGTAATACGAAAACTTGATATATATGTGTATCATCGTGTGTATCTCCCTCTTCGATCGAACCCTAGCCGTCAAAAGAGCTTGGATCGCGTGTTGCTTGGGAGGGGAGCTTCGGGTAAACACCTCTTTCACGGTAAGGCTCCTTTGTTTTGTCGTTTGGTTTGGTTGTATGTTGGTTTCCGTGGGGTGGGTGTCGCGGAAGCCGATCGGGGTTGGGAGTTTTAGACGTGATTGATCAGTTGGTGATGGGGTGGTGTCGTGAGGTTCGATGAGGAGATTGTCGGCTTAGTTGGTCGTGTTTGTCAGATCCTTTGTGGTTTAAGTCGTGAGGTTGGGGATCATGGTGGTGTTGTGGTTGTGATCGGTGACGTTGACCGGTGTTGGGTTCGGTGACTCACGGCGGCGGGTTGGTAGATCGAAGGGCGGAGAGCGGCGTCACCGGGGGCTGGGAGGGGGGCCACGACCACAGCGGGGTTGAGGCGCAGCGGCGTGGATGGTGGTGCGGTGTGTGGCGGCGTGCGTTGATGGGGGAAGAAGGTTGCTTGGGGCGCAAGCAAGGAGCAGGAAGGAGATGAGCGCGTGGTGGGGGGAGAAATCGGGTGACCGGTTTAAGTGGTTCAATTGGTTTATGCCTGTTTAGATTAATTTAATAATTAATATTAAATTATAATATATTTATATATTATATTTAATATTATTTTATTATTTATTAATATTTTATGTCTCGGGTATTTTTGGTAAATAGGTCTTTAGAAATTCTGAAAGTTTCAGAAGTCGTCAGGTCTTACCCCGGGCATATCCCAAAGGTTTTGAGGTGAGTGCTTGTGTGTTAGGACCCTAATTAGTCGTAGAACTCGGGTGGTTGTGGTTAAGTGATTGAGTGTGTTGTTGATTTTGTTGTTGATTGTGTTGTTGATTGCGTAGAACTGCATGGTGTTGCATGTATTTTTTTTATTATAGCGTTGTTTAGCTAACATTGGTGTTTGTTAGCTGGTAGTTGGGTGCCTCATTCAGTATCTTTTATACTGAGGCATCTCGTTATGTGATGCAGGTAAGGATTGATTCTTACTGGAGCTCGTGGGACCAAGGCTGTGGAGATGGATGACATGACCAGAGTCGGGGTTGACTTTATGTTACTTTTATGATTATTTATTTATTGTTGAGACGATATTGTTTAGTAGTTTGCTTCCGCTAAGTTGTTAGATTTCATTTATTTATTTAATTGGTGAATTTGATAAATAAATTATCTAAGTTGTTTAGAAAAATTTTAAATTTGCTGTTTCCGCGCGGTTTTTGTGTTAGTAAACCGGTCCCGGTTTAGGGTTTTCGGGACGGGTCGTTTCATTATGGCTACAATCAATAGTAAGAGATTTTGTATGTGTTGATTAAAGATGATGATGATAAAATATCACAAAGCATTCATCTCTGTAAAAACAACTCGAGAAGGTGCCGTGTTCTAAGGTTGTTTGTTATGCTCTGTGTTATGTGCTATGATTTCATCGTCTTAGCTTCCGATCAGGTTATTCCTGTATTTAGAAAAACATATATTTCTTAAGTGTTAGTAATTGAGTTATATCTTCTATCTGGTTGGTGACATTTTTTAACATTCAACTTGCAAGTTGCAAATTCTTCTGCTTCTCAGAGTATTAAATGAATCTGAGGACTCAAGATAGTTTTTTCATGTAGAAGTCCTTTGCTACGTCGTCGTTCAACTTTAAAGCCAAGGTAAAAGGTCTTTCCTTTATTTTCTTCACCAGAATTATGTTACCTTGCCTTGATGTGAACTCTTTGTCTTACGATATGTTCTATAACCAAAAATTAGTATATATATATATATATATATATATATATATATATATATTAGTCTATCTATAAAATCTTATATATAATATAAGACCAAATATGATTAAGGACCAGCATAACTGAGGGAGGAAGTATAGTTTCAAATGTGACTGATAGGATTGTACCAATATACGAGTCCACATAGATTTATGAGATCTTGCATTCTGAAGAATCCAATACGTAAGCTGCCAAGGAGGGGACAAAGAGAAGAGTTGCCATATATTTCATGTCTTGGTGGTTGGTAGATTTTCTTATTCTCTTTCAACATTGTTTATGCTCCCCATCTAAAATTATTGAAAATGTAAATATCAACATGTACGAAATGGTCTGACTTTCACAATTACTCATTTAAACTTTGGGGTTAACAAGCTCAGTATCGGAAGTTTGTATTATATTGAATGTATTTATACACAAGTATTTGATCTGATAAATTCAGCTGGCATCTGACTGTTACAGATTTATTTTGATTTAACAAACAACTACCGGTCCTTAACTTTATCCTCTGTTTTAATTTTGAGAATATGTGGAGTTCCTCACAATTTCTCAAACGGAACTGATTAATAGTTGAAGTTATTCATGTTGTTCTATGTGCTCCAAAAGATGTAATACTAAAGATTGAATGTGGTTCTACCCCTACAACATTTCACATAAAATTTGATACTGGTTGGATGAACTAAGCTTTTACTGTTCTAATCTGCATGATTTCACATAAGATCGGATACTACAAGGATTAATTATTTACAGACCACGAAAATTGTTGCAATTGTACTGATCAGTTCAGTTCATCAGTTTTATAGGATACTATGACAATATGTTTAATGATTTAATGAAAAGAGAAAACAAATTAGCAAAAACAAATATAAAAGCTAGCCCGCGCGTAGCGCCGGAATAATCCCTAGTAGATGGGAAATATAAAAACAAATACAATATTTGTATAAGAACATACCAAAAAGTGAAGAACAAAATTCACAATAGAACCAGAATTGGCTATGATGCTATTGGAAGAATTTATATGTCCGATGATTGTTGTGATCAACGAATAAAGGTAACTTCTCTTCTCTCAATTGCTAAGTTTGATGAACAATCCCTCTTTCATGCATCAATTATCGATTTTATTCACCATATGATTTGTATTCTCGTATATCGCATATGGGTCTCTCTATTACTGATCCTTAATGGATTTATATATTATATATATAAAGCTTTTGCATTTGAGAAAGTAATTAGATATATAAGTATAAACCATCTGGTTATATTGATTCATTTAATTTTGAAAAATCATATTAATTGAAAATCATTATATTTTACTATAAAACGAAACTGTATGTAGTTGATACTTACATGGATCTCTATCCAGAAGAGTTTGGTGATGTTTGTGTGATTGGAGCAGAATGATGGAGCCCTCAACAAGGAGAAACTAGTTTAGATTCTAAGGTGGATGCATAAAATGATGATGAAGTTGACTCTGAAGTTGATTCTGATGTTGACACAAATATGGCCCCCTAGGGGTATGAACACAAAATAGAGAAGCAAATTCAGTTGAAAAAGGAAGTGCATCGCAATGAGGTTGACATGGTTACCATAAACTTGTTATTCACGAAATGCAATCCTTACGCGTAATAATGAGCTATTGGAACAAATCTATATCTATATAGAATGAATAACAATATAGAAAAAAAAAATTGATTTGAATGATATATACAATGAGTTATTCTATATATGTTTATATTTCTCTTCTATCTTTATCTTTATACGAATGATATGCACAATGATAAATTTTATAGATTTCTCTTTCTCTAGATCATCTCACATGATTCCAATACTTCTTTGCCATAAGTATTGTTTTCCAAATATGGCATTCTCTCATTATCTCCATATGTAAATGTTGGTAGTAGTTTAAGTCCATCTTTTTTTATCGCATCATCTGAGCAAACTTTGTACTAATGAAAACAAATTGATATTATCTTTTCTAAACAAATTTGTCCAAGCCAAGATTGTAAGATTCGTAGAAGCCAAACATGAATCTTGTCTGAATCAGATTATCTCAATTTTATTCTTCTAAATTCCTTCTAATATTATATATATATATATTATAGTAATTTAGCTTAGTTAAATTTTATATTTTATATCAAGATCACTTCCAACTCTAGATTTAAAGACACTATAAAAAGTCATTCATTATAAAATAATTCTTTAATTGATTTTGAATATTTGAATGAGAATGATTGTACACCATCTTGAATTATATATCCTAATAAAATTTGAAATATATATATATATATATAATCTAAAATCTAATAAAAAAAAATATCAAATGTTACTGTTAAAAGTTATTTAAAGAACAAATCTACATATCTCATTATAGGTAATAGACTCCAACACAATTTTAAATTAAAACTATTATCGTCTCTTAAAATGATTAATATAATTTTGATAATGACCTAGCTATCGTGATCTGGGACATAGAGAACGTTAGAGTTCCACATAGAATTGATCATATTACTGTGTGTAATAGGATGGAGGAAGAGATTAATAATCTAGGGTTTACACTTGTGCCAAGTCAAGCAACCATTTCCGGTGTGGGAACTACGTCTCGACGCACAACGTCCAAGATCCTAATCCACAACAAGCTAAATATAGATTCATAAATACATATCATATACAAATTAAAAGTTAAAATTTTGATTTTATTTATTTAAAGATTTAATGGTCAAATTAAATAAATAAAATACACAAAAAATAAACACCCAAAAAAAAATATTGTCACAAATTATAATACGATATCCACGCAGTGGCGGAACTAGAAATTTTATTGATGAGGGTCAAAATATTTTATGGGGGCAATATAGCAATTAAACTGATTTTATTTTAGATTTTTAATAAAAATACACCAAATTTTTTTTCCATGGGTGGCATATGCCACCCCTCCTCTTAACTTACCTCTGCCACTGTATCCACGCAACATGTGGGTTAATTTCTAGTAGTTACAATTTGGAGCCAGGGTTTCAGGAAATTTAGAATATCCATTCACCATTCTGGTTACTTCTCTGCTGCTTTTATATGCAGATCTCGGACAATAACTTCTAGTTTTGACTGTAGTAATTTAAGGGGGTTGTATTGGAGTGAATATATGGAAAGATTTAAGTTTTAATGAGTTTTGTGATGATTTGGTGAATTAAAAATTTTGTTATTAAATTGTCTGAAATCTCACATAAAACCATATTTTGGTCTTTATATTTTTAACTAAGAAATCCCATCAAATCTCACATGAAACTTTTAAATCAAATTCTAATCATGTTTCCAATTACAGTGGAGTGGATTTGAGTGTACAATTTAAAATCATTAAACCAATAACACTGGAGTTTAAAAGATATTTTAAATTAATGTTTCAATAACACATGATTTATCATTTAAACTCAATTTTTTATAAATACTCAGTCCAATACACCTCTCTAAGATTTCACCTGATAGCAGATATGCAATTTTATATATACAAAACTTGATCTCATGTCATTGCTCTTTTCAAAAACATTTTTTTGGAAAATCAAATCTCACAAAGACCTTTATTACTTTTTTTTCTTACAAATTTGCAAGTAGCATCCCATAAAAACTGTACAAGATAATTCAAACAATGCTAATTGAACCCATTAGCTCTAAATATTTACAGACTCCAAATAAATGATATTTCATGGTTAAACAAAACTATGTCTATAATTATCAAAAAGGACCCCTTTTTTTTGGCTTATCGTCATTAACTAAGGAGAACATAAATTATACCTTCTCTTCCATGAGGTATTCAAATGAACGTTCACCAAAATCTTTGTCCTTAGGTTGGAAAGTCTCTCGTACTACTTGATCGTCCCTTTCACGTGTGGAGCGAACAGAACCAGCTTGAAAGGAGAAAGAGAGAGACATAGATATGGCTCGCCGAAGCGTTTGTCTTCCGTGAGAGAAACCACTTCTATCGATCCCAACGCTTCCGCTTCTGTAGCCTTGTCTTGAACTCCTAGCTCGAGGTAAGGCCATGTGGCCTCTCTTTACAAGATTCAAGCTAACAATTTGTCTTTGCACCTCCTCCGGTAACTGTAATGTAAATCTGTCTAGATTCTCACCTAGTTGAACCAATGAATGACCGGTTGAATGAGACCTAGGGAAGAATATCTCAGCCATAGGCCATCTAGTCAATAACCCTGTAGATCTGGATCTAGGTGTTCTATAATTCCCATTGCTGTTCCATGTCACACTATTATCTATCAAGCTTATGTCATCATGAGATTCTTGAACTCCTCTGTGTACATTTCCCATTTCAAGATCCATGCTCGGATATGGAAATCCCTCACCAGGTTTCAAAGATAGATTTGCGCGACAAACCGGACATGTGGACCGAGAAGAGAGCCACACATCGATACACTTAGCATGGTAAGTGTGGCTACAAGGAGGCATCCAACGTAATGTTTCTTCATCTTCAAACTCGTTTAGACAAATTGCACATTCTACTCCGCCTTTCCCAATCTTGAGCCCTTTAACTTCTGAATAAAGGAAAGATGGAAAAGACTCGATCATGTCCTTGTTGAGCCCATGCCTCGTTCTACTATGTAACACTTCATGGCCTCCCGTTTCAATCTCTGCACTATAGGATGCATAGTGCAAGCAACAAGTGACCAAGCCTAAGAAGAACATCGAAAGTAAAACGATTCCAATTACCGCTTGCGCAGTGACTTTTGTTTTTCTATTTTGATCCACTGGTTCTGATTCTTTCTGGCAGGTTACGTAAGTCAAGAATTGGAACAAGAAGACACATAATATGATCCGATGCGGGAGATCTCTCGGAAAGATAGTCATGATGTGACCCTTTTGCTATATCACGATGGATCAGTTGAGCTCCATGCCTCCGTTAAGAGTTGAGAGAAGAGAAGAAGAAGAAGAAGCAGTCGTTCGTTAAGATCTGCCTGTCACGACAATAAATATTGTATTACTACTATCACTATATTAAATTTTTTATTTTATTTTTTTGGTCCGAATGATTGGTTTTGCTTTATTTTTTTTAATTTTTTTTAATTTTGAAGAAGTCTTTATATTCACCGTAGACTTGGAACATTTATAAGTCCGCTCATGCACTCTGAGCTATTAACTTATTGACTACGCAACAAGACTTTTCTGATAGTTTTGATCTAATCCTACTTGTAGACAATTGAAATTGGAAGACTAAAACCAAAATAGATAAGATGACTCTCTTGGACGGGACCTAGGGATGTTAATTATGGGTTTTTACCCAACGGTACCCGAAACTCGGATTTAATATCAAACCAGCAGGCCTGCCCGTTTGTGTTAAAAAAACATGAGCTTTAAATGGGTGGGTTTTATTTACCCCGAACTTTATTTGAATTTACCCTATTAGGTAATGGGTACCCGTCATACTTTTTTTTTAAACAGATTTATGGCGGAAAATGGTGAAATGATAATTTTTTCGCCAAAAACAAAATTTTGGAATAACGTTTTTGTGCCAAAATCTGAGATTTTTTTGCCAAACCCGTCAAATCACAAATTTGGCAGAAAAATCGCAACATGTTCCCACCAAAACACACAAAATCACGAAATTACTTTTTTTTGTGCCAAAATCATAAAATTTTGGAACTGAGTTTTTCGTCAAATCGCAAATTTGGCCGGAAATTGTGAAATGCTATTTTCCCACCAAAAAAAAAAATAAAAAAAAGAAAAAATCAAAAATCACGGAATTACATTTTTGTGCCGAAAAAACCGTGAAATGATATTTTTTGCTAAAATCGTAAGACAAAATCAACAAATATAATGTCTAATGCATTTATAACAATATATCAATATTTATGGAAAGAATTATATCAATATATATAAATAATTATATCAATATATAAAAGTAATTCAAAAATAAATATACTTTTATTTATGTGTTTACATCTTTAACAAATAATGATATCAATATTTATGAAAATAATTATATCAATATTTATAAAAAAATATTTTTAAAATTAAATTTTGGTTTATTTATGTTTTTACTTGGTTAACAAATTTAATGTTCAAATTTTATAAATAATTGTTGATGTAAATATTTTAAAAAAAATTTAAACACACAAAAAAATAACATCTCAGGTACCCACGGGTATACCTGAAATCCACGAGTTTTTTTTGGGCTATACTGTTCAGGTTTTTGACTCAAAATGACTCAAAATAAAAAACGGGCTCAAAATGGGTGGGTTCAAAACAGACTCGGATTGAACTGAGTTTTTTACCCACCACAACATCCCTAAAAGAACCAATAAGATTTATGTATTTCTTGCAAGATAACCCATTACATGACTAAATAATTAACGTTTTGACTTCATGTTTGGTACTAAATTTTTCTTTTTCTTTTTGGTCAACTGTTGGTACTAATTAAGTTTCATTTGTCGTAGTTATATGAATTGTTTGACTTTAGTTATTTGACAGAAATAAAGGTGTTTAAGATATTAGCTAAACCGGTATTTTCATGTTCTCGAACCGGGACTTGGGGATTCAATTTTACGGTGTAGTTCGGTTTTATTTTCCAATCCCGGACTTAGTTATTTGACCCATAAAAAACAGTAATAACATTTTTCATTTGGAAAAACAAATGCATATCAGTCGTAAACGGTGCAAGTTTTTAGCATAACAAAAGGCTCAGTACAAGTTGCTTAGTGGTAAAAAATGGTAAACGCTATCAAAATAGTGTAAAAATATTAAATAGATGTAAATGATTAAAAAAAAAAAAAAACTGGAAATACCATTCTATGTAACGCATTCAATATTCAATATTCAATATTCAATACAACTTTTATAATTGGGTACTTCCTCTGTTTCATAATATAAAATGTTTTACAGATTTTGTTGTGTTTTAAAATATAAGTCGTTTTTATATTTTTATGCAACTTTTTACTTTATTGAATATTGTGTGATTAATAGAAATCTGTAATTTTCTTTTATGATTGATTAAATTGTTTTTGTTTATCTATTAAATAATACTTTTTAGAATAAAAGTAAAATTTTAATTTGTGTATTTTTAACCAAAACATCTTATATATTGAATCAGATGGAGTAATTGTTAAACGGATCCGCATCGGTAGGGATTAACAATGAAACTAATAATTCACAAAAGTATATTGAAACAGAAGGAGTAATTATTAAACGGATCCGCATCCGTAAGGGTTAACAATGAAACTATTAATTCACAAAGGTAATAATGTATGGAACACAAAATGCAAAGTCAAAGATGAATTAAACTTGATAAACGAACTACATCAGTACGACAGATAGGACACGTGGAGCGATAAGAAAGCCAGATGTCTAATATTATGATTTTAATAGTATGAATTATGATTCTTCTATCATTTTTGTTTGATATTATTTTCAAATTATTTAGAATTATTATATAATACATACGATTAATAAAATTATAGAGTTTTTATGCATCTTATATACTATTAAAATTGAAGTAAAAATTTGGGTTATTCTTGTATCCAAACACTAAATAGTTGTTCATGTATCCAATTACTTGCATATTTAATTTATCTATTTTTATTCTTTCTAAATAAATAATGAGTTGATTCTTTACAATCCTTTCCTTATCTAATATTTCTCTACAACCCTTTCCTTATTTAATATTTCTCTACAATCCTTTCCTTATCTAATATTGTGATTTTAATAGTATAAATTATGATTTTCCTATCATTTTGTTTTGATATTATTTTCAAATTATTTGGAATTATTATATAATACATACGATTAATAAAATTATAGATTTTATGCATATGTTGTGATTTGAATTTTTATAAAAGGACATATATTAACTCAATTCAATAAAAAAAAGTGTGTTCAATATCTCACATCGGTAGAGAATAGAGATGTCACTCGGATCGATGACCTGCGGGATAGGTACAAGTAAATCCGACATAGGGCGGGTATAGACATAAAATTTTATGCACATTAAAAAGCGGACATCATGAACAAGCCAATAGTGGACTGCAGGTATATCAGACTTTGTTCGCAAATTGATGGATCGACCGCAAACTACCAAATTTTAATAAAAATAAATAAACTATATATATAAATTAATAATTATATATAGTTGATAAAATATAATATATGGTATATTTGAAAATATAAAGAATTTTATGTATAAAATTCTAACATTTACTAAAAAAGAGAATATTAAAAATATTTTTTATTTAAAAAGTTGTTTATTTTATTTTAAAAATATTTTAATTATTTATATTACAATAATCAAATATCCGGGTTTTGCTAACATGTTGGACAGTGGGAAAGAGTTGGACATAAGAACTACTTACACAAATTTAAAATGAGTATATACGCCAACTAATCAACAACACTAACATTTTATAATTTAATTAAGTTAAGATTAAATATAAAAACAAAACAAACAAAATCTAAAAATTTATAAATTATGTGTAAAACTAACCACAAAATATTAAACAGTAAAATATAAACATTAGTTACAATGATTAAAAAAACATTGACCTGCGGTGTACCGCGAGTTTGACTTTAGTTGTTTATAAAAGGGTTCACTATAAGAATCACCTCCAAATTTATGCTTTCAAACCGGATCCACCTATAGTTTTAATCTCTTTATTTTTCAACCAAAAATTATTTGATTCTTAACAATTCCATATCTCTAATTAAAACTTAAATTTCGTTTAGTTAACCGTAAAATCGCGTTCACTATACCGCGATTGACATTAATCCGCGTTTATAATTTCTAATTTGAGAGTGTCAAACCCCAACTAATGAAACCTTCTGAATGACTTAGAAGCTCTTACTTTAACATAATAATAACATAGAAACCTTCTAGGTGACTGAGAGACTCTCTAACTTTAACGTAACTGGCTCTATAAAAAATCGGCATGGAGAAGATTTTAGGGTTTATGAGCGATTAACGTAACACCCCTCTCTAAAACCAAAAATAGGTCGCAGTATTAGGAGAAAAGTGTTTTCGAAAAAGAGATGAAGGATCCTGATTTTTGTGGTGAAACTAGATCGGGATTTGTGGAGGGGAATCAAAACGAAACATCGTAAGTGTTACTAGTTCTCTCTTTAATAATCTGTGATTTTCATTGTTTGCAGCCTGATTATATTGACGTTGCTTTCTCTCTTTAATAATCTATAAATCTTATTCAATACCTTTGTTGAAAACAGTTTTCGTTGTTATGCATTTATACATCACAGTTACTAATTAATATATCTCACACTTTTTTTTTTGTATGAATGTAAAATTATATTCACTAAATTTTTTTCGTTACATAGGATGCATCTTCTGTTTAATTATATAGAAAACATGTATTAAAAGAAGAAAAAATCATAGAACATTTGACTTGAGTAGATGGTGATTTGCTCCTAGACGCAAACCAGAGCCTTAGTCATTCACTTGATTATGTTGAAAGTGGATCCCGAGGTGAGGATAGACGATTACGAACAATGCGGTCTATGCTCTTTTGTAGACTGTTTGGTTGAACAGGCATTTCTCCATGTCTTCTTCGATTGCGTCCTCTCCAAATGGTATGGATAGAGGCTTGGAATACATACCTCATTACAAACCGTGATGTGCCTCTCATAGTTGAGTCAGAAAGGATAGAGAGAATATCTCTAAATCTGCATGTGTATATGTTTTCAAGAACTCCTCTAGTTAACCATTCCCATATTTGTGAAGAAAAAGAACAAGTGAAAAAATGTGATCCCGCGTTTCAGTTGGGTCCTAACAAAACACACATTTTGGGTCAACTCCCACATTCCAAGCCAGCATTTTATCTCCCGTTGTAATTCGATTGTGCGCCACCAACCAAACAATAAAAGAGTACTTGGGTGTTGCATTAGGGAACCACACTCCCTTGTACCAATCTTTGGCCTGAATCACTTCACGTACCTGATTCTATGTCTCCTTTGATGAGAATTTCGTTGTGAAGTTTCCTCCTTTGCCACGCCATAGTGATATGTCTATACCTTGGCAAGGACCATTAAGTCTTAGATTTTCCAACTCTGCTTCAACAAGATTTAGGGCCTCCAGTCTATGTCGCCTCCGACGGTGCGTAGCCAATGCATCTGCTACTGTAGCTGATGCATTTATCCCTAAGTCGATATAACCTCGATCGCCCAAAAGGTCATGTATTCTTCTGAGGGAGCACCAGCTATCAAGCTAGAAAGAAGATTGCATACCACTCTTAGTTTCCTTACGATGGAACTCTTTAACATGTGGTCGATACTTGAGTAGCTTCTTCCACATCCAAGATCCCATAGATGAAGTATCCCTTACCGACAAAAATGATCCAGCTCGAATTAGATATCTTTTTATCCAATTCACCCATAAGGAATTTGTACCTGATAAAATACGCCATTTCAACTTATTATAGCTAACCCTATAAGTAGAGATTTCACTCCCAAACCCCCTTCTTTCTTAGGTTGACAGACTTCTCTCCATGAGATTTTTGCTTTTCTCTTATTTAAATCTGGCCCCGACCAGAGAAAAGCTGCACAAATACTCTCAATCTCCTTTACACAAGCACTCGGGAGTCGAAATGCGGATATCCAAAAATTAGTTAGACTTGCAATCACTGAGGTTAACAATTGAAGCCTACCAGCATAAGATAGAAACCGGTTCTTCCATGAGTTTATTCTCGCCCTGATCTTCTCCAACAGTGGCATAGAATCTGCTAGTGACATTCTCTTAGTCATCAACGGTAACCCCAAATATCGAACTGGTAAAATCCCACTATCAAATGGAAAGCGACTAAGTACATACTCCTTAATTGCCTGAGTAATTCCAGCCGTAAACAATGTAGACTTTTCCACACTGATAGATAAACTTGCACCTGCCGTAAATGCCTTAAAAATATCCATGATCCCTTCCATTGACCGTTCTTTTCCATCAGCAAAAACCATTATGTCATCTGCAAAACATAAAGGAGTAAGCTTCATGTTTTTGCACTTTGGATGATATCCAAACAGGCCCTCCATTGCTGCTTTGTCCAACATCATAGATAGAACATTCATGCATATGACAAAATGATATGGAGATAGTGAACACCCTTGTCTTAGTCCCCTTTTACTTTGGAAAAATCCTGCAAGCTCTCCATTAACTTGTACTGAAAAAGATGGAGTTGAGACACATAAATGTATCCAATGCATAAACTGGGGTGAAAAATGCAGAGCTGTGAGGGTATTCAGCCAAAACTCCCACTGAACAGAGTCGAACGCCTTCGCTATGTCAATTTTCATGGCACACCTTGGTGAGATATTTTTCTTATGGTAGTCTTTTACTAACTCTTAAGCAAGCAACAAATTCTCCATCAAAAATCTGTCCTCAATGAAAGCAGATTGATTCAGCGCAATGAAACCCAACAAAATTTTCTTTAGGCAATTTGCTATAATCTTCAAAATAACCTTGTATATCTCACACACTTTAAAACAAAAAAAAAAAACGTTCTCACACTTGCTGTAATGGCTGTAGGCATATAAACTAATTAATACTGGTTCGAACACCTTTGTAATCATGTTTCACTTTTTTGTAACTCATTTAAAATATTAGATTGCACAATAACGTAAAGAAGAGGTTATTTATGTTTAGATTATAACAAAATTCACATAATGTAACATAGTTTTATATTGTAAATCTTATTCAACGTTTTTGGTGGTTTTTAGTGATAAACAAGAAGGAATCAAGGCATATGAAATATGGCTTGAAGAGAGTGATAGAGAGGATGTAGATTATAATGAGAGTGATAAATATGATGGTAGTGATGAGGAGACTGATAATGAGAGTGATGAAGAGAAGGATAATGAGACTTTGAATTCTGAGGGAGATAGAAACGAGAATGGAAGTGAAAGAGAGAATGCTGGAAAAAGGAAAAGGACATGTGAAAAAATAATAATGAGAGTGATGACGATGAAGACGTAATTGAACTGTTTGAGTATGATGTTAAAGAGTCAGTTGCTAAATTGGTTGATGAGCCGTACATTGGGCGGAATACAGTTCCAGATAGTTCATATGAAGATGAGGATCCAATTGTTGTTAGAGATAGAAAAATTAGAAGGGAAATAGATGATAGATTAGCAGTGGGAAATGCATTCTTCATTGGTCTCGAGTTCAAAGAAGTTGTATTAGATTATGCTTTGAGCAAAAGACAGAATGTGGTTCAAGATAAATGGGAGAAAAACAAAATTGGATTCAGATATGGCATGGGAGGAAAATGTGAATGGAGAGTGTATTGTTCTTATGATGAACAGAAGCAAATGTTCTTGGTGAAGACTACTTACTTGTGGCATAATTGTATTCCTAATGAAAAATGCAAAATACTAAAAAGTCTTATGATTGGAAAGCTTTTCATGGACAAGCTGCGACTCGATGAAAAGTTAATGCATGTTGCTATTCAGAACCATATCAAATAGAAATGGAAATTGGTGTATTCTATACCTCAATGCCAAAGAGGAAGACTTCTTGTTCTAAAATGGTTGGAGGAAGAATACACAGAACAGTTTGCTCACCTTAAGGGTTATATAAATGAGATACATATTTCAAACCCCAAGTCTACAACATTTGTTGATACATATCCAAATGCAGCTGGTGATGATGTTATCAACCAGTTCTATGTATGTTTTAACATACTCCGAAACCATTGGGCAGGTCATTGTAGACCAATTATCGGGCTGGATGGCACTTTCTTGAAAGTTACAGTTAAAAGAGTCCTTTTAACTGTAGTTGGTCATGATTCAAACAATCAGATATATCCAATTGCATGGGCTGTGGTATAATCAGAGAATGTCGACAATTGGTTATGGTTTGTCAAGCAAATCAAACTTGACTTAGGTCTAGCAGATGACAATCATTTTGTCATTATATCTGATCGATCTAAAGTATGTTTTCTTGTCAATATTAATTGTTTTCTCTGTTCTTTGTTTAACTTATTAGGAAATTAACATAAACTATGTCTTCATTTTTAGGGACTTATAAGTGCTGTGAAGAGTGAATTACCAAATGTTGAACATAGAAAGCGTGCCGAGCATATCGTAGAGAACTTGAAAAAGAATCATGCAAATAAGGATAAGTTGAAGAAAATGGTTTGGAGGATAGCTTGGAGCTATAACGAGAAAGATTTTGATATGAACCTCAAGAATTTGAGAAACTTTGACACAACATTGTACAATGATGTGATGAAGGAGCAGCCGAAGACTTGGACAAGGGTTGTTTTTAGACTTGGAAGTTGTTGTGAGGACGTTTACAACAATGCCATAGAGTCATTCAACTCCTCAATTACGAAAGTGAGAGCTAAGTCAATGGTTCCAATGTTGGAAACAATAAGGAGGCAAGCAATGCAACGAATTACCAAGGGGAATAAGAAATCAAAGAATCACAAAGGGAAATTTTCAGAGTATGTTGGTAAAATGCTTGCACTGAAGAAGAAGGATGTTGATCGGTGTACAACATATCAAGGCACTCATGGTATGTTTGAAGTGGTACTAGATGGAAATTCTTATAGGGTGGAGATGAATAAGTTGACTTGTCCATGCCGTAAGTGGCAATTATCTGGGATTCCTTGTGAATAGTCCTGGGCAAACAATTAATCGGTTCGGTTTCGGTTCGGTTATTTCGGTTTTCGGTTATTTCGGTTATATATTTTATTATCCATATAAGAACCGAAAGGATTTCGGTTTGGTTTCGGTTCAGATACCATTCGGTTCGGATCGGTTCAGATAATAAAATTGAGAACCAAAATTTAACCGAAATATTTCGGTTATTTTCGGTTAACCAATATAACCGAAACCGAAATAACTAAAATAACCAAAATAGCCAAAATAACCGAAACTAACCGAAATTACCAAAATTACCAAATACATAAAAGAAGTGAAATGAGATTACTCTTTAAAGAGTTTTGCAAAAGTTCAGATGTTCAATAGTTCAAAGATGAAATCAAATAAAAATACAACAAGCACAAGTGAAATGAGAAGCGAATTTAAATAGTAATACATACAAACACAAGTGAATACCAACAATCACCATTCACCTTTGTGAAGTATTCCACTACTTTGTAATGACTGAGCTTAATTGCTTTGTATCTCATTCTGAAACTCTAAACAAGAGAAAACCAAAGAGTGTGAGAAGTATATTTTAAACAGAAAATTTACAAACCAAAAGAGATAATTTTTACCTTTCTCAAGTCTGTCTTGATCTTCAATATCAGCAATCATTTGTGTGAAGTTTTCCACTCCTTTTTCACCTAAGTGAAGATCAGACTTCATCCATTGCTCAGTACACATCAAGACCTCAATCATGTAGTGAGTTAGACAACTTCTCTGCGGGGTTAAGATATGGCCACTAGTGCTAAAAGAAGACTCCGAAGCCACAGAAGAAACCTGCATTGCTAGAACATCCTTTGCTATTTCATATAAAACAGGGAACTTACGAGTATTTTCTCTCCAATATGATAAGACATCATACTCTGTTCCCAAGGGATTCCTCATTGGATTTTCAACACTTTCCTTTAAGTATTTGTCCATTTCATTGCTTGTATCTATGATTCCTTCATCACTAACTAGCTGATTGAAAACAAATTCAATTTTTTCTAATCCAGGCACAATATTCTCAGTCTCACCCACAATACCAACTAAGCTTCCATTAACTTGATCTTGCCCACATGATGACAAGGCAGAACCAACCTGAGATGTTGCAGCCCCTGTTGTTGTTTGTGTCACTACCAGGCGTCCCTTATATTCCTCATACAACCTTCTCAGAACATTATCAAGAGAAGCATTCATCATTTTAGACTTTAAAGAACCTTTTCCATAAAGCATATCAAAGGACAGAGATGCAAATTTCATTTTTTTCCTTGGATCAAAGACAGATGCTATGATGACAAGTTTATTGAGATTTTCTATTCCATCCCAATACTTGTCAAATTTCTCTCTCATAGCATCAGCTTTTGGATACACAGTTATATCAATACTGCTACTCAATGCCATCAGATTCCTTTGAATTTCACAAATCTCATTGTAGCACTTATGGGAATTCACATGAATAGATGATGAAACAACCAAAGTGGAGCTGTAGAAAAGTCCCAAATACTTAATCATGATTTCTACAATATCCCAATCAGCTTTCAAAGGCGGTCCTATTCTTTTTTTCCCTTTCTCTAGTTCCTCAAAATACTCATTGTAAAGCTTATCTTCAGATTCCATCCTATCAAATGCTAACCTAAACTTAACAGCCCTAGTTAACATCAGAAATGTAGAATTCCACCTAGTCTTAACATCTAAACACAAACTTCCTCTAGTCATTCTACTTGTTTCAACTCGTAGTTCAAAAGATTGAAGTCTTTGACCTGAAGCTCTCACATATGTCACCGCATTACGCACAGCTGCCACATTTTCATTCACATCATGCAATCCATCTCTCACAATCAGGTTCAATATGTGAGCACAACAACGCATATGCATACACTCACCATCTAAAACCAATGCATCAGTTCCTCTTCCTTGGAAAGTTTCTTTAAACTTGGCAAGAGCATTGGTATTTGCAGTAGCATTGTCAACAGTTATGGTGAATATCTTCTCAATGCCCCAATCAGTTAAACATTCAAGCAAAACAGATGCAGTAGTTGCTCCTTTGTGATCCAAGACATGCTTAAAACCAATGGTAAACTTTCTTAATTTCCAACTATAATCAATAAAATGAGCAGTGATTACCATGTAACTTGCACCTGTCGTCGGAGCAACCCATATGTCTGTAGTCAGAGACACTCTTTGCTTATAAGCATAAAACATGCTCTTCAAAGCTGCCTTTTGTCTAACATACATCTCAACTATATCTCTCGCGGCTGTCCTTCGTGAATGAGGCTTGTAAAGTTTGACTCGACTGCAAAAATGTTTCCAAGCCATACTCTTGATGAAAGCAAGCGGCAACTCAGCCAAAACAAGCATCTCGTTTACTGCCTCTCTGAAAACAGATTCTGAAACCTTACTCAATTTCACATTACCACCATCACCCTTACTTAAAACATGTTGACACTGAGACTGTCTTTGAACCCATGCCAAGTATTGCTGGCATTTATGGAGGTGAGTTTTCAAATTTGAAGTTCCGGATGTAGTTGCACAACTTAGCTGCTTACCACAATAATTGCATTTGCATTTATCCTTAGGCTCCTCTAATCTTGTTAAGTGCTCCCAAACCGCAGACCTTGTAGTTCTTGCTTTCTTCCCAGAAGCTTGCAAAGTAGCTCCACTTGTTGCTTTGTTTGTTTCTTTTCTTTTGCTTCCACCACTGCCATCAACTTTAGTTGTCACTTCATCACTCAAATTCGTGTTATCTTGACATGATGATTTCATCTGCAAAAATAAAAAACAAACAGAACTAATTTGATTGGCGATAAAAAAAGAGAATTCGAAACCTCAATGTTTTTAAGAAATAAACATATCAACATATGACACAACTTCTGAATATAGATGTGCGTATATATATATATGTAATATCTTGATCCAACGGATCATTGAAGCAACAAATTAGAATGTTTAATAGAAAAAAACCTGGAAAAAAAGGAGCGGCTAAAAGGAGAAAGAAGCAGAAGAATCAGCAACTATAGTTCAAGAAGAGCGGATAATGACTTCTCCACAGATAATAGCTCAAGAAGAGAAATTTTGAAGAAGGTTGAGGAAGCTTGGCGACGAGACACGAGAGGTGGCTATGTGTTTGTGGTTCAATTTGGGGATTTAGGTTATTGTTTTGTAACATAATTTCTTAATCCTTTATGTAAAATTAAATGTAATCAATTGTCAAGTTTCACAATTGGTCTAGTGGTTGTACACGGAAGAAATATCTTCAAGGTAAGCGGTTCGAAACTTGTGTAGACCCATAAATTTTAAAATTTTGATATATATCTCATATACATGGATATCCATTCGGTTATCGGGTAATAACCGAACCGAAACCAATATCCATGGATATGAAAAAAAAAACCATTCGGATATTACCAGCTATCCAAAACCGAACCGAACCATCATTTTTGGTTTGGTTCGGTTCGGTTACATTTGGTTAGGTTATTTTGCCCAGAACTACTTGTGAACATGCATATGGTGCCATGATAGACGCCGGTCTTAATGCTAAAGACTATGTATCAAGGTTCTTTTCGACAGACATGTGGTGTGATCTCTATGAGACAGGAAACATTCCACTAAGAGGCCTAAAATTCTGGATGAATTCAAGTTATCATTTGATAACCGCACCTCCAGAACCGATACTACCAGGGAGAAAGAAGAAGAAAAAAATGTTTCCAAGGATTAAAAGCAAACATGAGTCTCCAAAGAAGATGAAGAATAAGACATATAAAGAGAATCCACATAAAGAGAAGCCACAAAAGGAAACACTTGGAAGGAAAGGACGCACCGTTCATTGTTCATCGTGTCGTGTGGCTGGACACAATGCAGCTGTTAGTAAGAAATTCCCAAAGAAGAAAGAGAAGAAGGTGAGGTGAGGAAGGCGAAGAAGGCAAAAAGAGATGTTATGCTATGAAACGACCGTACTTTCTTATTTTATTTTTTTTGCACATGGAAATAATGAACTAATGCTCATACATTAAACATTCAAAACCATATAATAACAACCAATTAGACAAACGACCACGAAGATCAACGGTTCTATCGGTTCCAGCAATCATACGAAAGCTAACAAAGCCACAAAACTACCGGGTCCTAATCGTCCCTTCCTCACTGCCTCGATTCCACGATCACGCCTTATCTTTACATGCATCGACGAAAGTGATGCATCAACATTTGGTAATCCAAACGCTGAGTGAGATTGATCCTCCCAATAACAGGTTATATGAAAGCCACACGCAATTTCAAACAACCACAACAACAAGAAATCAAACATACCACGCATTAATTTCTACTTGATCAAATTCACGACCACAACCCTATCAATTCCTAATCATCAACCCATGAAAAGGTAATCAATAGCATCTATGACTAACCACTTAGCAATTCACAATAAGAAAAGCTAAAACACAAGCCCCAGAACAACATGATTGGTCGACCAACCTATCGACCAACACCGTCGATACCCCCTATCGACCACACCCTATCGACCACACCTGGTCGATACACACTATTGACTATGCTCTATCGACCACACTTAGTCGATAGCCATCCTAAAATCCACCCGAAGAATTCATCTACATACCTATCGATCAACCCAGTCGATACACCCTATCGACCACGCTTTATCGATCACACCTGGTCGATAAGCACTAGGAAAAACATCCAGCAGCAGGATTTATCGACCTCACTCTATCGACCTGCCCTAGTCGATAAACCCTATCGACCTTGCTCTATCGACCACACCTGGTCGATAGGCACCCGATTTTCCTAAACTTCACAACTTAGCCTTGACACAACCCTAAGGCCAAACCTCTAAACCACAACCAAAACACACATCAAGCAAGGCAATACCACACACCAAGCAACAAGGGGAAACACTTCCAACAAGCCATGAAATCACCAAGAAACCACAACACACATAAAACCACCAAGCAAGCACATGAACACAAATCAAACTTTCAAGGCAAGACATCAACAAATCCATGGTTCTCTAACCACCACAAGCTTAGCAAACTCTAGCTAAACCTCCACACATGACCACAAGGCTTCTAAGCATCTTAGCAACCCCACAAGCCCCCAATCAATGCCTAATGTTAACCCTTGGTCACAACTCACCTTAGAATGGATGGATCTATGCTTAGATGGACTCCCCAAGCTCAAGAAGATCTCTCCTTCTCCTCTAAGCCCCATGCCCAAACCTTAGCTCTAACCCACTCCTGTTCCAAGCTCCACAAGCTTCACACACCCTTAATCTCACAAGATCCAAGCTTCTCACAAGCTCACCAAGCCTTTCTCTTCTTCTTCTCTCTTCTTTCTCTTAGCTCACAAGCTCGAGAACTCTCTTTCTCTCCCAAAACAAAAAAAAATGGCGACCAAGGAAGAAAAAGAAGGAAGAAGAGAAGCCAAATTGACTTTTGCCACTTGATTGAGAAAAACCCCATAACTTTTGAAACGATTTATGACACCCTGAAACAAATCGAAATTAATTATTTCAACTGCATAATTAATTTCTCTAAACTTGTCTAAGGTTCATAAACTCGAAAGAACTTCCAAATTAATTAAATTAATTAATTTTTGGAACACGGGCGTTACATGCTATGTCTTTGTGTTCATATTTGGATCTTTGTACTCTCTATTGTGGTATTGATCTTTTTACATATTTGGCTCACCAATTTGTGCTGGATGTGATTGCATAATTAATTTAATTAATTTGGAATTCTTTCGAGTTTATGAACCTTAGACAAATCTCAAGAAATTAATTATTTGGTTGAAATAATTAATTTAGATTTGTTCTGGGGGTGTCATAAATTGTTTCGAAAGTTTAGGGGTTTTTTCTCAAAAGGAAGGAAATTGTGTTGACTTTTCTTTTTCTTCTCTTCTTCTTCTTCTCCATCGTGGTTTTTGGCTAAGGGTTGAGAGCTTGAGAGCTGAACTTGGCGTGAGAGAAAGAAGAGAGAAAAGTGAGAAAAAGCTTAGAGAAGCTTGGTTTTTCTTGAGTTCTTGCTAGTGTGGAGCTTGGGAAAAGGTTGTGGCTGAAGCTTGTGAGTTTTGGCGTGAGCTGGGCTGAGCTTGGGTGAGCTTTCCGTGAGCTAAGGGAGCAAGAGGAAGTGAGAGGAGAGTCCTTGAAGCTCGGATCTGTTGTGTGTGAAGCTTGGGAGGAGCTTAAAAGGGAAGCCCTTGGAGCTTGAGTTTTGCCGTGAGCTAAGGGAAGAAAGGAGGAGTCTTCTTGAGCTTGGGGAGTTCAATCTAGGCTTGATTCTTCAATAGCTAAGGTGAGTTGTGACCAAAGGTTCATGAATGCTTGTGTGGAGTCCTTGGGATTTCCGATTTGGTCATGATGATTCCGATTTGATTTTGTGGAATTTTAGTGTGAATTGGGTTGTTTTGCTAGGCTTGAATGGTTAGGGAACCATTGATTCATGCTTGTGGTGCTCTGTTGAATGTTGGTTGTGAAAGTCTAGGATTGAATTGATGGGTTGTGCGATTTCCGTTTTTGATAGTGGTGATGAATAGTGAATTCCACTATTCATGCCGCAGAATACTATTCACGCTGCAGAAGCGGGTTTATTATTCTGGTGGTTGTTAGATTATTTTCATGCGTGAATTTAATCTTGTTAGGAAATCGATGTTGATTTTTGTTGGTGATGAATAGTGAATGTTTCATTATTCATGTTGCGAAATACTATTCACGGTGCGGAAGCGGGTTTACTATTCCGGTTGTCGTGATTATTTTCATGCGTGAATTTAATCATGTTTGAAATGTTGATTTCTAGTGTTGGTGATGAATAGTGAATGTTTCTTTATTCATGCTGCGGAATACTATTCATGCTGCGGAAGCGGGTTTAGTATTCCGGCTGTGGTAGATATTTTCATGCGTGATTTTAATCGTGTTAAAAATTGATTGTTGTGGTGATTGATTTTTTTGCTGTGGTGGTTGTTTGATTTGCGTGTATCTTTCAGATAACCTGTTGGTTGGAGGATCAATCTCACTCAGCGTTTGGTTTTCCAAATGTTGATGCATCACTTTTGTCGATGCAGGTAAAGATAAGGTGTGATCGTGGAATCGAAGACGTCGAGGGGAGGATGATTAGGATTTGGGTTTTGCTGTTTTCGTTGTTCCGCTGTGCTGTTTAGAACTGATAGTTTTTGGCTAGTCTGCGTAGGGTTGTATTAAATGTTTAATGTTATGTTTAATGTTAAATATTATTACAAAAAAAAAAAAAAGTGCGATCGTCACAATCTTGATAGCTATGTGACAAGGTTTTTTTCAGCTTCCTTCTTATTTTTCACAATCATTTTCCACTTCCATCCCCAAAGATAAAGTAGAAGAGAGAAATTGTTGGATCTGAAGCCGACACCCCAATTCCCGATAGAGCCTAACCTGTAAGTGGGCTTGGATATAAGTAATGTATGTGAAAGCTCAGTTGGCCATTGGGCCAAAGACAAGAAATTCGGCCCAAAGTCAATAATGACCACGCACGGCAGCACAAGTCGGGCTCCCGCATCTCGGTTTTCTAGAACGGTGTTATGTCTGATCCGTTTCCTCGTTTGATAGTTTTGGAGAAACAGGCACATAAGAAATTATTTGAACTGGACACTGATGAAAATAAGTTCTTGTATCAAAAATCAAAAGTTAAATGGGTATGTCCAACCCTAATGCTCAACAACCTTGCTTGGAGAGTTAAATGAACAGAAGTTCTTGTAACAGTACTATGTTGAAAATTAATAAAATTAGGGTTGGACAAACCTTATGAGATCGCAGTGTAATAAAAAAATTTCCTTGTGAGATTGTTGAACATAATATATGGTGTGGTTCACCGGAGATAAAATTGTAAGTAAAACTAGATCAAATTACATAGATATTCTCCCTAATAAGAATTTGTGGTTCAGATGGAATGAATCATGAAATCTTGTTCTCTCGTCTTTTTTATGCCTCTATAAAAATTGACATGAAATCTCTCAAAATAGAAAAATAGTAAGTGCACCCAAAACCCCTGTGATAGGAGATTTTATCCACTCATAATAATCAGTGGTATTAAGCATTTTTGCTTATTAAATTTTATAAGTTTCATTTACGATTACATTAAACTTTTATTATGTTTCCCATTCCCACAAGATCATATGTATCTATAACTAATTATATCATAAACTGGTTTCTGGAGTCTCATGCTAACATGCTCTATGTAATGACCTTTAAGTCTTTAACTAATATTGTTTATTTTTTGTTTGATCTTTCGGAAGCTTAGTATTGGAATACTATTTCTTGGAATAGATCTTCACTTCTACATGTACACCAATATTTCTTTGACTTTGACTTCAATATGTTTTTTTTCCTTATTTGATGATTATTCTGCTACTTTATGTGATATTCCTAGTGCCTAATCATAAGTCTCTCATATGTAGTATGTCTTCTTATGTACTATACCTTGTTTTATCATCTTCAATTCTTAGAGTAATTAAATTATATTAATGTCTTCATCAAGATCAATATTTATCTACTATAATTAAAATGTATCTCTAGGATTTTGAAAGGTTTTCTCTGCAATTAATTGATCTGAAAATTAGCTTGAACAAATCTGGAATGATATATCTCTTGGGATAATATGGTAAAATATGGAAATAAAATCTTGTACGAGAAAGTATCAACCAATTTAGTGGAGGAAAGGGCTGGAAAGTTTTTGATGAAGCAAATGACGTAAAGCCAGGCGATTCCCCTACATTGGAGCTAGTCTAGCACATATCAACTTCTATGCTCATATTGTTGAATATCATATATTCATTCTTAGCAAACCATGTGACATTAGCATTCACGCCTGAAGATTTCACAGCATGTAAACTGGTAATTTCATCACACAATTCTTGTTTAAGAGATGTGTTTGTTTTTTTCTTGAATTCTAAATGATAGTAATTGGTGTTTGTTCAAATATTTTGTAGCATCTTCCAAGTCAATTCATGTGTGCTAACGACATTAAAAAACTTGGGTGGATAACTCTTTTTGGTGATAATAAGAATTATTCAGGATTTTTATTGAGCAAAATGTTATGACTACTAACTCACACATAGTGGATTCACCTAAAGTCAGGCAAATCTTTCCAACCACTTTGCAAAACGAGCAGCCCATCTTTGTTATCCAACCAAGTTTGTTAATGTGGTTAGCACTCATGAATCAACTTGGAAGATGTTACAAAGTATTTGAACATGACAGTACCATTTAGAATCCAAGATAGAAACAAACACACCTCTTAAACAAGAGTTGTGTGATGAAATTACTAGTTTACATGTTGTGAAATCATCAGGCGTGAGTGCTAATGTCACTTGGTTTTCTAAGGATGAGTATATGATATTCAACAATCTGAGCATATGAGTTAAGTTTTACTAGACTTGCTCCAACATAGGGGATTTTCCTAGCTTTAGGTCATTTGTTCTTTTTATTTTGTTGTATTTTTTCCACATTTTACCATCTTTTCCCAAGAGATGTATCATTCCAGATTTGTGCAAGCTAATCTTTCGATTGGTTAATTTTGGTTGAAAACCTTTCAAAAGCTTAGAGATACGGTTTACTTATGGTAGAGAAACCTTGATCTTGATGAAGACATTAATGTAACTTAACTACTTTAAGAATTTGAGATGATAAAATAAGGTATAGTACATAAGACAACGTACTACATATCAGAGACTTGTGATTAAGGATTGGGAAGATAACATAAAATTTGAGAGTGATCAGCTAGTAAGAAAAAAAAACATATTGAAGTCAAAGTCAAAGAAAGATTGGTGTACATGTAGAAGTGAAGAAATGGTATTCCAAGACTAAGCTTTTGAAAGATCAAACAAAGAAGAAACAAAATTAGGTAAGGGTCATTACATGGAGCCATTGACTCTATGGGTATCCCATAAACTAGTTCATGATATAATTTATTTCTAGATTCTGATTAGAATCATAAGGAACTCAAATTCTGATTGTAATTAGAATCAAAGTTTAATGTAATTGTTGATCAAATTAATAAAAGTTAATGAAATTTCATATAAAAAAAGTCAATGAAATTTAAGGATCGCAAAAGGCGTAATATAAATGATTATTAAGACCGGATAAAATCTCATATATCCTAGGGTTTTTGGTGCACTTAATATTTTCTATAAGTAAAAATTGTACATCAATTTTCATAGAGAAATGCAAAAAAGGTGAGAGGACAAGATTTCATGATTCACTCCATCTGAATTAAAAATTCTTATTAGGTATAAAATGTATGTAATTTGATCCAATTTTACTTACAATTTGATCTTGGGTGAACCATACCATTTGTTCTACTCAATAATCTCAAGGAAAATGTTCTATTCCATTGTGATCTCATAAGGTATTTCCAACTCATGTTTCACTACATAGCACTAAATCTACATTGTAAGTTTTGAATTTACTATAAATTTACTTTTAATAATTTATTTTATTGTATAAAATTATTTTACGTATTCATTTGTGTTTTGAATCTTTGATTCTATTAATTGATAAGTGAGTGTATATATACACACAATACAACAATATCTTTATGTGAAGAATAAATCTGTGCATGATATTTATATATACAATTTAGTATATAGTAACAATTTAGTCATTTAAGAATTCAGCCTAAGCTTAAACCATGGTAGATTTGTAAAAAACTCAGTGTGATGTTCTATATTGATCTCAATGTTTTATATTTTGTTAAACAACATTATAATTATTTTTACGCCATTTGAATTATTTATTACATGGTTAAGGTAATAGTATCATAAGCTCTATTTTACTAAACTCTTTGTAGGTTCCTTTGTGATCACAAATTGCTACTTCCAACATCTAAGAAAGAGATCAAGATGATGAATCTTGTGGCTTGTCATTCCATCTTGAATGTGCTTTCAAAAGTAAGAAATCAGTTCTAAAGGAGGATAAGCCAAGTAGTGATCTTGATGGATGCTTCGAATGTGTCTCGTGTGGCAAAAGAAACAACATGCTTGAGGAAGATCAATCAAAATATATTTTTCAATTCAGTTTTTCTTAGATTTTAGTGCAACCTTGGATGTCTCATTAGTTTATAAATCCATAAACTGAAAACTCAGATTACAAAAACCCAGAAATCCATAAAATCAAAACGCCATTAACCCATTAACATTTTTCAGTGTTGTGGACAAAAAAACAAATGAAACAAATCTGGCTAAAAAAATTGGAAACAACTAGAGAACAAAGGAAGAAGAAGAGATTAGAGAGAGGGAGAGAGAGGAGAAAGGAAGCAAGGAGATCAAGGGAGAGAGAGGAGAGGAAACGTGAGATGGAGAGATGGAGAGATGGAGAGATGAAAGATGGCAGTTTGGTATTTTCGAATTGATATAAAGGATAAGGTTGAAAGATGATTTTAAAAATAGCATTTAGGAAATGAAAAGTGAAATTGGAGCATTTTCTGTAATATTTCATATATTAAATTGAAAGACATATATATTTTTTTTTTTTACGGCAAAAACAATTTATTAATTATGAATATAGATAGTCAAGATACAAACGTTTTGTTAACCAAACTGGTGGGTAAATACAATCCGAAAAAAACAAAAGATTTAATGGTCGATAAGTTGCTAAAAGATGTGCTGCTTCATTGTTACTCCTTAGAACATGTTGAACTTGTATATCGTCAAACTTTGTCATCCATTCCTTGATGTCTTTACACAGATTAAGAACTGATATTTCATCCTGGTCACCCTTGATTATATTGACAAGTATTTGACAATCACCTTCGAAAATAACCTTTTTATAACTCTTACACCACACCATTTGCAATGCAATCAATAATGCTTTAGTTTCAGCTTCCAAAGGTGATATAGTATATTTTAAATTAGAGGTTCCCCAAAATTTTGGAACTCCCAAATGATCTCTTACTATCCATCCACCAAAAGCCTGATTCGTTAAAGGATTAAAAGATGCATCGTAATTGCATTTTAACCAATTTTCAGATGGCCGTGACCACTTAGCGGAATTGATTAATACATTTTTTCCGATGGGTATATCATTTGAGATCCAATCATTGACTTCAGATAAAGAAATTTCAATGTCATGTTTTGGATCAATCCTTTTTTTATTAAACAATAAGTCATTTCTTGATTTCCAAATTCTCCACATGATCCAAAAAGGTAATAACTTTTGTTGTTTAGTTAAATTTTTATCCGTTTGGATTTTTAGAAAAATTTGTATATTTTCCTCCAAATTATTTAACGGATTAAATTGATAAAGGAAAGGTAAATGGGAAAGTCTCCATGTTTGTAAAGAAATTGGACAGGTGAATAATAAATGGTTTATTGATTCATCATCAATACAACATCGTTGGCATTTGCGATCCATGATTATGCCTCTTGTATTTAATCTTTGAGCCGTTCCTAAAGCCTTTGAAAGAGTACGCCATAAAAAATGCTTAATTTTGGGCATTATAGGCAATTTCCATATTTGAAATTTCATATTTGGATTGCCATGTGGAGGGTCTATCGGAATATGAGTTGCATTATGGCGTGACATTGCTAAGTTATATCCGGTTTTTACAGAGTAATGACCATGAGATGTTAAGTTCCACACCACTCTGTCAGCATCTTCTTTGGTTGATAGATGTATACCTTGCACCAGAATCTTATCCTCCTCTGTTAGTACAAAGTCAAGCAATTCCGAGTTCCATGATCTATACGCTCCATTCTTGTTAATAAGATCACAAACATGAATGTTAAAATTATCAACAATCGAAGTCGCAGCTCTCGGTGGATCTGTAGGTATCCAAGCATCTTTGTAGACATGAGTATCTTTTCCATCTCCAATTAAAAATCTGCAGCCTTGTTTAAGAAGTTTAATTCCACAAAGGATAGATGACCAACCATACGATTGGTAAGAATGATGTTTGGCTTCAAATACTGAATCTTCCTTAAAATAGCGAGTTTTGAAAATTTTGGCAAAGAGACTATCCGGATACTTAATGAGTCTCCATGCTTGTTTCGCTAAAAGAGCATCATTAAAAAGTGCTAAATTTCGAAAACCTAAACCACCATCAATTTTTGACATTTGAAGTTTTTTCCATGCCACCCAAGGAATTCCATGTTTATTTTCACCCTTATCCCACCAAAATTGTAACATTACACTATCTATCTCCGAGATAACTTCTAAGGGTAATTTAAAACATGACATTGAGTAAACTGGCATAGCCATAGCTACAGATTTTAATAAAATCTCTTTTCCGGCCGGTGAAAGATATTTGGAGCTCCATGAAGCAGTCCGTTGTCGTACCTTTTCTATAATGTATTTAAACATTTGGCCTTTTTTACGACCAAACTGTTCCGGTAACCCTAAGTATTTTCCTCCACCCCCATGGCTATTAATTCCCAAAATTCTTTTGAGTTTTCCTTGTTTATATCCATGAACTTTAGTGCCAAATGTTATTACTGATTTTGTTTGATTAATCATTTGGCCTGAGCACCTTTCATAAACTTGAAAAATCTCTTTAATAGCTTGACAATTTTCTTGGTTTGCTTTGCAAAAGAAAAGTGAATCATCAGCAAATAAAAGATGAGTAATACTGAGGGACACCATTTCCAATTTTAATTCCTTGTATTTTTTCCTTGTTTTGCTTTGACGTCTAACAAATGACTCATCACATCAGCACAAAGAATAAATAAATATGGTGAAAGGGGATCGCCTTGTCTGAGACCTCTTTTGGGAATAATACGTCCTTGGGGGATTGCCATTTATAAGAACGGAGTAGCTAACCGTTCGTACTGTAGACATGATCCAACTTATCCAAACTTCGGAGAACCCGAAAGCACTCATAGTTTTCTCAAGGAAATTCCATTCCACACGATCATACGCTTTACTCATATCAGTTTTAATAGCCATATATGTTTGTGACACTCTTTTCCGAGATTTTAAAGAGTGCATTAATTGGGCTACCATTATATTGTCAGTAATCATACGACCTGGAATGAAAGCTGCTTGGGACTCGGATACTATTTTATCAAGAAATGATTTTAGGCGGGAGACTAAAAGTTTAGAAATTATTTTATATAAAACATTACACAAACCAATAGGTCGATAATCAGATAAAGTAATTGGTTTATCGATCTTTGGTATCATGCAAATGTTTGTATGATTAACACCCTTTCTCATAGAAGATGTTTGAAAAAATAATTTAACTTCTTTAACAACATCCTTGCCCACTACATCCCAACATTTTTGATAAAATCTTGCCGTTAAACCATCAGGTCCGGGAGCTTTGTCTGCTCCTATTTGGCATACGGCAGTATGTATTTCCGTGTTTGTATATTCTTTAGTTAGACTTTCATTAATGTTTGGAGTTACAGTAGGAATAAAGTCGTCAAAGATTGATTCGACGACTGGATTATTTGAACTCTCATAAATATTTTGAAAAAAATACTCAGCGTGTTGCCCAATGTCTTTATCTCCTCTAAAGATTTTACCAGAAGTATCCTTGATTGAATGGATTCTATTTTTTGAAAACCTTGTTTTTGTGGAAGCATGGAAAAACTTTGTATTGCGATCTCCAAGCTGTAGCCAATTATTTCGGCTTTTAGTTTTCCAATATGACTCTTCATCACGATAAGCTTTAGTTAACTCATACCGTAAGCCGGAAATCCTTCCTCTTGTAGCACCGGTTGCCCCCATTGCAGAATTTAACTCATCTTTCAACTTTTCTATCCGTTTAGAAGAATTTAGATTGTTATGTTGCCGACATAAGGCCATCGATTTACGGCATTCTCTAATTTGATCATTGATTGTAAAATTCCTTCCTAAATTAGGAGACTTCCATCCGAAATTAACATAGTCCTTGAAGTCAGGAATATCGACTAGTCTTTTATCAAACCGAAAATGTCGTTTTTTATTTTGTATTGCAAATTCTAAACGGGTAAGAGTTGGACGATGGTCTGACCCGTAAAATCGAAGAAAAGTTGTTTCAGATGCTGGAAAATTGGCTAACAATTCTTCATTTACCATGACCCTGTCAAGACATGACTTTACGACATGAGTTCCACGTTTTCCAACCCAAGAGTAGCGATTCCCTTTATGTCTTAGATCCGAAATATTGCAAGTGTTTATCATGTTCCGAAAATTTTGAAAACTCCATTCATCTCTAGCTGGGCCACCTAGCTTCTCATCATTGGATAAAATTTCGTTGAAGTCACCAATTAACATCCAAGGACCATTACGATTTAAACTTAATCTCTCAAGACGTTCCCATAATTCATGTCTATGTTGTGGATTTGGATGGCCATAAAGACAAGATAAGTAGAAATCCATTCCATTAAAATTAACAAAGACATCAATCATTCGTTCATCTTGAGAAAGCTTATTTATAATTACATCTTTCTTCCAAAATAAAGCTAACCCTCCGCCATGACCCGATGGAGGAACCACACAAACATAATCATAACCTAAAAACACACACAAATCCCTAATAACATCACACTTATTCATTGTTTCAACTAAAAATAAAACATCTGGAGAAATTTTGCCACATAATTCCTTCAGTCTTGATTGCGTCAGCGGCGTCCGAAGGCCCTGACAATTCCATGAGACGATCTTCATGGAACCGGTGGGGGTATCGGGCCCCCCGCGCCTCCGTCTATACGTTGAACAACTTCAAAAGACCCCATTGAACTCTCGGGGCTGTCAGCTTGAAACGAAAACAGGTCCATCCGTTCCTCTTTAGCCGGAAAAGCATTGCTCAACAACTTTTCCACTTCAATTCTTCTGCGTTTGGCTTGTGTTGCATCATCTCCCTCGTTAGCATATTCTCCAAAAGAATCCAAAAACTCTGTCCTTTTTTGAGATTCTTTGAATCGCTTGATCATACTTGTCTTATCTTCTTCCGATAGATTTCTCACATACTCAAGACCCTGCAATAGATTTGGAAATTTTGTCTCCAAGACAGCATCGTTCTCACACTTTGATGAGTTGAGACCCGGAATCTCCAACTTCTTAAGCGACATGTTCGACATATCTTGTGGCTCCTGGTTGACGACATCTTCATCTCGTGAAAGACATATATATATATATATTATAATGATAAAAATAATTGAAATTTATATTTTCTAACATTTTTTAATAAACCGTAGAAGTTTAGGATATTCGGTCTTTAATCTCCTTCCGTACTGAAAAACACCTAGATAGCATCTAAAATTAGTGTTTTTTATGTTATAACTTCACTGAAATCGATGGAATAAGGTTATATTCATATTCAATTAGGCTCATACTACATACATAATCAGGGCCATTTTAGTTAATTGTAGATTACCTTTGTTAATAATTTACATCATCACCGACTTACTGTTAGCACAATATATATATGATTTTTCTTTAATTAAACTACATATTCAAGGGCACATTGGGGTTTTATATCAAAAAGTGTGAATGGACAGACTCCAAAAAAAAACTTTTATATCTAATTCACTCTTCTTATTAATTCGTAAAATAAAACAAATAAATGAAGAAAACAAAATTTTAGTAGCCAAAACTCGGAGCATTAAAAGCATGACACGTGTATAACTATCGATGCAATAACTTTATTACTGTACTAAAACCAAAAATGAAAAGTTTGTAACGGCTAGCCTCTACTTTCATTTTTGAAATTCTTCCGTCTTTACAAAATCCTCTTTTCTCTCCTTCTTCTCTCTTATCAAAAACCTCGAAACCCTAAAAATTTCTTCTGCTAAAATCTCTCTGTATTGTTGTTTCTTGTGAATCCTAAGTTCTCTTCTTGAATATCATTATGCGGATCGAGAGAAATGATTCAGATGAAGCGGAATCGAAAACGAGAATGAATCTCTCACGAGAAGTCGAAAACTACATCAAAGACACAATTGATCATTCCTTAGGGCTTCCAATCTCCATGGAAGCTCTTCAGAAAAAGCTCTCCACGGCTGAAGAATCTCACCGCCGTCTTCGCGATCAGTATTTGGCTTTAGTTTCAAGACTAAAGGAGAAAGATCAAGTAATCGACAGTGTTAGGGTTAGTATTTTTTTGTAATGAGTTTTAATTTTATGTGATTTGTGAGATTTCGTTGAAATCTGAATCTTGTTTTTTTTTTTTTTTTTTGGGGGGGGTTAATTTTAGTCGGAAGCGAGTATGAATGCTCGGGCGTTGAAGAATTTTGTTAATGAGAATCAGAAATTGGCTAGTGAATGTGAGAATTTGTTGAGTCAATGTAAGAAATGGGAGAAAGAGTGTATGCTTTATGATCAAGATCGTGATGCTTTGATGGAATTTGGGAATGAATCTGATGAGAGAGCTAGAGATGCTGAAGCTAGGGTTCGTGAATTGGAAGAAGAAATTGGAAGAATGTCTGAGGAATTGCAGATTTTTAAGCGTCAAACTGGGGCTGACAAAGTAAGACTCTTTTCATTTATCCACAAATTGGTAATTTTCTCTTAAATTGGCCATTTGGGTTTAGTTGGATTTTAGAATTGCATTGCCCTTAAGTCAAATTAGTTTGCTTTTAACTATTCTTGATGTGAAGTAGCAGACACACTAATGCTACTTCACATTAAGTTTCTAGCTAATAACCTATCATTAGATGTTGTCAGTAATGCACTATTGTTAGGCGTTTTCACACTAGAAATGGATATAAGTAGTTAATAACCTATCATTAGATGTTGTCAGTAATGCACTATTGTTAGGCGTTTTCGCACTAGAAATGGATATAAGTAGTTAAAAAGGTGGTAGATTGTCTATGATGTTTCAGAGAGTGTATGTTCTAATTCAAGATTTATCTTTCTGTATTCGTTGTTGAGGTTTAATTTTACTTACTTAGAAGATGCGTAGCTATTAGTGTCACCTAGAAAGATCTATTAGTGTCAACATCTTAATCAGAAGATGTATCTATTCTTGATGTACTGGTTTCTCAAGTGCTATTGTCTTCTCTATTAAGTTTCCATTGTGATTTCTCATAGTGTGCATGAAGCTTGTCTTCTCATTGATTCATAGGTGTATCTATAATTGTGTTGCTTAGAAGAAAGTCTTAAAATTGTAGATATGATCTGATTGATGCACTTGAAAGACACACTAATGCTACTTCACATTAAGTTTCTAGCTAATAACCTATCATTAGATGTTGTCACTAATGCACTATTGGCAGTCGTTTTCGCTCTGGAAATGAATCTTTATTAATATGCCATTGTGATTTCTCATAGTGTGCATGAGGCTTGTCTTCTCATTGATTCATAGGTGTGTCTATAATTGTGTTGCTTAGAAGAAAGTCTTAAAATTGTAGATATGATCTTATTGATGCATTTGAAAGAGACACTAATGCTACTTCACTATTGTTAGTCGTTTGTGTTGGTGCACTTGTTGAATCACTGATTTCAAAATTGTGTTGCTTAGCAGAAAGTTTTAAAATTGTGTTGCTTAGCAGAAAGTCAATCCATATTGTTTTGCTTTCCAGAAAGTCTTAAAATTGTTGATACTATCTTGTTTATATACTTGGAAAGAGACTCTAGTGCTAGTCCTCAATGAAGTTCTGCCTTAATATCGATTTTGTTGTTTGTCCGTCCATATTGTTTTGCTCACTGAAGGTACTAAGACTTTGGATATTGTATGATCTGGGTATCAATGAATTTGTCACTTATGTGCTATTGTTTAAAATGGTGTTGGATTGTTTATGATGCTTGAGAGACTGCTTGTTCCATTCAAGATTTAGTTAATCATCTTTGATTGGCCTTAAGTGAATTAGTCTTCTCTTAGCATTTGGTTAGCTTGTTCTTGATAAAATGGTTTATCTTCTCTATTAAGTTGGCATCGTGATTTCTCATAGTGTCCATGAAGCTTGTCTATGATGCTTCAGAGATTGTGTGTTTTAATTCAAGATTTATCTCTCTGTATCCTTTGTTGAGGTTTAATGTTGCTTACTTAGAAGACGTGTAGGTCTTAGTGTCATCTAGAAAGATCTATTAGTGTCAACATCTTAGTCAGAAGATGTATCTATTAGCTACTACTTATCATCATTTCAGCTGGAAATATAGTTTCTTTGTCTTATTTATCAAACCAACTTAGAGAACATTCTAATAGATTTATGTGTTTTTTTTTTCACGTTCCCTAAAAAGGTTGACAACTGCTCACCGTTAGAAGAAGATTTGCTTGATTCAGTTTTGGGATCACTCATAAGTAAAGATGAAACTATAATGGGACGTCTCTTCTTGGAGTCAAACATACAAGATAAATCATGCCAAACCTTGTTAAGCAAGTGGGATCACTTAAAGCCTTCAACGCAAAAGGTTCTCTCTTTACTTTCAAGGGCAAAGAAATTCGAAAAAGAAAAAGAATGCATCATCATGAATCTAGCTAAAGCCGAGCAAGAGGTAAATAATAAAACCATAACCACACTCTCTTGTTCTGAAATGAATCCACTTAACCTACAAACATTTTAACAGGTAGAACTTGTGAGCACACTAAACCGAAAGCTGGATAAAGAAAATCGTAAGTTGTTAAGGCAACAACAAAGCCCTCTTTGTTCTACAGAGACCAACCGCAATAGTGCATCTGCTAAGGTAAAGCCACAAAAAGAAAGACTGTGAATGCAAAAGCAGCTATATGGATTCTAACTTAGAGATGGTTTTAATGTTACAGTCAAACAAGAGAAAGAGTCCGAAGCTGATGAGCAGCCCGGTCGAAAAGAAGCTTGAGTTTAGTAGCAGTCCCGAAATGAGCAGGAAGCCTCTATCACCTGTGTTGAATAATAACAAGAAGTGAATGCTAACGATGAGATCAGAACATTCTCTGTATTATTCTTGTGTGAAAGTTACATTGTCGCTTCTCTTAACGAGAACTGAAGCTACTAACAACATGTATTGCTATGAACAATTAGACCAGAAAAACCATGTTTTCTACAAAACAGTGTGAAAGTTACATTAGCCCACGGAACGCTGTCGTTTTCAGGTACACAAGGTTTTTAAATGACATGGCTTACAAAACGGTGACGTTTTCTTTACAAGAACAGTATGAAATTGACATGGCTCGTAAACGCTGTCGTTTAGCAAAAAACTTCTAAAACGACGCCGTTGCTTGACGTTTCCCAACACAAAGCAAATCATCTAATTGCGTAGCTTCGTTTTCTTATCCGAACTCACTCGTCGTCGTCACTCTCACTCATGGCTCTTCTTCGTCTTCCTACCGTTTCCCTCCAAATTCTAGGTCACAAATCAAACCAAAGCTCCCCTAATCCCAGATTCTCACTTACAAATTTCTCTCTCTCTTCCTCTACTCCTTCACTATGTCATCTTCATCATCATCACACCACGTTTCCAAACTCAAAATCCAGAAACCTCACCTCTTACTTCTCCGCTACAGCACAAGACACAATCCTCGATTCTTCTTCTTCTTCTTCTTCTAAAGCTACTGAAGAAACCGAAGATGAGATTTCAAAAACCAGATTAATTGCTCAAAACGTTCCATGGACCTCTACACCTGAAGATATAAGATCATTATTCGAAAAATACGGAAACGTCATCGACATTGAGGTTTTTGAAATTTTCTCTCGTTTCCTTAGTTTCTGAATTTGAATTATTCGTTGATTTTGCTTGTAGATGTCAATGCATAAGAAGGAAAGGAATCGAGGTTTAGTTTTCATTGAAATGGCTTCACCTGAAGAAGCTTCAACAGCTCTCAAATCTCTCGAATCATATGTAAGAACTAATATCTCTAAACTTAGTACAGAATCATTGAGATTTGTCTAATTTTAATCTGAATTTACGATTAGTAGAAGTTGTACGTTGTGCTATTAGGGTTCTTGAATGTTGCAGTATCTCAATTTGATTGATTTCTGTTGTCTCTTGATTTTCATCTACCATTGAATCATATGTGAGAACATCTCAACATTGAGATAGAATCATTGAGATTTGGTTTTGTTTTGTCTAGTTTTATCTGACTTTATGATTAGTAGAAGTTGTACATTGTGCTTATTTTAGGCTCTTTCATATTGCAGGATCTCAATTTGATCTTCATTTTTTCATTGAACTGTGTGTTTTTGTTTAGGAATATGAGGGTCGTCGTTTGAAGGTTGATTACGCAAAAACGAAGAAGAAGAAGACATATGCGCCGCGCGAGAAGCCTACACCAGTGCCAACATTCAATTTGTTTGTTGCAAATTTGGTATTTGAAGCAAGAGCTAAGCATCTTAAGGAGTTTTTTGATGCAGACACTGGTAATGTTGTGTCTACTGAAGTTATATTCCATGAAAATCCAAGGAGGTCGAGTGGTTATGGGTTTGTTTCTTTTAAAACCAAGAAACAAGCCGAAGCTGCACTTGTTGAGTTCCAAGGAAAGGTAATTCCAACCTATTGTTAATGATGATAATGATCTAATCATACTTTGAAGGCTTACAAGTTAGGTCAATCTTGAGCAAAATTGAAGCTAATATATACTAGTGTCTGAGATATTGTTGAGTTGAATCCAAAGTAGAAGAGAGTGTTTGTGTTTTGGCTTATTGTTGGTGTGTTTCTGATAACATTTGAGATTAAGAACCATAAATAGACCCATAAACCGAAATTTCTAGTCTTTAAATTCTTTATGCATCAATGAGACAAATATACGAATGGGTTTCTTTGAGCAGTTAACCGTAAGTGGACCTGTAAACTGATTTTTCTAGTCTTTTGACTCTTTATTGGGAAGTTAAGTAAATCCTTTGAGAGAATATGGACCCTAATCCCCAAATTGTAGAACAGAGGAGTTAATGGCATGTTTCTAATAATAGCATTAGAATATGATGTAATCATACTTTAAAAGCATTCTAGGCTTATTAGTTAGGTCAATCTTGAGTAAAATTGAAGCTCTATTAGACTATTACTGTCTGATATAGTTGTTGGATGGTATCCTAAGTACAAGAGAGTGTTTATATTTTGATTTATTGTTGGTATGTTGCCGATACCATTTTAGTTAAAAGACCATAAATTGACCCCGTATACGGAATTTCTAGTCTTTAGACTCTTTATGCATCAAGAAGAAAAATATTGAGCAGTTATGTATGCAGATGCTATACGAGAATATGGACCATAATCCCAAGACTGTAAAACAGAACAGAACAGAATAGAAGAGTTAATGTCATGTTTCTAATAACAGCTGTAGAATATGAGTTGATTGGCTCATGGGTTGATTTAGTAGGTAGAATTGAATGAGTGATATTAATATATGTGCAATATTTAACAAAGTTGAAGCTTGTTTATTACTGTCTTATGTAGTTATTGAATGGAATGCAAAGTACAAGAGAGTGTTTGTGTGTCTGATACCATTTGAGCTTAGGGTCCATAAATGGACGTGTAAACTGGATTTTCTAGTCTTTAGACTCTTTATGCATCAATGAGACAGAGTTTCTCTGAGCAGTTAACTAAACATTATTAAGTGAATATGGACCATAATCCCAAAATTGCAGAACAGAAGAGTTTATGGCATGCTTCTAATAAACGGGTTTAAATTATGAGTTGATTAACAAATGCAGGATTTCATGGGAAGACCAATCAGATTAGCTCGAAGCAAACAGTTTGTGAAGTTGCAAGCAAAAGAAGGGTTACAACCACAAGATGAGGAGGAAGGGGAACCATCTCAGTCCGAGACAATGACTCAAGAAGAAGAAACTCCAGCTGCAGAGAACTAAGAAGGTAGTAAAAAAAGCTTTACTATTTTCATTTCGTGCCTCTGTTGTAATCATCAACTCTAACGAATCAGGATATATATATATATATATAGTTTGTGTTGCAGAATTATTACTGTTGGAGGGTATTGGAATGGACGAGCTTTTCGACCAACAAAAGGAGTGGATACTTGTATACAAGTACCAACATTGATTAGTAACAAGATACAAAACTGATCCATAAACCCCACCTCAAGAAACAAACCTATGTGGCTCTGAGAAACTTGCTTTTGTAAAAGTTAACACACTACACTATATTTGTTTTAGTCAGTCATTTGGTTTGGGTTGCTGTAGTTAGCTATGTTTAGTGGGTTTGTGTTATTTCCCCCTAAAAAGAATCTTCAATTTTTTGAAGTATTTTAAAAAACTCTTCTATTTTGAGTTTTGACCCCAAAAGAAAAAAAAAAGAAAAACAAATACTTCTTATGGAGTTAATTAAATTATTGGATATCAATTCTGTGGGGTATTGCAAGAAAATTGCGAGAGAAGTGCATGAGATTTGCGAGGCAAAAAAAAAGATTTATTTATAAACTTCTATATCTTTTCATCTCTCTCCTATTCCTGCGCCTCTCTTTCACTGACCCTCTATCTCTATCTAACTAGATCTTGAAGGTAAGATTTTAGTTATATCTCTTTTCGTTTCTCTCTGATTCTTATGTCTACTTGGCGCTGATTCTTGTGTCTACCTGCGCCTCTCTCTCACGCACCATCTTAAGGGTGTAAGTTTATAGTTTTGGATGTGTATATACATGTTAGATTCAGGATTTGTTTATCTTTGATTTAGAGTTTTGTTTTGGATTTCTATATAGTATATATTAGTAGATTTAAAACTCCAGAAACATCTTAAATGAGAACTTAAAATAACAAAAGTAGAACAGGGATCTTTTTGCAAACAATTCGAAATAGATCCCACCAAAGGTAGCAACTCTTGCTTAGGAGATTGCAATAAATCCTACTACTCAAAATCAAAACCAAGAAAATTCGGTAGAAGCCATAAAGAACAAAAACCTAGTGAAAACTTTTGGCAATAATCTCGTAGAAAATTCCAACCAGAGGAAGCGTCGACTAGCAAACCTTTCTATAAAATTTTAACTTGTTTCAAATGTCATAAAAAGGCCACACTTCAAAATTTTGTCATCTAAATCGAAAAATCCAAGAACTCAATTTAGGAGAAGAAATCTCCAATAAAATATCAAACTTCCTACTAGAGTCTTCTTCGTCATCATATGACTCTGATTCATCCTTATCTTCAGAAAAAGGTTTACAAGTTGATGAGCTAAAAAAATCATCAACTGGCTCAGAATCAGATAAAAAGAAACAAAAGATCAAGAGTTTCAACTTGAAATTCTAAAATCGATCTCAGATCCTCAAATTAAACAAAAATTTCTTGAAAAATCCTTTCATCTATGAATGAAACAGAAACAAATAAAACAGAAAAACAATCTAAATACAATACCTTATCCAACTCTAAATCATTGTACGATCTCACAACCATCCTTAACAAAAGAAAGAAAGATATTTCAAAACCTTCTATTCAAGATCTTAGGTCTGAAATAAGAGAAGTAAAAACCGAGCTTAAACTTCTAAAAAAAAACAAAAACAAGATTCTGAATATTATCATTCGATATTATCTTCGATCAATGACAAACATGGTTCAAGTTCTCATGAACTTGATAATGAGAGTCTACATGATATTGAAGATAACATACTAAAAGAACAAATACAATCTCTAGATTCTGTTCCAAACAATTTTCAATATGTTTGAAGAGAAATCACATCTCGAACATACAAAATCAAAATAACACTTGTTTTTTCAGAAAACTACAAAATTGATACAATCGCTCTTTTTGACACGGGTGCCGATCTTAACTGCATAAACTCTGGACTCGTCCCAAAATGTTTTCACCTTGAAACCCGTGAAAAACTTTCAGCGGCAAATAATTCTAAACTTCATATAACTTCCAAAGCTGAGGCTTTAATCTCTAAAGATAACATTTTTATTAAAACTGCTTTTGTTCTCACTGATGATATTTATCAAAATGTCATTTTAGGAACACCATTCATAAATTTAATCACTCCATACAAAGTTAAAGGATGGTTCAATTTTGTTTAGAATCCAAAACAAAAACTTTATTTTGAATTTCTTGAAAGTCCCAATAAACGAAGTCTCAATTTAATAAAAGCTTGTTTGATACAAAAAAAAAACTATCTAAGTACCTTAATACAAAGTAAATCTTTCCATTTTCAAAACCTAAAGACAGAATTTTTATTAGGAAAAACAAAAGAAACATTAGATACGGAAAAAATAAAAGAAAAAATTTCTGATCTTAAAAAACTTTTTGAAAAAGAAATTTGTTCAGATTTACCAACTGTTTTTTGGAATCGCAAACAACATATTGGTTATTTACCTTACGAAAACAGTTTTAATGAAAAAGAAATTCCTACACAAGCTCGAGCAATTCAAATAAATTCTGAATTGGAAAAGCATTGTATAAAAGAAATAACTGACCTCCTAAACAAAGGTTTAATTTCAAAATCTAGATCTCTTTGGTCTTGTGTGGCTTTCTATGTAAACAAAAATTCTGAAATAGAAGGAGGAACGCCAAGGTTAGTAATAAACTATAAACCTTTAAACATAGCCTTTAAGTGGATTTGATACCTTATACCAAATAAAAAAGATTTACTTCAAAGACTTTACTCCGCTCATATTTTTTCTAAATTTGATTTAAAATCAGGATTTTGGCAAATTCAAATCTCTGAAAATGATCGATACAAAATGGCAGTTACTGTTCTTTTTGGTCAATGGGAATGGAATGTAATTTCCTTTGGTTTAAAAAACGCACCTTCAGAATTTCAGAGAATCATGAATGACATATTTTCAGATTACTCGAAATTTTGCATTGTCTATATTGATGATATACTCTTATTTTCAAATTCTCTTGATGAACATTTTAAATATTTAAAAACATTTTATTATGTTGCGAGAAAAAATGGCCTTATGATTTCAAAAACAAAAAATGTCTTTATTCCAACTAAGATCAGGTTTTTGGGTCACTACATATCGCAAGGTATACTAACGCCAATAGAAAGATCTTTTGAATTTGCAAATAAATTTCCCGAGAAAATTTTAGATAAAACCCAATGACAAAGATTCCTTGGAAGTCTTAATTATGTTCTAGATTTTTGTCCTAACATAAATAGGATGGCAAAACCACTACATAACCGCCTAAAAAGAACCATGTTCCTTGGAAAAATGAACATACAACCTTAGTACAAAAAATAAAGAAACAAGTCCTTCAAATCCCTTGTCTCCATATAGCAGATCCGGATCTACCAAAAATCGTAGAAACAGATGCGTCGGATATATGATATGGGGGGATACTTAAACAAAAAGATAAAAATGGATATGAAAATATAGTCCAGATTACATCCTCACATTGGAATGATACCCAGAGGAATTATTCAACTATTAAAAAAGAAATTTTAAGTATTGTATTATGTATACAAAAATTTCAAAGTGATATTTTGAAAGGAGAATCCAACTCTGTTATATTGTTTTAGGTTTTCTAGTATACATAAGTATTGTATTATGTATACAAAAATTCCAAAGTGATATTTTGGCAAGCTATATTAAGTATTTTTATTTTGATATCGAATATATTAAAGGAGAATCCAACTCTGTTATAGATTTCTTGACAAGGGAATTTCTCCAAAACAAGTACCATGCCTCCGAAGAAGATTGATAAAGGCAAAGGCCTAGCCATGGAGACAATACCAGAAAAAAATCACCCCTACAAACACCTCCAAATAACCCAAAACAGAACCTTGGATTACAGTTACCAAAAAGACAGTCAAACATGAAGATGTCACAAACACTTCTTTAAATCCCCAAACCCCACAAAAAATTATGGACTAAATCATACAACTACAAAGAGCCCTTGAACAAAGTTTTACAAAATAAGAAAAGGGGTATTTCTTCAAAACCCTCTTCTCAAATGATTTCAAATGTTCCTGAAGTCTCTTTTAAATATGTCTTTTTAAAAAACCAGACTTCAAAAACGGTTTCAAAACCTTCAAATAACTCACACATTATTTTGAAGGATTTTTCGTAAACTTTTTCATCGGAGTATTTTGAAAAAACGATTTATCAAAATATTATAAATGTTGAAAAAGGATTTTATGTGAACAGTGACCCATTTTCAACTATTGAAAAATATTTTGGTAAAAACAAATTTTTTAAACCTCATAATATAGAAAATATTTTCAAACAATTTTGGATATAACAGAATCAGTATCAACCAATTTGGAGATTTGGAAAGTTGACAAGAGGTGTCAAAAAATATTAACCAAGTGTGTCTGTGTTTTGGAGATTGGATCAAGAGAGAATTATACCAAGCTTCGCAATAGTCCCAGTAGTTGAAAGGGACATTGTAACAATCGAGATTTTTTTGATTTTCTGGAAAATTCAAATTCATGTTAAGATCATATTCCCAATCACTTGGTGCAATGACTTTATTAATTTTGAAGGTGGATAAGAGGGATCAATATGGTTTTCATCCAGATAGAAGTGTTAACTTTGATTCTGTCACAGATATCTACAAACCACAAATACAAAAATCTTTCCAAATTTTTAAAACAAATTTCATTCCATCAAATGATGAAAAGAAATTTCCCTCCATAGTGCTTTTTCACTCCAAATTTCATTTTCCTTGTTTTTTTTCATGGACATTAGATTTCTCACCGGATCTTATACCTATCATCAGACGAAGGTTCAAGGTAAAATGGTAGGATAAATTCAAAATTCTGTCCAACCTTTACCCTTCCAATATCTCAGATTGGATAAAAATCCAAAATGCAAATTTACACAAATCTTTGCCACAATCAAATCACCAATCTCTCAACCAAATACCGGAAACATCCCAATTCTTGGCCAACAAATCCAAAATGTTATCCATGTTGGCAGCTGCAAAAGCAGAGGAATAAATTAAGACGATCTCCTTACGTTTTCTACCGGCGATTTCCGATCACAATTCTCATGCTTCGGGAAGTGAAACAGATTCCAACATCCCTGACATTGATGAAAAAATATTCGGCAATAATGGTACATGATCTCTCCCTCTACTAAAATCAACAAAGACCGACAAAATATATGACAAAAACATTGTTACGAATCTCTGAAAGCGATCTACTGCTACCAAATAAATCTCCGAGTGCGATCTACGAAATAAATTTCCAAGTGTGATCTACTGTTGCAAAAAAGACCCACAAATTTCCATCAGAAAAATAAAAAAATTGTACATTTTTATCAAATGTCAAACTCCATTTACTTAATGGAAATCACACTTTCTTAGTGGATTCATCCAAATTGTACCACTAACATATGTTTTATTATTATTTTATATATTTTAGTTGTGTGAAACTCCTATATAAAGGAGTGTAGGTTTGCTTGTAATCTTCAAGTTATCATTCTCCATTTCTCTCATATCTCACATCCATCTCATTTCCTTCATATCTCCCACTTTTATCCTCTTGTAATGTCTTAAATTGTTACGATCTCTCCTTGTAAGTTTTATAAATTATTTTGTTTATATTTTGTTATCTTAATTTTAATTTATGTTTTAATTTATATAGCTTGTTTAGCCACCTTATTATTACTTAGTTATCATTTTAGTTTAAATTTTAAATTATTAATTTTTTATAATTTCTACTTCTCTTTCCTCATCGTATCAGAGCCATGATAGGATAAGCAGTTTTAGAAAAATGATAGTTGATATATATATATATATATATATATTCTATTTATGTTTTAATAAACAAAAATAATAAACTTAACAACATAAATATTTTTTCAAAACTTTTAAAATTGATCACCTAAAAATGACTGTTTATTTTATTGAGAAAGTCTACAGGAAACACAATTATTGGATAACTAATTTGAGGTTTGCTTATACCCTTCAAGTAAAATATGATTTTCATCATTTTAAGTTGTTAAGTTTATTATTTTTGAGAAATTAAATATATTTTGTCAGAATTTGTAGGAAATGAGGGGTCCGATTTCTGACTAAATTCCGACAATTTTTGTCGAATTTAGTCTGAAATCGGACCCCTCATTTCCTACAAATTTCCGACAACCTTTTACTCGGGCCCCACGACAACTCCAAATTCTGACTATATTCTAACTAATATGACTATTTATCGGAAATTTGAAGGAAAACGAGGTCTGATTTCCTGCAAATTTCTGACAAATAGTCATATTAGTCGAAATATAGTCAGAATTTTTAACCCTATATAAACACCACACTCATTTTCTTCATTCACACCATTCATCAAACTATCATCTTCTCTCTACACACACTTCTACAGCTTCTACAACTTTCAAATAAGTTAAGAAGTATTATATTATTCCCATTTAACAAATTTATATTTATCAATATATTTGATTACTAAATAAATATATATATATATTTATAGCAGGTACAGTATGGCCAGTAATGACGGAATGTGGCCTCCTTTTAATACATGGTATAAACAGTGAGGCGGAGGTTCCGGGTAAGAGACACAGCCTCCCAACGAACCTATCTTGGAATTCAACATCAATTAGGATTATTTCCCACTTGGTCCTGACTCTCAACCCAAACTTAGACCGGTGACGTTAGAGCAAGTTTTATGAGAGCCTGGTCGGGAAGGTCCGCAGCCGGATTTTGATCCAGCAAAAAAAAAAGAGAAATGGTAATTAAAGATTATATATTTATTATTTAAGTATTTATATTTATTACATTGAGAAATAATAATTTTTTATATTGTTAAAACTATTGACAAGGTTCGGACTGCACAAGGAGGTCACGAATGCGATAATGAAAATTATTGTTGCGGATTTTGATGTAATTCCAAATTGGAGCAGCGCGGATCATGGCACAAAAGAGTGTTGGTTCAAATATTTTGTGGTAATCAAATAATTTTAAATTTTAAAATTAAATTTTATTTTTAAATCCAATTGAATAAAGAGCACTTAATATATTTGTAGCAAAAATTCAATTGGGATTACGAGATAACCCAACGACTGCGGGATGAGGTTAATTAGAAAAAATATGAATTAAAAATAGAAAAAATGGAATAGATCCCCATGTTGTATTAAAAATGATGATTGGGTCGGTCTCGTGGCGTTTTGGGAGAAGGAACGGGGGATATCTACTCAACTAATCCTAATAGCCCACGACATGGATATGGACCTTCCAAACACACTTGTGGGTCAATGCCTTACTTCCGGAAACTCCATAATATGATCATTTGATTTTAATTAATTATTTAGGAATTTTTATTTGCAATTTAACAAATGTTCCTATCAATTATTTCCCCTTATACATATAATTTTAATTTGCATTTTAACAAAAAAAAGTCCTATCAATAAGCGTGATTAGCCAGAGTATGAGTAGTTTGCATAAACGTGACCATATCAGGCATTTCTCCGGTTACCGGAACACGCTTATTGATAGGAATGTTTTTGTTAAAATGCAAATAAAAATTATATGTTTAAGAGAAAATAATTGATAGGAAAATTTGTTAAATTGCAAATAAAAATTCTTAAATAATTAATTAAAATCAAATTACCATATTATGGTGTTTTCAAACATAATGCATTGACCCACAAGTGTGTTTGGAAGGTCTGTATCCATCTCGTGGGCTATTACGATTAGTTGAGTAGATATCCCCCCGCTCCTTACTCTGCTCCTTCTCCCAAAACGCCACAAAACAGACCCAAGCATCATTTTTAATCTAACATGGGGGGGATCTATTCCATTTTTCCATTTTTTTTCTTTAATTCATAAACCGAATCATTCAAACGTCTTGCCGCAACATAATCAAACTCATCACGCACTCATTAGTTTATCTCGTAATCCCAATTGAATTTTTGCTACGAATATATTAAGATTTCTTTATTCAATTGATTTAGAAGTAAAATTTAAAATTATTTGATTACCGCAAAAGATTTGAACCAACGCTCTTTTGTGTCATGATCCGTGCTGCTCCAATTCGGAATTATATCAAAATCCACAGCAATAATTTTCGTTATCACATTTGTGACCTCCTTGTGCAGTCCGAACCTTGTCAATAGTTTTAACAATATAAAAAATTATTATTTCTCAATGTAGTAAATATATATATATATATGTAAATAATAAATATATAATCTTTAATTACCATTTCTCTTTTTTTGCTGGATCAAAATCCGGCTGCGGAACAAGCTTATCTAAACCTTCCCAAGCGATCAGGCACTCGTAAAACTTGCTCTAACGTCACCGGTCTAAGTTCAGGTTGAGAGTCAGGAAAAGGTGGGAAATCATCCAAATTGATGTTGAATTCCAAGACAGGTTCGTTGGGAGGCTGTGTCTCCGACCCGAAACCTCCACCTCGCTGTTGATGCCATGTATTAAAAGGAGGCCACATTCCATCATTACCGGCCATAATGTACCTGCTATAAAAAATAAAATATTGGTATTTAGGAATCAAATATATTGATAAAAATAAATTTGTTAAATGGGAGTAATAGTATACTTCTTAACTTATTTGAAAGTTGTAGAAGCTGTAGAAGTGTATGTAGAGAGAAGAGGATAGTTTGATGAATGGTGTGAATGAAGAAAATGACTATTTGTCAGAAATTTGAGAGAAAACGAGGTCCGATTTCCGACAATTTTGTCGGAATTTAGTCGGAAATTGGACCTCGATTTCCCTCAAATTTAAGACAAATAGTCATATTAGTCGGAATATAGTCGGAATTTGGCGATGTCTTGGGGCCCGAGTAAAAGGTTGTCAGAAATTTGTAGGAAATTGGGGTCCGATTTCCGACAAAATTCCGACAATTTTTGTTGGAATTTAGTCAAAAATTGGACCCCTCATTTCCTACAAATTTCCGATAGAATATATTTAATTTCATAAAAATAATAAACTTACCAACTTAAAATGATGAAAATCATATTTTACATTAACGGTATAAGCAAAACTCATATTAGTTATCCGAGAATTGTGTTTCCTGTAGACTTTCTCAATAAAATAAAAGTGTCATTTTTAAGTGATCAATTTTAAAAGTTTTGAGAAAATCTACAAGAAATACAATCATTGTATACTAAATATGTGTGTTGTTCATACACTTAATATAAGATAATAATTGCAACATTTTATGTTGTTAACTTTATTTTTTTTTTATTAAAACATATTATATATATATATGTAACCAAAATAAACATAAAGAAATTACTCCGAATCACTAGAAAACTTGGAATCTACAGAGTCGGAGGTTTCTGCAAACTCGTCGCTCCCTTCTTCATCAGCTGCAACTTCTATATCTTCGAGTTGGATATTCTCAGCATTTACTAAAGGAGCTTGTGAAGATGATGCTTGTCTTTGAGTAGGCATAGAAGCATAAAATTGTTGTAATGGTTCCTGAGAAGATGTACCTTCCACACGGCTTCGAGGATTGATTTGTGTTACTGAAATCCAGGGGTCATTGACATTGGCTATGCATCGAAGCGGGAGGTAACACACTTGGTCATCTTGTGATGCGATGATGAATGGATCATACTTACCTAACCGCATGGATGCGTTGATGATTGTAACTCCAAACTTTGTCACTTTAATCCCTTGACCATATGTAGAACCATACCACTGGCATTTGAAAATTGTAGACTTAAGATTGACAAGTTTTGGGAACTCAACTTCAAGAATGTCAGTAATTTCACCATAGTCGTCCAACCCAGGTGACTTCACCACCACACCTTAGTTCACAGTTTTTCGGATGCTCGTTGTTGCTTTCCTACAAAAGACATATCCTCGTGTACAATACATTGGTGCTAAAACAACCTACAGTAATGGACCACCTACTAGCTCCTCAAGCCAAGTTGGAAACCTTTGTTCTCGGGTCACACCAGATTGGACCTGCCGTAATCAAAGAAAATTATGGTTAAACTAACTATGTATAGTAGTATGCGGGATAAAATTATCATTTCATGAATGAAATATTACTTACATAGTACTTTAGCCATTTGGCGAAAAATGATTGTTTCATCTCTTCTAGTTCTACATCACTTATATCTTCGTATCCTTCCTGATCTTGGTTGGTGAATATACTATACAAACAAATTTGTAGAAAATAAGTTAAGCATTTTCAAATTATTACAAAAATTACAATAAAAGTAATTACCTTTCTAAAGGCAAAATATCTTTGCAATTCCGAAGAATATAAGTGAAAGCCCATGTTCCAAAAATTAATTAATTTAATTAATTTGGAAGTTCTTTAGAGTTTATGAACTTTAGACAAGTCTTGAGAAATTAATTATGGGGTTGAAATAATTAATTTAGATTTGTTCTAGGGGTGTCATAAGTCGTTTCGAAAGTTGTGGGGTTTTTCTCAAAGTAGTGGCAAAAGCCATTTTGGCTTCTTCTTCTCCTTGTTGGCTAGCCATTTTTGGGGCTGAGAGAGAGAAGCTTGTGAGCATAGAGAGAGGAAGAGAGAAGAAGTAGAGAAAGGTTTGAGAGTTTGCGGGAAGCTTGGATCTTGAAGGATCTTGTGTGTGTGAAGCTTGTGGAGCTTGGAAAAAAAAAAGAAGGCTTGGTGTGTAGCTTTGGGCGTGGGGTTTAAGGAGAAAGGATAGATCTTTCTTGAGCTTGTGGAGCCCATCTAAGGCTATGTCCTTCCATTCTAAGGTGAGTTGGGACCAAAGGTGATCATTTAAGCTTGTGTGGGGGCTTGGGGAGTTTGATTTCTTTTGGTTAGTTTCCAATTTTTTGTGAAGCCTTGGGGGTGTTTTCTATGCTTGTGATGTTTAGAGAACCTTGGTTTCATGCTTGTGGTGCTTTATTGAGCTTTGATTGTGAGAATCTATGCTTGATTTGATGATTGTGATTTTCGTGAACCTTGGTGAATTTTCAAGAGTCATTGTGAAGTTTTAGCTAGTGTTTGCTAAGTTTGTGGTGGTTAGAGAACCATGGTTTGTGCTTGTTGTGCCTTGTTAAGCTTTGATGGTGATTTCTTATGCTTGATTTTGGTGGTTATGAATTTTTGTTTGTTGTGAAATACTATTCATGTTGTGGAATACTATTCATGATGTGAAAATATGTTTACTATTTATGCTGTGAAAATGTGTTTACTATTCATGCTGTGAAAACGTGTTTACTATTCATGCTGTGAAAGTGGGTACTATTCATGCAGTGAATGCGTGTTTACTATTCATGCTGTGAAAGTGGGTATTATTCATGCTGTGAACGTGTGTTTACTATTCCTGCTGTTGTTTAACTTTTCTTGGTTTGAAATTGCTATTTTGTTGTAGGAAGTTTTAATTGGTGTTCATTTATCTTCATGTTGTCTTGGTTATTAAAAATTGCTTGATGCTTTTTGATAGCCTGTTGTTGGGAGGATCAATCTCACTCAACATTTGGTTTACCAAATGTTGATGCATCACTTTTGTCGATGCAGGTAAAGGTAAGGCGTGATCGTGGAATCGAGGCAGTGAGGAGGGGATGATTAGGACCGGTAGTTTTAGATTTTCTAGCTTTCGTAGAATTGCTAGAACCAGTAGAACTGTTCACCATGCGTGGTCGTTGTTGTTTGTTGAATGTTAATTAACTGGTGGAATATTATTTGTATGGACACTTAATATTTGTTAATTGCATGTTAAAAAAAAAGTGCGGTCGTTTCAATAGGTATGGATATGGTTAACTTCTTGATCGGTTAACCAAACTCTTTTACGTTTTCCATTGAACCTCCCGATTTCCTGAAATATACCAAGGACATATGTATGATAAAATGGCCTCTGCCCACCATTATCATATCTAGCCGGTCTTCTTGCCTTTGTTTGGATGTTTGGAGCAAAGTAATACTGAGCAAACTTACTAGTTTTAAAATGCCACGACCCATTTTTTTTTGTACTAATAATAACTCCATAATTATTATTAACTCTCAGCAAACGAAAATAGTTAATAGCTCAACAATAATGATTTATTATAAACCAATAAATTCGAATCAACTAACAACCTAACGGTTTACGAAAAAAAACAATCACGACGAACAGCAAATTATGAATAAATAAAATAAATACAACCTTCACGGTATGTCATCTCGAACCGCCACCGCAGTTCCATGTGCTTCAGCTAGCTTTATCTTTTCCTTTATCTGCGCCATTACGAATAGACGCAGTCAGTATTTAATAAATACTGAGGAGGCGATCAACCCGTCTACTAGGTCAATTAAGACAAAATTACGATATACCCCCAACATAATTAAATGTCCGGACTCGACAAACAGCACATCAGCAACTCCATAAAATTAACTCACTGTGGGAGTCGGAACTAACACAATTAGATTTGTAAGGGTTCGTGAAGAGGAAGAGATTTCTAGGGTTAGCTAAGATCGCAAGAGATGAGTAAGAGTTTTTGTTATTGCTATGTAAAAGTTTGAGTATAAGATTGTGTATGTGATTGCGGATCCTTTACAAGGGTTTTTACATCGACTATATATACTATCTCTAAGGCGGCTGAACATTCCTAAGTCTTCGCGGAATTGCTTCGCTTGAGTCGGTTGCATCAATGTGGGCTTCGTGTCTGGACCGGGCTATCTTCTCGTTATTGGGCCGAAGACTGTATTGGACCGAGGGTGTGGTCAACAGCCTTGGAGAGGCCGTGGTCGCCTGGCTTCGGCGAAGCCGTGGTCGCCTGGCTTCGGCGAAGCCGTGGTCGCCTGGCTTCGGCGAAGCCGTGGTCGCCGTCTGCGAGTACGTGGTCGCATCTCGTGGTGCCGAGCACGTGATCGGCCCGACGCGGTCCGAGCACGTGGTCGGCTCCTTCTCGGTCCATTGTCTGCTTTGTCTAGACTTAACTGCCACATGTTCTGCACGCAGAAGACTCAGTCTTGTTGCTCCTTCTTCATCGAGAGTCTGGAGGACCATTTCTTTAATCATCTTGTCTTTGGACGTTAATGTTGAGCGGGTGAAAACCGACCCCAACAGTTAGCCCCCCAGCTCGGTAGTGTTAGAGATAATAGTGCCGAGTTAAAGATGTATTGGATATCAGCGTTACCGTTTGAAGTCAAGGTGTTTGCCTATCCTGTCTTACAGTGGTAGAGAATAACTTTATGCAGGAGGTTTTAAGACTCCGTAAGCGTTTCGAAGGTTTTAAGACTTCGCATTCCTTATGGAGGTTTTAAGACTCCGCGTCGCGATTTCTAGTGTCAACGACGTTTCCGGGCGATAGCCAGGTGATTTCTGGAGGCAAGAGCGTTTTTGACTGGAACCGGGAACCGCTAAAGAGATGAGGGTTTTTTTTTTTTTTTTTTCCCTTCCTTTCTTCTCCACTTGCTTGCTAGGGTTTTGCTCATTTCTCTCCATTACCATCGTGTGCCGCCGACGACTAGGGCTTGCGCCGCCGACCTCGAGCTTCACGACGCCACCGATCGGAGACTCGCGCTACCTCCGACGCCGAGCTCGCGCCGCCATCTCTCACCTTTCTTCTTTGGTGAGTTTCCTCATTGATTCCTTTTGCACAAGTTTTTTTTTTAATTCCCCATAGCTTTTCTTTTAAAATCCAAGACCTTAGATCTAGAATTTCTTTCATGGAGAATCAATGTTTTCTATGTTGTGTTGTTGATTGCTTAGGAGAATCCTTGAATCCTTGGTAGCTTGTTGATTTCTAAGCTTTGATGGTTGATGGAGCAATCCTTGTGTTGAGCCTTAGAACAACCCTTGTGATTTTGATTTTAAATGCTTTTGGAGAAGAAATAGAACTCTTGATTGATTGTTGAAAATTCTTGACCCTAGATCCATCTCGTTGACTTTTGTGTAGATAGACTTGTTGTTATGGAGCAAACCACATTCGAGGATGTTATCGTTAGCCGTGAATGACCACCTCGTCGCGCCGCCGACGGCCAACCCCGACTGGTCGCGCCGTGCGACCGCGCCGCCCCGTGGTCGCGCCATCCGTCCGAGCCGACCTCGTGGTCGCGCCGTGCGCTCGATCTGACCCCGTGGTCACGTCACCCATCCGAGCCGACCTCGTGGTCGCGGCCGAAGGGCGAGCGCTTCGCGGGCTCGAAGCGAGACCGAGCCGCGTGCTCACGGGCTAGAGTGGCCCCGAGCCCGTGGTCGCTGCTGTGAGCGGCACCGAGCCCGTGGTCACTTCTACGAGCCGAAGTGGGGACGAAGACTTGATGGTTCATAACGGAGGAATTGAACTCTCCTTCCCCTTAATGATGAGGACCCGAGGCTCTCGGCTGGTGCGGTAGCCACACCTGTCGTCAAACTTTTCTTCTACTTCCGATGATGAGGGCGGCGGTGATGCAACCTTTGCAAGAGGTTGATCAACCTCGCGGTAGTCAGAAGAAGAAGAAGCGTCCGGATCCTCCCGGGATCCACTCTTTCCGACGAGGAGTCGCTGCACTTTTGCGGGAGAGGTGCGAGATTTGGACGAGATCAGGCTAGTTGTTCCCGATTGCTCTCGCGCTCGATCTCCGCCTCCGGGATACTTCACTTTGTACGAGAATTTCGTCGCTTGCTGTGGTTTCGATACCGGCTTCCTTCTTCGTTTCCTAGAGGCGAATGGCATCTCCCTTGCTCAGATCAACCCCGGGGTTAAGGCATATCATTGGTATCTCGTGCTCAGGCGGAGTGCAACAAAGAGATTAGCACCGAGCAGCTCTCCTGCCTTTTAGACTTCGAGCCTCGTGGCGTCTTGGGGAGCTTTAGGTATTTGGTTTCTCGACTCAGGGCCCTACGCTCGCCAGCGGGTTCCCCGAGCAAGGACGACCACTTGAGGATCGATTCTTCTTCGTTGAGATTTCAGAGAGGACCGTTGAGGCGGATCATATCTCCCTTGTTAGGCGAAGTTGGGAGAAGAGAGGTAATTTCATCTCCGGAGATATTTTTTTGTATCGCGTCCATGTTTTGTGTAATAATTTCCAGATTGTTTCTTTTTGCGGTGAAGCCAGCATTTGAGCGGTCGGCGGGCGGCAGCGGCCATCCATGGCGTTCTTGCTTCCGAGGATAGCGACTGGGTAAAGTCTTTTACTCGTCAGAGGATCCAGAAGGCGCTTTCCACCAGGATCTTCCCGGGGAAGGTTCTTGGACGGGGTGCTCCTAGGGTTTCCGCCTATCAGCGAGCAGAGAGAGCGAAGGCGGCGTCGTCGAGTGCTGCGGTTCCAGCGAGCACGTGCTCGCAAAACAGGGCCCCGTCGACCGCAGCGCCCAAGACTCCTGCTGTTCTGGTACGTCGTTCTCATGCTCTTGACCTTACCCCTGACGAGATTGTGATGCATCGTGAGCAGTCACGGAAGAGAGCCCTAACATCAGAGGGCAAGGCGAGACGTACTCCTGATGGAGCACCTCCGAAGCGGTAGAAGACGGGTTCTTCTCCTGCTTTTACAGCGGTATCGTCCCCTCCGACTCTTGGTTCCAGCGGGAGGGCTTTTGCGCTGGCGAAGGCCAATGCTTCTGAGGTTCGGATTTTCTTCGTGCTTGTTATTGTTACTTAAAACTTCTCTTGATTTTAATATGATCCTCCTTGCTCTTTTCTGTATGCAGCTTTCCGCTCAGCTAGACCAGCTGGCTTTTTGCTTTAAAGAGGATTCTCGCTCTCGTGACGAGGAGCTTCGCGAGGTCAAGGAGACCAACGTCGAGCTTGCTGAGAGGAACCTAGCTCTTGAGGATAACATTGCTTCTGCGAAGAAGAGGGTGGAAGAGTTGAGTAGCAAGCTGTCGAGAGCGTCTTTGAGGCGCGCGAAAGACAAGGAGGAGATTGCTGTGCTTAAGGGCAAGCTGTTGGACGCTGAGGTCAGCAAGGATGCTAAGATCGCAGAGGCCGTTGCTGAGAGGCGAGGAGGCTCGCAGCTCTGCAGCGAGTCGAGCAGGCCACCGGGACTGCTTGATAGGATTGGAGGGATAGCGAAAGACAACATGCTCGACCTTGCTGAGATTGATGCGAATTTGGAGTTCATAGATCGTTTTCGCCCGATCGATGGGCCGGCGTTGGATGCTGCGGGCGCTTTTGGTTGAGAGGAAGATCCCGATTCTGATGCTCGCGACGTGTTTAGCGAGCTTGTCTCTGGTGTGAGGCGAGCCTTGGAGATCTCAGAGGACGATGAGGAAGTTTGATGAGGATGAGGAGGCTGATGAGTGACCACCTTTCTTAGTTTATTTTTAGTCCTTTTGTTTTTGTATCGGATTTGACGATTCTGGGTTGCAGTATTGGATGGTTTGTATCCTTGCTGCTTTTTTGGGATGTTGTGCGGGATGACTGTGATCATAGTTTTTGTTTCTTATGATAAACCGTGATGGTTTTTTTTGCACAATGTACTTGCTTCAGATGTTTCCCTATGCTTAGGAATATTTTTAGGCAGTGTTGTTGCCATGCGTTTGCCAATACCGTTGTTGGTTTATTGTTTGCTCATGAATGGAGCTTTGTTTGCTCATGAATGAGGCTTCGTTTGCTCATAACTGAGGCTTTGTTTGCTCATGAATGAGGCTTTGTTTAGTAGAGAAAACGCACATGCGCTCATGCTCTTTATCTGCCAACGTTGCTGTTGGGCTTTGCAGAATGGTGCTGTTCTCCAGACACGTCTGTCCCAGAACATACACACCATAAGTTTTACCAGCGTGGAACCTGGGTTTCTGAATACTTATTAGGGTACATGCCGAACAAATCAGTGGCAGCTGCTTTTTACCAACGATGCTTGTTGGGTTTCGAGTGATCAGTGGGTTAATCCGCCGATCTTGAACACTGATACTTATATAGCGTGCTTTGGATCCGATGCTGGATGTCATTGTGTTCGTTTTCCCGCATCATCATTGTGGCTAGCAGCAATGAATGCGGAATGACTCTACTTGGTTGAAGCTTTGAGAGGTCCATGATGGACATAGCTGTTCTCGTGATGAGGTTTGTGCCAAGTGTTTGAAGTTTCTAGTGATGGTGTAGTCAAAGAGTAGAGTACGGGTACCCCACTCCCCCTCCTTTTAGACGAAGGAGGGAACTGAATATTGTCTAGAGAGTTTGAGCTTGTTCGAAGACAAGGCTTATGGAAACACTTACTCCCCCCCCTTAAGGCGGAAGGGAGGTCGATGGAGCTCATCCGGAGACAAGGCTTTGTGAAACGCGTAATCCCCTCTTTTTGACGGAGGGGGGCAAACCCGTCCGAAGACAAGCTGCCTACGTACCCTTTGCAGGGATCAAGTCGCCTCGTAGTTCATTTTCCTTTTGTGAGAAGACTAGTGATAGTACTTCTTCAAGTGCTTGGCGTTCCAAGAGTTAAGGATGGGAGTGCCTGTCGCGGTGGCGAGCTCATAAACTCCAGGGCGAATGACTGTTGTGACTTTGTATGGGCCTTCCCAATTGGTGCCGAGCTTGCCTGCGTTTGGCTCTGCTGTGTTCTGGAACACCTCACGCAGGATTAAGTCGCCTGTGCAGAAACGTCTCTCTCTGACTCTGGAGTTGTAATACCTTGAGGCTGCGCTCTGGTAGTTGGTAATCCGAATGAGTGCTTGACCGGTTGATTTGTTCGTTGATAGGTAAGAGTTGGCGTCGTACCCCGGGCGAACAGATTTCGGATGGAATGACGCATTCAGTTGCTCGTCGAGGAGTGGTGTGGTGGGACCACAGAACTCCTTCTAATTCGTCGACCCAACGGCCCTTTTTTGCCTCTAAGCGCTTTTTAAGGCCATCAAGGATCGTCTTGTTGATAGCTTCTGCTTGACCGTTACCTTGGGGGTAGCGAGGCGTGGATTTGCTAAGACGGATGTTCCATTTCGCACGGGAATGTCTCGAAGCGGTTGGATAGGAACGGCGGACCGTTGTCTGTAACGATCTCGTATGGAACTCCGTGACGACATATGATGTTTTTCCAGACAAAGCTTTCCACTTGTACGTCTTTGATGTTTGCGTGAGGTCAGCTTCTACCCACTTTGAGAAGTAATCTGTTACACGAGCAAGAATCGCTTCTGTTTTGGTGCAATGGTCCAACAATGTCCATGGCCCATCTCATGAGCGGGTAAGGCGATGTGAAGGAGAAGTATCGTGGTTGGTTGATGGATCTTGGAGCGTGTCTCTAGCACTTCTCACACTTGGCTGAGAATTTCATGCAATCGCTTACTATAGTAGGCGAAGTGACCATGTCTCTTGATTTTGATCGCAAGTGCTTTTGCCTCTCGAGTGATTGCCGCGAGGACCCGCTGTGGACTTCTTCCATTATTAGCTTTGCTTCTTGTCCTTCCACGCAGTGAGCATAGGACCGGAGAAACCCCATCGAAGAGGTTTCCATCAAGTAGAACATAACGTCGCGGCTTGCTTCCATTGCGAGCTGCCCATTTGCTCTTGGGGCAATTTACTATCGGCAATGTATTCGCGTATCTCGTCGATCCATGACTTGTCACAGCCGTATTCTGCTTCTCCGATATCCACGTCCATTGGAACTCGCCGGGCTGGTCAGCGTCGTCATATTGGCATCTGGGATTTCGGTATTTCGTCATTTTGTGTCTTCGTTAGTAGCGAGGGCGCTGCTGCGTTGCTGCTTGAGCGTGTTAAGATGGCGGCGACACATCCTGTTGAATCTTTGGAATTCAATGAACTTCGACTGGAATGATCCGTTTGGGGCGGGTCTTCGGCGTAGTAGTGGCGGAAGCTAGGTTAGCCAATGCGTCAGCGTCCATGTTTTCATCTCTGGGAATCTTTGTAAGGGCAAATTCTCGGAATGACGAGGCAAGGTTTTTTACTATCTTCAGATAAGCCTCCATGCGATCATCCTTTGCGATGTACTCACCGCTGAACTGACTGGTCACCAGCTGTGAGTCAGAAAATGCATGGATGTGTTCAATTTGCAGTCCTTGGGCGAGCCTCATGCCGGCGACGAGGGCCTCATATTCCGCTTCGTTGTTAGAGGCTTTAAATCCAAGTCGAAATGATTGCTCAAGGGCCTCTCTGGTTGGCGACACTAATCGTATTCCAATTCCGGAACCATTCTTTGAAGACGAGCCGTCTACGTATATTGCCAGATTCGGGCCGTACCTCCTCGGATTTTTGTCTTGAGGGGAGCTCTATGAGAAATCTGCTAGCACTTGTGACTTGTTGCAAGTTAGCCCTTGTATTCTATGTAAATTACAGTTCCACAGCCCACTTGGCTAACTCTGCCAGATTGACTTGGGCTATGTAAAACTAATCAGTGGGGAAAGTACTAAGGACAATAATTGAATGAGATTGAAAGTAAAGTCTTAGCTTTCTCGATGCCATGAGGACGGAGCGCCCGACTTTTCGGTTGAGGGTATCTTGTCTCAGGCGTCCGTGAGTGTTTTACTCACATAGAAGATAGGTCTCTGCTTCGCTTCTTTCCTCCCATACAAGGGCAATGGCTGCTGTCTCTGAAACAGCAATGTAGAGGAGAGAGGTTCTCCGATCCTTGGCTTAGCAAGGATATGTAGCGTTGCCAGGTATTCCTTGAGCTGTTTGAAGGCGTCTTCGCATTTTTCTGACCATTCGAATTGTTTGTTTCCTCGTAGAGTGTTGTAGAAGGGAAGACACTTGTCAGTGGAGCGTGAAATAAACCGATTGAGTGCAGCCACTCTCCCAGTTAACCTCTGTACCTCGCGTTTGTTCTTTGGAGAGGCCATCTGGATCAGTGCATCGATCTGCTTCGGGTTGGCTTCGATGCCTCGACAAGTGACTAGGTACCCAAGGAACTCACCAGAAGTCACAACGAAATCTACACTTCGTTGGATTCACTTCATGTTGTGGAGGTTTAGCTGGTTGAAGAACTCTTCCAGATGGGTGATGTGGTCTTCTTCTTTGAGTGACTTGACGAGCATGTCATCAATGTAAACCTCCATAGTCTTTCCTAATTGGTTCTGGAACATCCTGTTCACTAGCCTTTGATACGTTGCTCCTGCGTTTTTCAGGCCAAAGGGCATTACCTTGTAGCAGTAGATGCCCTGGTCTGTAATGAAAGCTGTCTTCTCACGATCTTCGGGGTGCATCAGGATCTGGTTGTAACCAGAGAAAGCGTCCATGAAGCTAAGGAGCTTGTTGCCCGCTGTTGCTTCCACCAAGCGGTCAATGTGAGGTAAGGGGAAGCTGTCTTTCGGGCAGGCTTTGTTAAGATCCGTGAAGTCGACGCAGACGCGCCACTTCCCATTCTTCTTCTTGACCACGACTGGGTTGGCGAGCCAGTCGGGATACTTGACCTCGGTTATCGACCCAACTCGCAGGAGCCTCTCGACTTCGTCGTTAACAGCCTTTGCCCGTTCAGGACCCAACTTCCTTCTTTTCTGTTTGACGGGTTTAAATGTCGGATCAACATTGAGTTCGTGGCTGGTGATGTTGATATCTATCCCGGGCATATCTTTGGCGTTCCAGGCAAAGGCGTTGACGTTCTTCTGAAGGAAAGCCACTAGCTTTGTTTTGAGTATTTCGTTAAGGGCAGCTCCGACTTCAACACATCTCTCTGGTGCTTGCTCGTCGATACACACGGAGATCACGCAGGTTCCATGGTAGGTCGCTCTTCTTCTGCCTGACCGTCTGCGATCCTGTAATTGCTATAAGAGGTTAGCAAGGTCTTTCACCAGATTGGGATTGTTTTTTGCTTTCTTCCGTGGCCCCTGTGAGGTCGGGCTGTCTTCCCTTTCTTCATGAGTCATTGGGTTTGAGTCATCGTTCTCCTCGCGATTCTTGTGCGCTGCCAAGAAACACATGCGGGAATCTCTTTGATTGCGTAGGTTGTTTATCTTGCAAATCCTGCGGGAATTTTAAGCACAGGTGGTAAGTTGATGGTACGGCTCGCATTTGATTGAGCCATGGCGTTCCCATAATGCGTTGTAAATGGCGGGATGATCGGACACCGTGAAGTTCACCATCGTCTTGACGCCTCCAGCTTGGACTAGCAGGCGAATAGTTCCCATTGTCAAAGTTGTCTCGCCAGAGAAGCATGTTATAGGCTTTGGTTGCCCTCTGACGAGTGAGAGGTCAATCTCCATTTTTTCGAGCGTATCCTTGAAGATAACGCGTCCATTGAGCTTCGATGTCGATGAGGACTCGAGCAACGTCGAAGTCGAAGATAGTCAGGTTGATTACCAAAGGATCGTTATGTGGATGGTCAATGCCTTGGCATCCTCTTCGCCAAAAGTGGCGAGGTCGTTGGCATGCTTTGCCCTCGGGGTGCGGAGATGTTGGCACAGACCTCGGCACGTCTCTGTTAAGCCTCGATCGCGATTACATTGTCGGCACAGATCTGCGACCCTCCCATGATCACGTTGATAGTGCCTTGCGGGTTTCCGCCTCTGGGGTTGTCCTCCCCGGACGTTATGCGCCGAAGATTCGCGGTCTGAACCTCGGTGGCGTCTTGAGCCTTTTCTTCTGGTTTGAAGTCCGCCAGGCTGATGTTACCTTTGAGAGTGCCCTCTGCCAGCTTAGCAGCCAGGTTGTCGTCTAACTTCGCGGCACCTCGCAATCGAATGCCCTGTTGTCTTGTGGAATTCCGCAGTATAGCTTTTAATCATCTTCGCCGGGTCTCTAACCCATGTGAAGTTTCCTCTGCCGCGACCACGCATGGCCTCGGCCTCTACCGTATCCGGGTGTTTCGAGTTGGTAATTATAGGCTCCTCCTGCTCCCCCTTGAACTGGGCGGCGGGATTGCCTTTCTTTGGTGCAGCGGGGCTGAAATCTGAGAAGGTTCGCCCGCCTGCTTAGTTCTTCCGCCTCTCTTGGTGCGGAGCTCTTCTTCACTTCGGGCAAAATCAGCTGCACGGTGAAGAGCGTCTTGAATCATTGTCAGGGGATTGATGGTGAGTTCATGCCAAAACGGAGATGGGCATTTAACTGCTCCTCTTAAGGCTTCCGATGCGGATGTATTGCTTATTCCATCTACCTTTGATGAGTATTCTTGAACCTTGTCCGAAAAACTTCAAGACTTCGCTCTCTCCTTGCTTGTTGGTCCATAGCTCGAAGTCGTAAATCTTTTCGCTTCGGCGAAGATGTTGTAGTGTTGTCTGAACATCTCGGAAAGTTGGTGGAAGTTGTGGATCGAATTCCTCTCCGGTTTGTAGAACCAACTGGAGGGCAGGCCCCTTGAGGCTTTCTCTGAACAGTTTGCGATGGCGGCGTCCTTCTCGGCTTCTTTGAAATTGCCCTCCCTAGGGCTACCTCGAACTCCATTAGATGATCGGCTGGGTCGGAGGTTCCTTCGTAGCTTGGAAGCCTGATTCTTCCGGATCGAGAGAGTTTGGCCCTTGAGATACTTTCAGCGAAAGGGGTGTTTCGGTGCCTTCTCTAGGGCGTAGGCGACCCGGGAGCCTTCCCTGTTTCGGTACATCTGTAGCTTAGTAGTCCTTAGGTCGAAGCGACATGGTCTAACTGGGCTTTTAACGCTTTCGACCTCTTCGCTTTGGGGAGCCTTGTGGAGCCTTTAGCTTCTGCTTTCTCTGTAAGGCTTTGCCATGGTTGGAGCTTCTTCTCCATCAGCGATGGTGTTGTAGCAGCTGCCTTAGATTGGGATGCGTCTCAGAGGGGGTTGATCTTCGTCGATTCTCCCACTTGCTCACTCGGGAGTTTCATCGATTCTGATGAGGCGGTGGTGGAGGCAGATCTTACGGGTCAATACGATCGGTTCGAGGTGGCAACTTCTTCATGTCGAATCCTTGAATGACTCGGGCGTGGTGAAGTTGAGGCGCGTTGGGCCGGACCACGAGATATTTTGCGAGTCTATCTTACGGCGTCTGCAATTCGTTCGTCGTAGCCTCATGGTATTTTTTCCTGATCCTGTGCTTTCTTCATGAGCACATCAAGTATCTGCTTGATCTCCGTGATATCCGCTGGGTTGTTGTGCGTGGTAGCGCTTTCCTGAAGTTTTCCTTTTCCTCGCTGCTCTGTGAGGGCGAGGATCCCGTTGCTTCGTCTTTGTTGTTACGGACATCTTGGTGGTGTTGCGAAACCTAGCTTTCTTGTGTCGAAATTCTCTAGCTTCCCCCGAGGCGTACCAAATTGTGGGGAGTCGGAACTAACACCATTAGATTTGTAAGGGTTAGTGAAGAGGAAGAGATTTCTAGGGTTAGCTAAGATCATGAAGATGAGTAAGAGTTTTTGTTATTGCTATGTAAAAGTTTGAGTATAAGATTGTGTATGTGATTGCGGATCCTTTACAAGGGTTTTATATCGATTATATATACTATCTCAAAGGCAGATGAACATTCCTAAGTCTTGGCGGAATTGCTTCGCTTAGTCGGTTGCATCAATGTGGGCTTCGATGTGCGGATCGGGCTATCTTCTCGTTATTGGGCGAAGACTGTATTGGACCGAGGTTTGGTCAACAGCCTTGGAGAGGCCGTGGTCGCTTGGCCGGCGGCCGTGGTCGCTGGCCGGCGGCCGTGGTCGCCGTCTGCCGAACGCGTGGTGCATCTCGTGGTGCCGAAACGCGTGATCGGCCCGACGCGGTCCGAAAGCCGTGGTCGGCTCCTTCCCGGTCCATTGTCCGCTTTGTCTAGACTTAACTGCGCCACATATTACGCACCGCGGAAGACTCAAGTGCTGTTGCTCCTTCTTCATCGAGAGTCCGGAGGACCATTTCTTTTAATCATCTTGTCTTTTGGGCGTTAATGTTGAGCGGGTGAAAACCAACCCCAACACTCACCACAAAATAATGACTTACAATCAATCAGCGATATTTTAAACAACCAAAACGTGAATAAAACAATTAATTCTCAATAATTAATTCAACAAAAAATTATAGAAAATCATGAGAAAATTATTTCACAATTAACCGCATAATTTTTCGAGGAATTTAATTCAGCAATAAATAAACGTAATTACCCCAGAAAAATATCATTAAAAATATTTGACCCGCGGTACCACTCACCTTAGCCACACCAAAAAAATTTTACGACAAAATTCTGCGATTTTCTGAAACTTCACGGGATGACTGACCCCCAAATAATCCCCGAACGCGACCTAGAAAAATAATAAAACATAACTTTAATAAAATAACTAACTACATGAATTATAATAAGTCATCTTCTTCCCACAAAATTCTGCAACAATCAGCCGATCACCACGTGACCGATCACCACCGATCAAGCCTCACGTCGATCAATGCGACGACCCCGATCAACACCCATCGCGACACCGAACCCATCACGTCACCATCGATCTTTACCCCACCGATCAACGATCTCAGCCACAACAACCCACACCGTTACGTCTCCACCGTGACTTGACACACAAAGCACAAGATGCAAGGCAAGAGACAGCACGGAGCCACGTTCTGACCGAGGTGAGGGACTCCCTCGCCTGCGCACGACGACACACTCCAATCCCCACCGCTTCTTCTCTCCCGTGATCTTTCTTTGGCCGTGACCGCCACACCTCTTAAAACTTCTCCTCTGATCAAGCTTGCCAACCTCGCAGATGAACGAGAGATGATAGTGGACTTCCAACGAGAAGATCGGCCGTGAGAGCTAAAGAGAGTAACCCGTAGGGTTTTACCCAACTTCTACGAAATTGCATAACAGGCCCTCACAATTCTGCAGCTTAAACTTTTGCCCCCACAGTTTTTTAACTATAAATTAACCTAGCAGTAAAAACTGATTTAATCATCAGGGCCCTTAACTTTTAAATGCTTCAATTAAACCCCAATTAATAGGAATACGAGATATTACAATTCTCCCCCACTAACATAGATTAGTCCCCGAATCTACCACCCTTCTCAACT